>OY757907.1:120719736-120859736 GCA_963585895.1 Sepioteuthis lessoniana
AGTTAGGATTAGATAGAGAAATGTGTTGAACAAGGGCATTGTTTACGTGACCAATTCTAATGTCTCTTTTGTGTTCTTTCAAGCAAACGTGAAAGTTTCAAGACGTTTCACCATTATATTTTAATTTACAATTCTTACAAGGGATACAATAAACAACGACGCCTGAAACTATGTTCTGTTGAAGACTAGTGTGTACTAAATCTCTGGTCGTTTTAGCCGTTTTAATATCGAGTTTATTTAAGTTGTTTATTATGATGTTGGTTGAAAAATTGTTAGGCAAAGTTATGAATTTGTGGGGTGGATCTAGTTTTATACGAGGGTGAGTCGGCATTAGTTCGAGGTTGATTCTTATCGTGGATTTTGAAGGTTTTAGATTGAGCAAAGTGTATAAAAGATTTGGGGTAAAGAAGTTTAAGGAATAAGTTTTCTACTTGATTGAATCCATCATTTAAATATTTCGGTTACAAATGCATAGAGCTCTGAGATAAAAACCTATGATAACATCTCTTTTAGTATTGTTGTTGCCGTATGAATTAATATGTCCGTGGTCGTTTTTACAGGTGGGTTTACGGTAAACCTTGAATTCTAGTTTGTTAATATCCCTAATAAGTGAGATGTCCAGAAAAGGTAGAGTGTTATTGGATTCAAGTTCATTAGTGAATTTTATAGAAGGTTCTACAATGTTTAGTCTGTTAGTGATGATATATAAACCAAGATTTTGTGGACAGATAATTTGGATGTCGTCTATGTATCTGAAGTAACAGGAAGAATTGGGGATGATATATTTAAAAGAACCAGATTCTAAGAATTAAAGATAAATGCATGCAAGAAATCCGCTAAGTGGGGATCCAATAGGTAAACCAAAATTTTGTAAATAAAACAAGTTGTTGGATTGGAAGAAATAGTGTGAAGTGTATAAGGTATGAATTTTAATCAGTTTAAAGATAGGTAGAAGTATTGTGGTATTAGATTTTCGAAGGTGATTTTGTAGACGTTCAATGCATCTATTAACAGGTATGTTGGTATACAGGGATTTAATATCTAAACTATCTAAATATTTGTTGATCATATCAAAATCAGTTAATTTGTTAAGAAATGATCCAGAATTTTTTTATATGTGCGTCACTAATGGTACCTAATAGACGGGATAATAATTTGGCAAGAAGTTTAGCGATATTATGACGGAAGCAGATCCAATGACAGAAAAGATAGTTCTTAAGGGATTTTCAGTTTTTTGGGTTTTAGGAAGACCATAAATATTTGGTATTATAGGGTGGTAATTGATTAATGAGGACCAAAATTTGTCCTCATTAAAGATTATTTTTGTTAGATTTTTTTTAAGTCGCTAATATCATTTAAAACAGTTGGTAGGAATATATGTTCAGATGTGATTTTATAACCAGGTAGATCCATAGGTTTTTGGTTATAGACCGTAGAATCCATAATAACAACACCTCGACCTTTGTCAGAAGGTGAAAAACAATGTTGTCGTTAGAAGAGAGAGATTTCAAGAATGTTATGTATCTGATAGGTTGGTTCAGTTCATCAGAATGGCAATAAGTGGAAAGGACGGTGAAACCTTGAATGAATCCTTTGTGGAAGTCAGAGTCATGGTGTCTGTAATTTGTGTAAATTAATTTCCCCAAATTTATGGCAAATCTTAACTTCGGTTTCGACAGAGTTGAGACTGATGCTGGAAATGTTGTTGACAAGATCAGACCTGACCAAATCTTTCCAGCAACTTTCGTCGCATAAAGATATAAATTTTGATCTGAGTTTAGAGAAGTAGTTATTGTTTATCCTGGGTATCTCAGATATTAGTTGTTCAACCATTTTATGGGATATTCCTTGTTTCCGACGAAGTTCTAATCCTATAAGTCTGGCTTTTTCAAATGTATGTGCCTCGGAAAATTTTAAGTCACTAATGGAAGTTACAAGGTATAACTGTATATAATCAGAGAAAATATGATAGGAAGGACGAAGAACGCTGGATATTCTGGTAGGTATAATTTTCATGTATACAATTGGTCAGAAAAGTCCTCCTGTTTTTGAAGGAATAGGCATTAATAAGTACGTTTTTGTATCTGCGAATCATCTTGAAGTCATCTATATGAAATATCGGAGTGGAAGAATGGGTTTGGATCTTGATAGTCAATAGGACAGAATGGAAGTAAATAATGGAGTGTAATCCGACAAAATTTAGAGAAAAATTGATAACAAGGTTATCCTAGTAGAAAGATTTATTGAGAAGCAAAGTCGGTTCTATACATATAAATTGATTTTATTTATATATATGTATGTTTCCAGCTTGTTGCTTTCGTCAGGGAACATATATGACTCAAGAACATATGAATGGGATACTCATCTAGACTTGAACACAATGGATTTCAGTTTTGTCTGGGTTTATATAGAGCTCACTTCTCTCTTTCCTTTTTTCCAAGAGTATCGATCAATTAGGGATGAAACAAACAGAGGTAGCTCATGAAAGCCAAAAACGTTTAAATCCAAAACAACACACACACACACATATATATATATATATATATGTGTGTGTGTGTGTGTGTGTGTGTGTGTGTGTGTTCATTCTGTTGAAGACAGTGGGGTATTTTCTTTTTAGAACCTTTAAGTGAAGAAGTTCGAGTCTTATCATCATTTTCCTTGTGTCTGAACACTCGAACATCTTCAGTTAAAGTTCCTAAAAAGAAAAAGCACCACGGTCTTCAACGGATCATGATTAAATAATAGATTGCTGTCTAAGTACACACTATATATATATGTGTGTGTGTGTGTGTGTGTGTGTGTGTGTGTGTGTGTGTGTGTGTGTGTGTGTGTGTGTGTGTGATACTTTCTTCTTCGTCAGTTTCTCCTAATCACATATTAATGTAATTTTTATATATCAAATATAAATATAAAATCAAAGAAAACGGTTTCAAGCTAACATGCTAACAAAAGAAAGAAGCAGAAGGTACCCCGCAAAAACAATTACCGACGCCGACTACGCCGATGATAGAGTGATTCTGGCAAATGCACCTGCCCAAGCCAAAACTATGCAACATAGTCTGAAAGGATCCGCGGCAGGCATTGGCCTCCATGTCAAAACACATAAGATGGAATATACATGCTTTAATCAAACAGGCAATATCTCTACATTAAATGGTAGCTCTCTGAAACTAGTAGACAAGTTCACCTACCGAGGAAGCAGTGTCTCATCAACCGAGACACGCGTGACTAGCAAAGGCATGGACAGCTATCAAGAGACTATCACTCATACGGAACTCTGACCTGACCGATAAATAAAACGCAGTTTCTTACAAGCAGCGGTCGTATTGATACTGCTATATGGATGCACTACATAAACGCTAACTAAACGTATGGAATAAAAGCTTGATGACAACTACACAAGAATGCTGCCAGCAATATTGAATAAGTCCTGCAGGCAGCACCCAACAAAGCAGCAGCTGTATGGCCACCAACCACCTTCACGAAAACTATCAAAGTTAGACGAACCAGATATGCGGGACACTGTTGGAGAAGCAGGGACGAACTCATATGTACTCCTATGAACCCCTTCATATGGACGAGCAAAGGTAGGACGACCAACTTGAGCGTACATACAGCAGCTCTGTGCCGATACGTGATGTAGCCTTGAAGACCTGCCGGAAGCAATGGACAATAGGAAGGTTAGGCGAGAGAGATCAGGGATATCCATGCTGATGGCGTGATATGATGATGAAATATGATAGATAATATAACATATTTTTGATAGCAAACGTTAGGTGCTATGAATTAAATTCTTTATGAAAATTCTTTATTCATTTAAACTCACAGAATCCGTATTCATTAAATCAGCTCCCCCACTTTTCCATGACTTTATTCCAGTTTACATCGCAATTATGTCTGAATTATGAAACGACAAATTCCAGCTTTGATCCGATAACTTCACTGAAAAATTCTTCGATATCTTGAATTTTGGAAACTGTTGAGTAAGAAGTGTGAGCTAGATGACATAAAGCCAGTGATTGTATGAATATGAACATTATGGAAAATGAACCGCATTTGGTGGAAATGTCCATTTCTTCTTTTGGGCTGCTTGCTGCATCGTATTTGCAACATCAAGCAGTCGATATGCTAAATCAAAAAGGTATTTCCTACTCGAATATGATACTCAAACGAGTAAAATATTTGCAGTTTCTATGATACAAGAAATATAACAATGAATCATTTCCCTGTATTATGGGTTGGTTTCTTTTATTTAATGGCATATCAACCTTCGTAGGTTATTTAATGCTAATGCCATCCTTCTAGAAGAACAGTAATGATACTATTCAACCCAGAGATGGGGGGATAAGTGGGTCCATACCTTTCCGATTTGTATTTTTCCGAAAGTGAACGTAATAGCACGACTGGAGATCGAACTCGCTTACTACGATTCCGCAGTCCATCGCTTTAACCATTACACTACGAGGACACTCCCATTTCCAAGTAGAGAACTCCGTTTCGCCGATAGGTGTTAGATAAGTTCCCTTCGATGACAACACTATTATCACAGCGAAGCAGATTTCGCCAAGCGTTAATTTGTTCAACCACTGACAGAGAACGTGTGTTGTGTTTAGACCGTCATGAGGCAGGTTAATGGGCCAATAAGTGTTAGTTAAGGCTTAGAAAAGAAGGAAACAGCTTCGATGGCTTGGTTTGATTGGGTCTTATGGCCTACCAACTTTTATAGGTTATTTAATGCCAAATCCATTTATTCAAATAAACAATTTTATTTCAGACAATTCAGGTTAGCATAAGTACACATTTTAACTGTCGAAAACATTTCTATTTCAAGCCATTCAGTTTAGTCAAACAGGTTTAATTAAAACAATTCAGTTTAGTATTAGTATAGTTTTTGTTTACACACAGTCAAATATCAAAACAGTCCTAGCTCAAACTGCGTAAGTACAGTTTAAATGCCATAACTGTCCTATTTCAAACAATTCAGTTTAGCATAAGTAGACAGTTTAGTTCTATTTGTATTTGACCCACAGATAAGACCCTATTTGGTACTACCTCTCAGGGCAAGTGTGGACCTGGGAGCGATGGCAATAAAGGAGTACTCCACATTAACCAAAACTCCAGCATTGCTGGAACCTCCCCATCAGATAGTTTCGTGTCATATCAGGACACTCGTTGGGGAGGGGTGTATTCTATAGCCCCATCCGACTGAGCATGAAACTGCTTTGATGAGTGAATAAGTTCTGCACAGAAAATTTATTTCAGTTTGATTCATTGAATGGTTTTTGTATCCCGTAGCTATTTTCGTTAATTTGAGATTCTTGAAATAATTTGGTTTTTATGCCATGAATTTAACACCCAAATGACGAACTAAGAAAAATACTTAAATCTTGCGAGATTGGTTGGTTGGTTGCCTGCTTGCTTTTACAAAATACAAGCCTGGTAGATTATTTAATTCCGAATTCTGTTTATGAATATACTTTAAATATATACGATTTGTCAACGAAGAACTAACGAGCAAGTGTTTTTAAACGAGCCAGTTCCTCTTTGTTTTCACTTGGTTGAATAGTTTTAAGCATGTCTATCGATCACTTATAATTTTATTTGCAAACAGTAAAATGCTTTCACGTATTGCTTCCCGACATTGATTGTTTTATTTGCACACAGTTAAATGGTATTTCTATCAAACGCTAATAGTTTTATTTGCAAAAAGTTAAATGCTTTTAAGTATTGTTATCTAACATTAATAGTTTTATTTGTAGAGTTAAATTGATTTAATTATAGCATTCTGAATATAATATCTTTTCTTTTTGACAGTTAAATGCTTTTAAGTATTGCTATCTAATCTTAATAATTTTATTTCACATATGTAAGTGCTTTAAAATGTTGCCATCTAACATTAATAGTTTTATTTGTACACAGTTGAATGGTTTTAAGTATTGCCATTTAACATTATAGCTTAAGTATTCACAAGATTGAACCTGAAACCTCCAGATGATTGTCTCCTTTGAAGCTTTGGGAATCAATACCTATAACCGTTACGCTATGTGTCCTGCTGGAGAGTTTAGAGAGAATTTTTGGGGGACTTATAAACTTAATGTTCTTACTTGACTAGGATTTTTACTATTATGTATTATTTTGTACCTGTGCTCATATTCAGATTTGTTTTACTTAATGATAAAAATTAATAGCTTTATTTGCACGCAGTTAAATGTTTTCATTATTGCTATCAAATATTAATAATTTTGTTTGAACACAGTAAAAGTTTCATTTGCTTACAGTTAAATGCTTTCAACCATTGCTATTTATTACGAGTAATTCAGTTCAAAAATACGTGGTGCATTCATAAGTTTCCAGACTTTTTTTGTACAGGCATTTAAATTTGTCATAGACTCTTGATTCAGTATGTTATTGCTATACATCTTATGAGATAACTGACCAATTTTAGGATTTCAGGTTCAAATGTACAGCTACAGAAGGAATTCAATACACCCTACTAAAGCCTGTATTGTCACAGCTGGTGAATTTCAAAAATGCAAACTGACACTTTAGATGAACGATATGCAATAAAATTCTGTTTTAAACTTGGAAAAAATGATACCACAGAAACGTATGCTTCAGACTGCTTTTCGACCATCTTGCATGAATTGAGCGTCATTTTATGATTGGCCATAGAGATTCAAGGAAGGCAGGGAGTCTGTGAGGGATGATGAGAGGTGTTGGAGGAGTAAGGAAGTTAATAGACCAGAGTTGGTTGGCCAAAGGGTTAGGGTTAGGGTTACCTATGTCGAGGTTTTAAGGGAGTTCAGGAAGAGATTCCGATGACTGACCATTTTTTATGATTTCAGGTTCAAATGGACAGCTACAGCAGCAATTGGAATACACCCTATTAACGACTGATTGTCACAGCTGAGGAATTTCAAAAATGCAATCTGGACGTAAGGACACCTTAGAAGAACGATATGCTAATAGTTTCAAGAATAGTAAATGATTAAGCAATTGTATAGGACTCCATAGACGGTACGCTAACAGGTACTACCACTTAATAGCAGATTGTAACAAAGAGTAATAGCAATAAAGGGGCACTCCACCTCCCACAATGCACCAGAGCTGGAGCCGTAACATCAAATCCAGTTTAGTGTCGTAATCAGGACATTCATGGGAGGGGGTCTCCTCTGCAGTGATGCAGTTGGCATATTCTACATCGTCTCTCTGAAACGACGCTCGTGGATATTTTTGCTTCGAATCCATTACTGTTTTGACCAGTTTTCATCCTGCTATTCTTGGTGTTTTCGTATTTTTATTTCTATTTTGCAAATTCATTTTCTCATTTTATCTATTTGTTTTCCGAAACATTCAACGATGTACTGCCTGGCCTTCCATAGGGAATTTGTGTCATGTTTTTCAACTTTGCTGCATCTAGTTCCGCAACCACTTGAAGTCCAGCTTTTGCTTGTATTTGGCTTGGAAGCAGTCCAGAGAATTATTTCAATCAGATCCTGATCGGAGAAATCATTTAGATTTGACGAAATATATATTAGCGATTATGCCCAGTCTGATATGAACCCAAAAATAATGACATTCTGAACGACTATATCAAATAGCGCTCAAGAAGATATTTTATTCCCGTCATTATTTTTAATGATGCAATTTTACAAAAATCAAAATCAAAATCAGGTGAATACTAAACCAAATTATAAAAATCATAAGATATTTCATGCAAACATGACACACACTATAAACATTATGCTAAGCTCTTCTCTCTCTCACTCTCTTTCTCTCTCTCTCTCTCTCTATTTATATATAATATATGTATATTATGCCAAGATTCAATATATATATATATATATAAAGTAAAGTAAATTTGGCGACCGTAGTCGAAAGTGACCAGAAGGCTCCCTTTTCAATAGCTACTACACCGAGAGGTAGGGGAGGGCGCTACTCCTTTCTCTGGATTGCTCCACTCTACCCTTGATACGTACCTTACATTGCCGAGTGTTAAGCGAGGCCGGTATCAAGTACCATTTTTCGAGTCTTTGGTATGACACGACCTGGGATTGAACCCAGGTCTCCGAACCATTGGCGAACACTCTGCCCACTAGGCCAATGAGCCCGTATCCTGATATATATATATATATATATATATATATATGTGTGTGTGTGTGTGTGTGTGTGTGTGTGTGTGTGTGTGTGTTTGGGTGCATGTGTCTGTGTCAATGTGTGAGTGGGTCTAACTTATTTTCTGATGGGAGATAAGAGGCCATACAGCTGTTGCGTCTTGGGATGTTGCGTCCAAGACTTGTTCAAAACGTAGCATTATGGTATATTTCCGACTGCACTTTTCTCAATGCTTTTCGTTAATGCATGCAGCACAGTGCTGCAGAAATCAGGACGAACTAAAAAGCCACATTCTGTTATGGCCACGCTGGAGTTGTCAAACCAACGAGGAATTACACATGTTATCTCTGTGCAGACACTGGATGAAGTCAAGTGAGATGAATGATGAGGTATGCTAGAGAACTACCAACTATCAGAAAGACTTGATGATGATAAAGATAATGACGATGATATATATATATATATATATATTGGGAGAGAGAGAGAGAGAGAGAGAGAGAGAGAGAGAGAGATTGTGAGATTGTTAACAAGGTAATCCAAGTAGAAGGAGAGTTTTATTGCAAGAAAGAAAACTCGACACTATAGCGTTCAAGGTTTTTCATCTAAAGATTGTGCTTTCTATTTCAAACAAATTATTTGAAACTACCCATAAACTTAAATCAGTGAGATTTGGAATTAACTTTTCTTTATATAAAAAGTGTCTGTGTGTCTGTGTCTGTGTGTTTGTGTCTGTGTCCGTCTGTGTGTAAACAAAAAAATTCAAATTTTATTCACACACACACACACACACACACACACAACACACACACACACACACATATATATATATATATATATATATGCATCTATTTAGCCTATTTCAACCTATGAGTCAACATCAATAAAAAAAATATAATATTTAAAAGTATGCGTCGTTGTTAGGCTGTAATTGAGAGACAATTGAGCAACTTTTTGTTGAGTCCCATTACCAGTTTTAATGCATTTAACACACTAATACGCAGGAGCAGACAATGAACAGAAGACGGCGTCTGTCTCTCTTTCTCACTTCCTTTACGATAAATATAGAATATAAAACAAAGTTTGGCGTAATACCTGTCTGACTCTCTTTTTTCTCTCTCTCTCAATCTCTCTCACTATATATATAGTATTCATAGAGAGAGAGAGTAAGAGAGGGGGGACACTCTAAGTCTCATGGACTCAGTGAGTCTAGAAAATTTTCAAACACGAGGCCATTGCTTTTCTTTCGTGCTGATGACAGTGGAAAAGAAATGAAATCACCTTCTACGACCGCATCTCTGAGTAAAATGTTAAAGCGAACTGGGCGCTGAATTCTTTGTAGGACAACCTTGTTGAGGAAAAGTTTAAAAAAAATCTCTAATTCAAAACAGTGTGTCGGACTCACGAATACAATTTGATATTGTGTAAGCCTAACGTCTTCATAGTGGGAATCCCATTGGGTATTAGCTAACACACCAATGCAGAGAAGCACACACACACACACACACACACACACACACACACACACATTATAATATATATATATATATATATATATATATATATATATATATATTATATATATATACGGGGTTGGAGAAAATAATGAAAACACGTGGAAATTTCAAACGATTTATTTTAGTATGGTTTACTGATTTGCAGTTCCCCCTACCCCCATAAATTCGGCTTTTTGCGGCTCCCTTCTCATATATTTTGCGGAAACTGGGTTCTCCAGATGGTTTTTTAAGCTCTGCTGTGATTTTCGGAGCTGTATTCAAGTGATCTGCCTAACAATCCGCGTAAGGGTCCGACGGTCCCTATCAGACAGCCCTCGCTTTCTTCCGGAGCTTTGCTTCAGTAAAGAGGTTTTTCTTTCTTTCTCAAATGATGTTATTACTTTCGAGACAGTACACCTTTCTACAACAAATAATTCAGCGGTTTTTGTTACACTAGCGCCTGCCATTACGAGCACTAACATTTGACCTCTTTTAGAGTCTGATAGATCTGCTTGTTTAATGAATTTAATAACAAACATTTGATTGTTTTATAGGAGTTTCAAAATTATGATACAAAGATTGTAGTAGGTGTTTCCTTTATTTTATCAAACCTCTCTCTCTCTCCCTCTCTCTCTCTCTCTCTCTCCATATATATATATTATATATATATATATATATATATAAAGGAGAGAAAGAGAGGTATAGAGAGGAAATATGGGTATAAAATTGAATATTAAATGATGTCTGAATTTACGCCAAAGTATGTTTAAAAGCAATTTCAAAAGGAGGAAATCATAAATTAACAGCCACTTCCGTTTGGAAATGTTGAGCGTCAATTTATTTTAAAATCAATACGAGAATATAATTAGGGGGAGATGCAAATGAATGAATTAAACAGAAACGTCTTCAAGTCGATGAATATGCAATGATTGAATTAATGCGGATATTTTCAAACTGTGGTCCTTATAAAAACTTCATCGGTTAATTAGTATTTTAGAAAGTTTAGACTAAAATAAATTGGTTCCATTACAATAACAATTAAAGGGTTCAATAACATTTTTCATTGTTGCTGTGAACCCGTAAAAGAGTTTATACTTCAAAAGTGTCTAAACGTAAAACTATATATATATATATATATATATATATAGTACAATTTAATGGAGACTTAAACTCGGTAAGTCATCATAATAAATCTATTTCAGCGGAGAATGTGTGTGTGTGTGTGTGTGTGTGTGTGTGTGTGTGTGTGTGGTGTGTGTCAGTTAAATGTCAAAACAGTTCTATTTCAAACAATTCAGTTTAGCGTAAGTGAAGTTTCAATGCCCAAAACAGTTCCATTTCAAACAATTCGATTTAGAATAAGTACGTAATTTCAAAGTCAAAACAGTCTATTTCAAGCAATTCAGTTTAAACATAATTAGACAGTTTAGTTCTATTTGACCCCTAGACTGGAACCTGTGAGCGATGGCAATGAAAGGGTACTCTGCATTACCCAAAGTTCCAGCATCACTAGAACCTCACCATCAGATTGTTTAGAGTCATATACAGAACAATCGTTGTTTTTTACCCCTCGGCAGAGATGCAGTTGGTGTATTCTACAGCCCCAGCAATTTTTTTTTCTGAAGTAAATATATCAGGAATTGACTATCATAGTTGAATATCATACAGTTAAAATTCATACCATTGTTATAATTTATAGCTAAAATCTACGGAATTGAATCTAAGAAACTAAAAGTGTGTATATGGAACAATTCAATACAAAATACAATCCTTATTCAGGCAATTTTATTTAAAAATCTGATATTGGTTATAATTTTAATGCCTCAGATTTTGTTAATAAAGGAACCTAACAATGTCTATCTTAATTCTTTCCGGGTCCGGGTGGATACCCGTAGCGTAATAACAAATATGTTAGACTGCGATACCGTTCTAATTGAGTTGGAACTACCGTCGTGCTATTGTTGTTCACCTTTGGGGACTCTTGAGAAAGAAATGAACTCCCTTATTCTTCTTCATCAACTATTGGTTAAATATTACCACTATCATCCTTCTACAGGGACATGTAAATATTACCACTACCATCCCTTCTACAGGGACATGATAAAACATATTTATTCATGTTTTTTTTTTATTGTAGTTTCTCAAGTTGTCATGTTTTTCCCGTATTTCAGCGTCAAGTTGGTGAGAAATTGTCCCATATTTTCCCAAGCGCTTTCAACCATACTTGGTCGTCTTCGGGGGTCATCATTTATGATGCTGTTTTGTTTAAGTATTTCATTTTTTAATTGAGTGATAGCGTTCCTTTTTGTATTGTTTTTTTTTTTATTGAGTGATAGCGTTCTTCTTTTATTTTTTGAAAATAGTTTCGGCGTTTTGTTTTAAAATGTTTTTATAGGGGAGGTGAATTGCTGTGGACCCTGAAACAAGGAAAAACTTTTAAAAATTTAAAATACGAAAACTTGGAAAGTACAATAAAAAAATCAGATAAAAGTATTCTATCATGTTCAACAAAACATGCTTTCGTTTATATATATATATATATATATATATATATGTGTGTGTGTATGTGTGTGTGTGTGTGTGTGTGTGTGTGTGTGTGTGTGTGTGTGTGTGTGTGTGCATGTGCGTTGTGTATGCGCGCGCGTGCGGGTGCGTGTGTATAGAATAATTAATAATTCTGTTTGCTACATTTATAGAGAGTACTCGATAACGGTGAATATATATGTAGTTCAATCTTATTATAACGAAGCCACATGGCCAACGTAGCTTGATAACTGTCAGTTCTCGGGTATCCATCATCAAACAATCTTACACACACAGGAACACATATAAAACATATATGCATACGGTTCTTTAGGCAGCATGCAATCTTTCATACATGTTTAGGGAAAGTTCCAATCAATGGAATTAAGTTTAACATCAATACAGACATTTCCTTAACTTCTGAACGTAGCTCAAAAGGTAGAACATGAAAAAAATGTTCAATAGTTTTTGATCAAACGATTTCGCCTTTTCGTTTAACCATAATCTATATGCAAGCTGCTTGACACTTCTTATATATGAAATGACCTTCGTTTCTTTCTCTTGAAGGAAAAATTGTTTGAAAATAAAATATTTAAGAGCATATATATATATATATTATATATATATATATATATATATATACAGAGAGAAAGACAGAGAGAGAGAGAGAGAGAGAGTGACATTTTATAACTATGGGAGTATGTGCCCTAAGGAAGGTATGCGCGAGAAACAGCAAAAAACATTTATAAGGAAATTTTCGGAAAAAAACAAGCAGAAATGATGAATCTTATAACTTATTTTAGGATTAATGTTCAAGAGCCGAGAAACGTATGTATATGAGATTTCAAAGTATTAAATGTTGTCAGTAGATATGCTCGTGAACACATACAAGATACATGCACACGTACGCACGCACATACACACATACAGATCTATACGGTGCTAACTGAAAAATTCATAGGATGATGAAGATACTCACAGATGATGTTACCAAATGAATTTTTTTTTAAATGCAGCTGAAATACTTTTTGCTTCGCTATTCCAGTGTCTGGATCCCACTGGTCAAAAACTCATCAACAGCAGATATGACATCATCATATGAACTTTTATGCATATTGACCTTATAGTCTTCCCTTGTATATATATATATATATATATATATGTGTGTGTGTGTGTGTGTGTGTGTGTGTGTGTGTGTGTGTGATATACCAGGTCATTCAAAACGTTCTAATCCTGCCCAGAAAGAAGAGCTGTAGAAAAACTAGTAGATTTTTACCCTTTAAACCATCGAATTTTAGCGAAAACTAAAAATCAAATTCTCCTTTTTTTCTTTTGGTGAATACATGTAAACAGCCTGAAAAAATATCCGCAAAGATGAATTTTGAAAAAAAAACAACAATATTCTAGAATCTAGAGGGGGTTACTTTGTTATATAAATTTAACGTTAAATGATCACCTTCTTCCGGACCAGCATGCATTACTATCGACCAGAGATAGCGGAAAGGGACGTGTATCCAAATTTTTATTTTTTTTATTTTTGATAGATAATTTGGTATAAATGAAAAATTGGCCAAGAGCAGATGAAGAAAAAATATTATTGGATAAATAGGATTATTTTATTTTAAAAAATCCTCTGAAGCTGTGTCCATAAGAAAAGTAAGAACAAGGTAGAAAAAAAAGGTTTGTGCCCCCAACCACACAGTATGTCTTAATTTCTTTTTTTCTGCTGAAACGAGGGCGCCTTTTTATTCTGATTTTTTTTATCACCCCAGCAATTTTTTTTATATAACACACATTTTTTATGGTAAAATAAATCTTCCCACCTTAAATAAGCTTAGTGAACACCACCACTCGCTCCATCTAATTTCCAACTCCCCCACCCCACCAAAAAAACTGATTATTAGTTTTCGCTCAAATCCGATGAGTTAAAGGGGGAAAATTTCCCGAAAAAATAATTCAAATTTATGCCTCATTTTCTATGAAGTTGAGGCCCATAAAAATGTGAAAGGTGGCAACAAATCTAAAATTAATGCTTAAAACATATTCAAGAACCTTCGAATATATACATATATTTTTAAAAAATATATTTTCATCATACAACGCGTGAAAGCACGTGCGATACTCTGTCCTC
Organism: Sepioteuthis lessoniana; assembly: GCA_963585895.1. Lineage (NCBI taxonomy): Eukaryota > Metazoa > Mollusca > Cephalopoda > Myopsida > Loliginidae > Sepioteuthis > Sepioteuthis lessoniana. The sequence continues at coordinate 120,733,999 of OY757907.1, forward strand.
ATCAGCCGCCAACTGGGGTGATAACTCAGTTTCGGTAGCTCAAGGCGGTACTGCCACTCCTGGCGCTACCAAGCAGTTTTTGCCACCAGCAGTTTTTGCCACCGGACAGGGTACTTAAAAGAAATATATATCTATATATACACCAGATCAACTAAAAGCAGACATTACATTGGACGTTTGTTCAAAATGAACGAACATAAAACATATTCAAGAACCTTCGAATATATATATATATATATATATATATATATATAAACTCTTAAGATGTTTAATTCTTTTCTCTAGTTCATTGGAAAATATGAAATAAAAATTTGTAGTGTAACCTTCTTCAAGAAACCAAACCTAACGATGGTCCTTGGTAAACATACGGCAGTCGGCTGGGTGGTAGAATACAGCGACTTCACCTCTGCAGAGGGGTAAGGCCCTCCTAATTATTGTCCTGGATATGATACTAAACGATTTGATGGTGAGGCTCCTGTGATACAGGAGCTTTGGGGAATGTAGGGCGCCCCTTCATTGCCAGTGCTCCCAGGTTCACTCTGGCCCGGACTGACAGCACCTGACAGGGCCCTATCTATGGGTTAAATAGAACTTACTGCATACTTATTCTAAACTGAATTATTTGAATTAGAACTGTTTGACTAAACTAAATTGCTTAAAATAGAGCTGTTTTTGACATTGAAACTCTACTTACTATAAACTGAATTGTTTAATATAGAACTGTTTTGACACTACTGAGTGTAAACAAAATCTGTACTTATACTAAACTGAATTAATTGAATTAGAACTGTTTGACTAAACTGAATAGCTTGAAAGAGAAACGTTTTTGACAATTAAACTGTGTACTCATCTTAAACTGAATTGTTTGAAATAGAACTGATTATTTGTATAAAAATGGATTTGGTGTTAAATAACCTACAGAGGTTGATATGCCATAAAACTCAACCAATCAACCAACCAACCAGTTACAGGTTGCGGAAGCAAAATTAGGAATATTCTAGTATAATAATAAACGTCTCTATTATAAAAGCAGATTGATTTTAGTTTTATAAAATAAGCAAGAAAATAAGAAGATTGACACAAAACAATAAATGCATGACTTCAAAATAAATTCTTCAGACATTTTATTCCATTCCTCCTCAATATCAGTCTTAAGCAAACCAATATTTAGATGGGAAATTCCATTTGTTTTGTTTTGTCTTCTGAGTCGCCTCATAGACCTTAATCAAGGCGCGGGGGTTAATGTCCGGGCTTAAATATCCTTTAATTGCTGTCCTCGTTGACTTTCAATTCATTAGCGCACTTTCTTATTAATGTCGTGGGGTCCTTCTTAAACACCGTAGCGAGAGCAATTAAAAAGCCTTCTTTTCGTTTTCTATTCTATCCTCCTCTCCCTCTTTTTATTAAAACGCTCTTATTCTGTTATAGATTTTTCTTTGCTTTGTATATGGTAGACAAGGAAACTTTAGTTTGGTTTCGGCGGTAAGCAAATCATAGATTATTTGTCGTTTCTTTTGTTACTCATTCATATTAGGCTGAATTTTAATTTAAAAGAACGTGCTTGAATAATAGAGCTAATGATGACCATTTAGATTTACTGTTTGGTTTTTCAAAAATTGAATTAATTAGACAAAAAAAAAACTTTTAAAAATTATCCCATATTTTACTTCTGCACGCTCGATAGATTCCAGTGACTATACTTCCTAAAATAATTCATGTATGTGGCATCAGTTACTCCTATTAAATTTGAATAATTTACAAATAGATCTATTTGACCCAGTGCTTGGACTCTAACAGGTACTACCACTCCCTGGCATGGTTTGGTTTGATTTGTTTGCTTTTTTTCTAATGGTTATTCAACGCTAAGAATCCTTACAGTAGAACAGAAGGGGTTTCTCTTTAACCCAGAACTGAGTAAAGGGATAAGAGGATGATGGAAAGAAGTAGCGCGCTCCACTACACCCTGGTATAATAGCTATTGAAAAGGGAGCTTTCGGGTCACCCTCGGTAATTTTACTTACTTATTATTCCAAAAGTGAATGTAATTGTGCGACTGACGTTCAACTTACTTACTACGATGCTGGAGCCCAGGACGTTAACCTTTACGCCACGATGACTCCTCCTCGTCTCCTAAGAGGCACGGAATATTTTAATAGACATTCCAGATAGGTCTTTGTTAATGCAGGGGTTCTTTGAATAGCAAATAGATTCAGTTCACTTAGCCCTAATGTAACATACACGTATGCATGGAAAAGCAAAATCAACAATAATGACGAACGAACACGCTTCTTTAGAAAAATATACCTCTCACACTTTATTCGAAATGGTTGCGAAAGGGTTATGAAAACCTTATGTGTGAGAGGTGAGTTAGAGACTGAACAGAGACTGCAACATATTGAGCCCCAGTTCCTCCGTCTTTAGCAGCACTTCTTTTTTTTTTCTGCCGGGCTGCTCAACCGGGAGCCCTAAGTGCCTAGCCCTCTGTTGAGAGCTGGTTCTCATTGCCTCGAACTGCAACAACTGACTCCAAACTAACTGAACCTGTCTGTGGCACCGGGTTATATAATTGTTTGACATACACCTGCTTCTTGTGAAAGTCGCATCTGCACCCAATCCAACCCGTCCACAGTCAAGGTTATACCCTAATATCTTCAACTGTATACACCTGTTCCTTGATCGACGGCTGGGTCGGAGGTCAGTATGTTACACTTTTACTATAGTGAAAGGCATGAACCCATCTCACTCCCCCCAAGCTGTAGATGAAATCAGACTAAGCAGTGGCAACATCGCTTACGTAGTGTGGTCACATAAGTAGTTCAGCAAAGAGTACCCTTTTTGTAGAGTCTACACTTCGATTTCGTTGTAAGTTCAAACTATATTGACATTCGTAGTATATAATCTAGGCAGATTATAAACGTACATGTCGCTAATGTATCGCCTTGGAAGACTCCAGAGACAATACCAAGAAACCAGTGTCACTATCAGGTGAGCGAACCATTGCTTTCGTGTTTTTGTAAAGCATCATCTTATCGATAGGAGTTTCTTTGGGGAAACCATATGATAGCAATATTTGATCAATCTTTCGTTTGTGTATAGCTTCAAATGCTTTGGAGAGAAACAATACTTTTGCTGCGAGATTTTTGGCACATATTCTCTGAATCATTCAATTCATAGGCAGAATCGATGAAATTGTGGATTAATTTCTCTGAAAATCGTTCTGATTTGTCCAAAGAATTTTCTTAACTTTAGATCGGATATGATTGAGAAGCAGAACATCAAAATCTTCAGAATGACAGCAGAAATATTTTTATCTCTATAGTTCTTTGGGATTCCGATGTCACCTTTCTTGGGGAAGGAGAGGACGCAGCCTTTCGTTCTTTTTTATTGTTTGTTTATATTTAACGTTGCTTAATGACGTAAATACCCACAAAAGTTGTTATTTCATTAGAAAAAAAAAACCCAAAGCAAGTCATTTATTTTCCGATTTGCTATAGGGGATTTCACCTGTCTTAAAATCCCCTCGACTCTTCCATAAAATAAAGATGAGCACAATTAAAGATTTTCAGAAAATTGACTGAAGAGAGATTCGATTTTTTCTCTTCTTTCTTGGATGCCTTATCACGTCTAATCATAATTGGCTCCTTGTTAGCTAACCACAGTGCGTGACAATGCTTACTTCTCTTATTCAAAATCCAATATCTTCCATTCAACGAACCAAATACTATTTATTCCCAGCCTTTCTTTAGACACACAAATTGCATCACGTTGAATTTATAAGTATGCACATTTTCCAACAAGTTCAAGTTCGACCCTGCATTCTATTGAGAAAAATTATCTTTTGAGTTGAACGAATAAATTCCAAAAAGAAACTTTGGGGATAACCATTTAACTAAGTTACCAGGAGCAAAATGAAATACAAACAGCTTCATCGAGGACTTGAACTCGGGCCCTCGAGTCCGTTTCCAAGGAACGATGATTATCATACTAAATGACTCACTGTTTACGGCCTTTGTTTATATAAATCTTAACTGGACCAAGATCTTTTCAACTGGCTTTCTGTGTTTGTATTAAATATGTATAATCAGTATTTTCTATCTGATAAAAAACTTTTAAAGGTAAATTTGTTATATAAAAATATCATAGACAAATCCTTGAATGAAACTTTCTATAAATTCAAACAAGGGGGTATCACCGTAGCATAGTTACTAACATGCTTGACTGTGAGATCGTCATAAGCGACTTCGAACTCCAGTCGCACTATGGCGTTTATTTTTGGATTAATACCCTTATGAAAGCTATGAACTCCCTTTTAACCCCCAGTTACTAGTTAAATACTTGTATTATTGTTGTACAAGGATGGCTTTTGCAATTTAATAACCCAAGGAGGTTAACATTCAATAAAAGAAGGGAGAACTTAAATAAATCTAATTTCAAAGTTATAGTTCTTGATTGTTTCGTTGCTTGGTTGTTTTTTATGGAACATCAAGCTTTGAGCATTATTTAATCCCAAATCCCGTTCATTTATCTATCTATATATATATATATATGTGTGTGTGTGTGTGTGTGTGTGTGTGTGTGTGATGTAAAAGTAAATAGTGTGTAAGTTTATTTTTAAATGAATAAAAGAATTGTCACAATAAACTTTCGTATCCTGAAACTAAAAGAATTGTTTTTGTATTGTGTTATGCTACAACTATCGACATTGTTCTTTAGTGCAATAATAATCCTGGGTAAATAATAAAACAGTTCTATTTGACCCATATATAGTATCATAACAGGTACTACTATCTGGGTCAGAATGGACGATGGAGTCATAGCAATGAAAGTGTATTCAACATTCTCCAATGGTCCCAAACGTAAACCTCATCATTACAAGTCATTTAATGTCATATCCATGACCCACGTTGTGGGGTGTTACCCCTCTGCAGAGATGCAGTCGGAGTATTCTATCCCCAAGCCACCAAGGCATAATCATTTTTCTAAAAATGATATTTTATATACTTATCCATAGTCAAGGTTTGGTTTCTTTGTTTAATGGCATATCAACTCTTTTTAAGTTATTTAATGCCAAAGCGATTCTCCTAGAAGAACAGTAGTGGTACTATTTAACCCATCGCTGGGTGGATAAAGGAGTTCATACTTTTCCCAAGGGTATTTGCCCGAAAGTGAACGTAATAGCGCGACTGGAGTACGAACTCGCGTACTATTATTCCGCAATCCATCGCTTTAACCATTACACCACGAGGACAGCCCCTTTATCCATAGTCAAGAACACTGTTCACAAAATGTTATTTTATTTGTAATCTATATTCATCATTTGATAAGTTTAGCTTAGCCCTCTCAGTTTTGGGTTTATTTTTTTCCAAATTTTTACTTTTTAATTAAATTAAATGCAGTTGAACATTACCAGAAAATATTTTTCCACTAAAAGATATTTTTTTACTATTTCAAATACATTCCCAATGATTTGATAATTTTCTGTTTCAATGTTTCTGGTTGGATTTTCATTATTAAATTATAGCAATATTATTTGATTTTCTAAAAAAATAAATTCATTCTATATGTGAAAACCATAAACATTTTATATATATATATATATATATATATATATATATATATATATATATATATATATATATATATATACATAAAATGTATATATATATATATATATATATATATATGTATACGTAAACTTTTTAGCTCTTTTTTTTCTTTTTAGCTAATATCAACACTGTGTTTCTGAATTTTCTTTTCGTTTATATTATCATATAATACGTATGAAAAAAGTCGATATACAGCAAAGTATAGTTATAAAAATCACAGAATGTAATATAATGGCCGAGGGATTTCGTTTCATATATCTTGCCTTTCGGTTTAGTTAGTCTGAGAAGCTTTCGCTTAGCGCATGGGTCAGTTAGGTGCAACATGAGCGCAGGTGTTCACGCGTGCACGCAGGGAGGATGTGTCATTCAGAGGTGTCAAAATAAAAATCACAGATAAGACTTGGGGATGTGAGTGAGGTCATGCACCGGAAGCGTGCGCGGAGGATTTGGGGAGATTTGAAAAAAGTCAGTGAGTTGAGTTCCCGGCTCGGAAGAAGAAGGGTGACTTTTGCTAGCTCGCTGTGGCCTTGTGGCGGGTGCCACACGTGTTGGGAGGCAGATGGAAAAGCCAACATAGAAAGATTGTGCCTCTCTCTCCTTATGTCGAAAAACCTTTAAACTCAAAGGTAATAAAAAGTTTCGTATCTGAACTAAGAAGTCGTAAGTGTTTTTCGTGTTTCGGGATTCCTATGTTCTATGTATATATGTTATGAACATTCTATGTACGTTTCACATATTCATGTATGGCTATATTACAAGAAGGATGAAAAAAAAACAACATGTGGACCACAAACGGGTAATTAAAGAAAATGATATAAGACAGAGGTCAAAGTCCAGTTAATCTTCTGACCATCTAAAATTCTCAAATTACAATTTTATAAGCACAGCATAAAGATTAAGGCGTTCTTTCATTTATAAGTAGACTCTGGTCACTTAGCTCTAAAAGCATGGCGAGGCATCGATATTACTCCCAGATCCACTATGACACTGTTCGAAAATTATATTGGCAATAGATAAAATACTTAAAACCACGCATGTTTACCCAATCTATCGCACAAACAGGATGCGACACAAGGTAAATTTTTAGAGGAGCTTAACAAGGAGGAATTGAGGGTTTCCCTTCTCCTAGAGCAGTTGTCACACCGAGTCCATTCTACTCCAATATGAACTCATAGCTGGAGGTAAAACTGTTGGATACGTAGCTTTTCCAAGGATATTAGCGCTTGTGAAAAGCAAGCAGCTTCGTCCAGGATTCGAACACGGGTCATCGTGTTCATTTCCTACGACTATAACCAGTATCCGCAGTATATATATATATATATATATATATATATATATATATATATATATATATATATATATATATATATATATATATATATATATATATATATATATATATATATATATATATATATATATATATATATATATATACCCAGGGTAGTTTTACCTGTTAGGTTCCTCATTTATGGGTCGAATAGAAATGTTCAATATATTATTCGAGAGTGTTATTTATTGATATTATTTGGAATTACATGTGTTGATTTGCAATACTTGAAACCATTCTATTTTGTGTAAACAAATGAGCTTTGGTTCATTCAAAAACGTTACCAACAACACCCCCCATATATATATATATATATATATATATATATATATGTATATATATATATATATATATATATATATATATATATATATATTTCTATAAGAAAAAAAACAAAAACTGGTCACATTAGGATTATAAATTTATTTCCATCCTGTTATGGGTTTTGATATATATCAAAAACACCAAAAATAACAGGGCTTCTTAAGATCTTATGGATAAAATAATTCAGAATAGACATAGGAAAGAAGGGTGGTTGGAGGCAGAAGCGGGGTGAAGAGTTTTCTCCTAATTTAGCCCTCTTCCGTTTTTTTTTTAAATTTTAATTGCCGGTTGGAATTATAGTAAATTAATTTGTTGTATTTTTTCATTTTTTAAAAACTAATTACATTTCAACTTAAAACTCCGGATTAAATTCTGATTTACGGAAGATCGACTTTCTTTAATAACCTTACGTCAAGATACAGTAATACTTATGTTAAATTAAATTCAAAATCTAAAATTAAATTGTTAATTTCAAATTCTATTTGCGTGCCTATTAATTCAATTACACTTCCATTGATGAGTATGTACACTTCACATGGTTTCTTCTAATCTTTTTTATTTTATTTTTATTCATTTCACCTAAAATCTCAATTTAATCCAAAGTTGTTGTTTTTTTTTATTCAAGCATTATCAATGATAATTAGCCTATAGTTTAAATTCATTCCTATGTCTACATCTAAATTTAAATTTATTTCTATGTCTACATCTAGCTATTAATTCACATCGCTGATTTAATAATTTTTCTGGGTCTGGGTATATCATTATTTATAATTCCTGTTATTTTTGGTGTTTTTGATTTATTTCAAAACCCATAACAGGATTGAAATAAATTTATAATCCTAATGTGACAGGTTTTTTTTTGGTTTTTTTTATAGAAATTATAGCTCTGTAATATCAATTACATTGAGCTCTTTACTGGGAAAATTTAAATGTTCACTGTTAAATGTTTTTTTTTGGGGGGGGGGTTGTCCTGATGGAATTACTCCTAACACCTGTTTAACTAGACAAAATAATACTATATATATATATATATATATATATATATCGTAAGTTAGCCGACCGTATTCGAGGGCTAACCGAAGGATCCCTTTTTAACGAGGTGTAAGGTAGGGTGCTATTTCTTTTCCTGGATTGCTCCACTTTACCTTGACCCTTAACTCATATTGTTGAGTCTTAAACAAGGATGTATCAAGTACCATTTTTGAGTCTTTGGTGTGAATTGAACCCCGGTCTACCTGGCTATTAGCAAACACTCTAACCTTTATCCTAATGTGCGCGTGCGTCCGTGCGTCCATGTTTACGTGTGTGTGTGTACGTGTGTATACCTGGACCTTTGACAAAACCAATAGAAATCAAGATAGTGTTTCCTTTTAAACTAACTCTATTCAACTAATTTCTTCCTGCTCCCCATAAATAAATCAATATCATTGCGATTTTCTTTTTGTATTTTTAAACAGTTAAATGCAGTTTATTAATTAAATAAACGGTTGCAAGACGTTAATCATCATTTAACAGTACATTAGGCATTTCTTTTTCCAGAAAGACTCCATCAGTGTATTGAAATAGTTTTCTATTTTTCTGTTTTAAATAACGTACGATAAAATCATAATTATTATTAAATGATAGTAAATAAATAATCTCTGTTGAATAATAAAGCATGGAAAGACAACAATTCAGACTGATTTCACGATACAAACTGATTTGCCAGCCGTGAAACACTCAAGTAACTCCTAGTAAGTCAAGTAAACATTTCACTTTCAAACAGGTGATATAACTCGCAATCGAGGACAACCAGGAAAGAGAAAATCATATTAACACTCTTAATAACAGGACAAACCACTCGATAAAAAGATAGATAAATAGATAGATTGTTAGAAAAACAGACAGACAGAATAAAGTCCAAACTAAGCACAACAAATGATTATTACGTGGTGCATTCAATAAGAAGAATGATATGCAGTAAATTCTGTTTTAAACTTGCAAAAAATGCCACAGAAACGTATGGAACATTTCAAACTGCGTTTGGAGCATCTTGCATAAATCGAGCATTAGTTTTTGAGTAGCATAAGAGATTCAAGGAAGGCAGGGAGTCTGTGAGGAATGATGAGAGGTGTGCGAGAAGTAAGGAAGTCAATAGACCAGAGTTGATTGGCCAAAGGGTTAGCCTTAGGGTTACTATGTTGAGGTTTTAAGGGAGTTCAGGGAGAGATTCCGTCGGAAGAGGCCAACACTCATCAAATCGGGTCAGTGGCATTTCCACAAGGTCAATGCACCAGTCCACAACTCCATCCTTGTCACAGACTATTTGACCAAGATGGGAATCAAGATAGTTCCTCACCCTCCCTTTAGTCCAGACCTTGCTCTCTGTGACTTTTGGTTATTCTCTAAGCTCCGAGGCTGTCGTTATGAGACAATTGAGGAGATGAAAGAGGCTCTGACGAGGGTCATTAACACGCTCACACAAGAGGATTTACATGGCAACTTCCGGAAGTTGTTGGAACGGTAAAACAAGTGCATTGCAGCCAGAGGAGATTACTTCGAAGGGGACTAGAGTTTCATGTGTGTACTCTCAATAAAAGTGCTCATACGAAAAAAGTCTGGCAACTTATTTAATGAGCCTCGTATATAAGGTGATAAAGGCAAGTGTTACCATGGCAATCAAGAGAAAAATAGATGAATATACAAAAAATATATTAGAAGCGGAATAAGGTAAACTTATATTGAATTCAATTGTTATACAGATTTTATAACAGTGGTATTTTGGAAAAATGTAATAAGTATAAGTGACGATGAATAGAAATCGTCTGCGTGGCAAAGTGGCTAACGTGCTGAACTGCAATACTGTTGTAAGCAGGTTCGAAATCCAGTCGCGCTATTATGTTCACTTTCGGACTAATATTATTGGGAAAGGTATGAACTTCCTTATTTCTCCCCAGCTATAGATTTGATAGTACCTCAACAGCTTTTCAAAAATCTTTGGAATTAAATAACCTATGAAGGTTGTTATGCCATTAAACTAAGAAACCAAACATAACGTTTGGTTTGGTTGGTTTGGGTTTTATGGCGTATCAACCTTTGTAGGGTATTCAATGCCAAATCTATTCTCATACTAATCAATACTTCTCTTTCAAACAATTCAGTTTAGTTAAAGAAAACAGATTGTCTATTTCAAGCTATTCAATTTAGTCAAACAGTTCTAATTCAAACAATTCAGTTTAGTATAAGCATAGTTTTTATCCGCATACAGTTAAATGTCGAAACAGTTCTTTTTCAAACTATTCAGTTTACAATAAGTTCGCAGTTTACATGTCAGAACAATGTTTTTCGAGCAGTTCAATTTAGAGAAAGTGCACAGTTTGGTTCTATTTGACCCACAGATAGGACCCTATCAGGTGCTACTGTTCCCGGCCAGAGTGAACCTGGGAGCTATGGCAATGAAGGTTTACTCCGCATTCCCCAAAGCTTCATTACTGAAACCTCACCATCATATTGTTTCGTGTTATATCCAGAACAGACGTTAAGGAGGGGGGCTTACTCCTCTTCAGATGTTCAGTCCGTGTATTTTACAGCCCCAGCCAACTTGGCCAAACTAAACAAGGAATAATACAAGACGATTTTAAATAGGATTTACTCATAACAACAAATGTAATTAAAATTGGCGATCTTACTCGGGGGTGACCAGATGGCTTCCGTTTCAAAAGTTACTACACCGAAGAGTAGGGGAGAGGGCTATTCCATTCCCTGGATTGCCCCACTTTACACTTACCATAAAATGCTGAGTGTTAAGAAAGGTGTCATCAAGTACCATTTTTTTGAGTACGACTTGAATTGAACCCCGGTCTCCCGGACCACTAGCAAATATTCAACTCATTAGGCCAATGGCCTAGTATAACAACAACAACAGAGCTAGAAGAAAAAATCTGGAAATTCAAATGATTCGAGCCAAGGTCGACATATTCCTAATATATCTATTGAGGACAGATGACTGAAAAGAAACTTTTGTACAATGTTTTTGAGATCAATTCATTGTATGTATTCTCTCTCTGCACTGATGAAAATTTATATATATATATATATATATATATATATATATATATATATATATATATATATATATATATATATATATATATATATATATATATATATATGTGTATTTAAATATTACAATTTCTGTAATACAAAAACTGTTTTAATTTTTAGACTGTAGGAATTTGCTCGTCCCTTACACTTCGGTTGGTTGGTTGATTGGGTTTAATGGCATATCAACTTCTATAGGTTATTTAATGCCTAAGCCTGTTTACACGTATGTACGGTTTACACTTCGGTGTAGTAGCAATTGAAAAGGTAACCTATATATATATATATATATATATATATATATATATATATATATATATATATGTAAGTATCACTTAATAAATAAGTTTACTTTTGTCTAAGATATTGGCAACATTAGGCAAAGAAGCGCTGATTACAGTCGAACTTTTTTCAAGGATATCTATGATAATGGGTTATTTAATTTCCCAGAAGACTCAAAACATTTCTTTCTTTACGGACTGATGCACCTGATCCTTTTTCTTTTACGGACACTCATCCTCTTTCCAAGGAATGGATTCTTTTCAACTCAGGATCGCAGTGGCAAACAAATGTTTAACCCTTTTGTAAATATTCTTTTGACTAAAATATGATTCTCTGAATAAATTTAAAATTTTTGCATAAATTTCACATAATTTGCACTTGTAATACATTGATGATAGACTGCTGGTAAAAAAAAACTGTTTTATTTATCACCATTTTGAATAGACTAAAAACAAATATATTTGTGGGAATAACATAATTTTTGCTATTAAGTTATTTCAAAAATGTAGCGTTTGCATTGATGAAAACAATTCTCAAAAAATGCGTTTCATTAAAAGAATTCCGCTTATTGAATGACCCTCTTTTTTATAAAACAAAACGTTTACTTGTGGTTTCATGTTTTCTTGAAAGAAAAAGAAAATATCCTTCAAACTTAAAATCTTGAAAGAAAAAGAAGAATATTCTTTGGACTGAACAATCTTCAACGAACACCAGAAAAGTCTTTTATTCTTCTCTCTCTATCATTCTGTCTTTCACTCCTTGACTCTCTCTATCTCAGAGAGAGGGAAAATATCCATCGGAACACATGGCGCAGTCATAAAGCTGTTGGTATAAAAAGTGATTCTGAGTGGAATTATCTGAGGGTTGCAGGTTCAATCCCTACAACAGGTAAATAACAAGTATTACTTACAGTACCTTAACCCATGTACCCGGTTATGGTTAACGAAATGTGGTTTGAATGAAGGGTTCAGTTGGGGGTTCTGTAGGTGCTTTATTTATCTCTGCTTCCACTAGACAAGACTTGACACAAGGTCAATAACCCGAAAGTCGGCTCAAAGTGAGGATTTGGAGAGGAAGGTCGGGCATGAGCCGACAATCGAACCCTGCTGGACTTTGCTGGTCATCGGCTCCCTTAGTGCAATTTGGGTTTGATGAGTCTAGCTAGACATTAACCCAAATATGGGTCCAGGCACGGATGCCTGATGATAGCTTAAACTGGGCAACATAGTCCACTGCTATATTTACTGGTCAATGACTGCACGCCTATGAGGGCCACGCAAGGTTCTTTATAGGCAGCTGCTGTCGATATGAAACAGAAGAAGGCCGAAGGATATATCGGCCGAAACGATGTGGGTATAGCAATAAAGATTAAGGTAATAATCCAAATATTCCAAATGATGAAAAAAAAACAAATGTTATAAGATTTATTGGGATATTTCTTTCTTGTTATAGTTACCAATTATTTTTATCTAGTTTTGACTTTAGGGAATCGTCAGGAGAAATATGTTAGTGAAAAGTTTTTTCATTTTCAAATGTGAAGAATCATTTTAAAAAATGAGTCTCAGAACCTCTGAGCCTGCTCGTCGAAATCGAAAACGAGGGAAGAAATGAAACAATATCTAATGTTTGCACAAAAATTAGTTTGACCGTTTTGAAGAAGGTAAAAATAAAGGTCAGTATTAAACAACCATCAGCCGGTATTTATCTAACCTCCCACCAGATAGGATTTGAAACAAGGCCATTTTAATGTGGGAGACTGCGCACGAATCGAGACTCATGCTCAGCACGTGCCGAAAATGATTGGTCCCGCCGGCATTCCTCAATTGGGGCGCCTCAGGAAGAATGCAATAAACTTAGCCCTGCAAACGAGTATTGCCTGGAGTGTTGGCCTCCTGAAACCAGGTGCTCATCTGACAAGAAGGATCGGTGCCGAGTGAATCTTTGCTAGTCAAAGATTCAATTGACCAGAAAGGCTGGGTGCATTGTGCCTATTTGCTTGTCAATGATTCCAGCCCCCTGGTATGAATGCCAAGTGGACAACCATTAGGTGTCCATTAGAATCCTTTAAGACGTGAGGTATGGGATAATCCAATACTCAAAAAAAAAACATTCAGATCATCAACAAGTACACAATAAAATGCAATACATATGCTGAAAAATAAAACAGTTGTTGGGTTCATGCCTTTCCCCAGAGTATTGATACAAAAGTGAATATAATAGCACAACTAGAGTTTAAACTTGTTTACTACGTTATTGTAGTCTCATACGTTAGCCCTTACGCCGCAAGGCTTATCACGAGTAAGCGGCGAGAATACCCATTGACTTTTTACGAAACCGAAATAATTATCAATACATTCTAATACACAGTTTCTTTTATAATACAAATTACTTTGTAACATTCTTTGAGATTTAATAAGTGTCCTGATATGACCTTAAACTGCATCTGACGGTGGTTTTGGTTTCGTTTGGTTTCTTTGTTTAATGGCATATCAACCTTTGTAGGTTATTTAATACCAAAGCCCTTCTCATAGAAAAACAGTAGTGGTACTATTTAACCCATAGCTTGGAGGATAAGGGGTTTCATACATTTCCCAAGGGTAATTGTCCTAAAGTGAACGTAATAGTGTGACTGGAGTACGAACTCACGTACTACGATTCCGCAGTCCATCACTTTAACCCTTACACCACGAGGACATCCCCTCTGATGGTGGAGCTTCAGTCATGGAGATATGGGGTGTGTTGAGTACTCCTGTATTGCTGTTACTCCCAGTGACCCTCAAATCGGGAGTATTAGTAATTATTTTGGTCCCACCTATTGGTCAAATAGATCTTTTAAAAATTAGTCATATTCGATAGGACCATATGCAAAAAAAGAACCCTCAAAAATCAACTCTACGGGCAATGTAAATATAACCGTACAATTAACGTGATTCCGTAACCTCTAAGCATAAAATAAACCAACAGTTTACATTCCTTAAAAATCAAAAAATAATTCAAGGAATTATAAGATGTAATAATAATACATTTTTATGATGAAATATATAATATATTGGTATTGATATTCGTTTAGATATTTGTTTTAGTTTGGATTTTATGGCATATCAACCCTTGTAGGTAATTTAGTGTACAATCCTCTTTATGCATATATATCAAATATGATTTGTATACACGTTTTGTATGTAACATTTTAAATAGGTCTGAGCTCATTCTTTTGCACATAGTTAAATAGTTTCAAGTTCTTCTAACAACACTAATTCTTTTTACAAATAATTATTTCTTTATACACAGTTAAATGATTTTAAGTATTGCTATGTAACAGTAACAATTCAATTAAACATCAATCATTTGTTTTGACTCAGTTAATTATCAAACATTTTTATTTTTAACGAATTCAATATCGTATAAGTCATTTTTTGCGCATAGTTTAAATGTCAAACAGTTCAATTTAACCTATTGATTGTTTTCCATACTGACCTTTGACAGAGCAGTCAATCAAGGATTTCAGAGACAGGATGTTTCTGCAGTGTAAACATGAAGACAGCTTGCGTTGGTCGACAAGCAGAAGCAGATAACGTGAATCGCAAGCGGAACGCATATGTGTTATGAAATTATATATTCACAGGTACCCACGGGTAGTCATGCAGAGTCACAGAGTCAGAAGTGATTCGGGAAGTTTAGAGGATTGAAGAGCAGCCGGTGGGCAGCCGAGGGTTGGCAGGCGGTCCTCGGTTGATAAACTCTCGTCAAGAAAGCAAAGACGTAAACCCCTATAATATGAAATCACAACGTGGATTTAGAAAGGGTCAATATGGAAGTCCTCCGCCAGCCTCCCGGTCTCTCTTCCTTTCTTACAGTCAATTTCGACCCTTCTGAATAATAAAGAGACATTTTTATATAAGCAAGTGTTATAGTACATCATCGATCATTCTGTCATTTCTTTTCTTTATGCTGCAATACAACAATATGACCCTATCAGGCACTTCCACTCCAGGTCAAAGTGGACATGGGAGAGATGATAAGGTAGTGGTACTTAACGTTCCCCGAAGGTCAAGGGCTGGATCCTCACCGTCAGATTGTTTAATGTCTTACTTCTCTGTAGGGATGCCGCCGACTGAGCTAATTGAAGTTGTATCAGCTTTGTTGCTATGGTATTTATATCAGTAATATAAGATATACATTTTTATGTCTTTTATTATATAACGAGCAAGATATATTAATAGAAATAGGATAAGTATTGTAAGTAATAATAAATGGTATATTGTAGCCGTGTAAGATTAATTGCTTCTATTCAAGTATGAAAGAAAAACAAAGGATTAAAATCATCAAATTCTACGTTGACATTAATTTAAAAACAAATTATGAGAAAAAAACTATTTGAAAAAGAAAAAAATGTTTTTGCACAAACAAGTAATAATGGAATGAGATTTTAATTGAATCGCTTCATCCGATAAAATCGTTAATCGAGCAAAACATTGAAACCATGGTGCTGAAAAATCGTTGATTCAATAGAAAGATAGGTAAGTTGGTAGGTAGGAATAGAGAGACAGAGACAGAGGGAGAGAGAGAGAGAAAGAGAGAGAGATCATCTTACGTATGTTTATAGATATCAGACCAGAAACTACGACTGCAAACAAGGATTAATAGGCACTTAATATTTACAGCCATTCAGTATCTTAGACACTTACTGTATATTATATGATTATGACATTTCGTTTTGAGGCATACCAAACTTTGCAGGTTATTCAATCCCAAATCCTGTTATATATATATATATATGTGTGTGTGTGTGTGTGTGTGTGTTTGTATATATATATATATATATATATATATTGAAGGGTGCATATTTAGGTAGAAAAATATTAGTCAAGCAAGTTTTGTTTAAGACGATGAAACACTTTTTGTTATTTTTACTCTTATCTTTAAGTCTCCTTGTTATTTTTCTTATGTCGAGATCTAGGTCACATATCAGTGTATGTATGCGTGTATTTGTGCAAGTATGTGTGCATGTGGGAGCTAGAGCTTATTTCTTTGCATACAGTTAAACGGTTTCAAGTAAATTAAATGATTTAGTATTTATATATCACCGCAACAATTTTTTTAAATTAATTCATATATTACTTTTTAATTCCCTTTTTGCCTGAAGCAATGTAAGCGTTTCTGCATTATATACAAATATATAACGGTATTTCTTCCATCTGATGAAGTAATTTTATAGGACTGAAATAAATTTATAATGGAATTACAAAACTATTTTTTTTTCTTTTAATTTAAAAAAAAACACGTTTTTGCTCTGCACGTGATTTTCGGTATATATTTAATCTGAAATTAATTATATATTCGATAGCCGTTGACATTTGGATATTGCTATTCTATTTGGATTATTACATTTTAGTCTAAACCTAAGACTACTTTCCTCGGGTTATATATATATATATATATATATATATATATATAATTTGGAAATGAATAGTCCGTAGGTAACTTTATTTCGAAACCGGTTATTAAAGCCCATTCCTTTGTACGCATTAAATGTTTACGAATATTCTAGTCTGGCACTAATAAATTTATTTAATATTAACCATTTGCTTACACACAATTAAATATCTTAAAGTATTGATATTACCATTAATAATTGGATTTATCAAGTATTGCTAAGTAATGTTATTCATTTACACCCTGTTGTATGGTTTCAAATAACTAATAATACTTAGTAAATGAGAGTATACTTCTATTTGATCTATAGATGGGGTCTCATACAAGTACGACCAGTCCAGGTCAGAGTGGACCTGTGAGTAGTAGCAATAAAGAGGTACTCAATATTCTCAAAAGCTCCTAGACGGGCGCCTCACCATAAGATGGTTTAGTGTCATATCCAGACCATTCCGTGGCGGGGGTCTTATCTGTCCATAGAGATGGAGTCTGCGCATTCTACAGTCCGATCTGAAAGGGCTGTTATACTATATGAGGTTATAACAAACTAAGATCAATTTCATATAGCAGACTAGTTCTTATTTTTGTTTATCATATTGTATATATTTACCAAACTTGGCTTAAAATGACACTAGTTCACCCCAACTAAGATCTCCGTACATAATGGAATTGTATCAACAGCAGTCAATCTGCAATATTTTTGTAGATTTTCCCAAACTGAGTCTAGAGTTTAAGGGTTTTTTAAAAGAACGCTTTTAATTCTTGAGTAATATAATTAGGTCAATTGTTTTACTAGTAAGGTGTTTCCTAGCTAGACTTAGACATTCCTCAAGTCTATGTTGCGATAGAAACAGATTTTTTTAATAAAGCAATTCGTTCAAAGTAATTTCCGTCCGTGATATATTCATCAAGTATTAAGTTTTAGGAAAATTATTTAAAGAAAATTATATTCCAGTTTGTTAATGAAATTTCGTAAAATGATATTTCATGGACTTAGTGACAATTTTCGGTACAATTCAGTCATATTTTAGGATTAAAAAATTACAACAAAAAGCCGTATTTCAACAAAAATGTGTACAAACTGCTTTTTTTTATAAATAGAGTATGTATTAAGATATGTGGTGCAGACGATAAGTTTCCAGACTTTTTTTGTATGGGCTCTTTTATTGATAGTACGCACATGAAGCTCTATTCCCCTTGGAAGTAATCTCCTCCGGCTGCAATACACTTGTTGTACCGTTCCAACAACTTCTGGAAGGTCCCGTGGAATCCCTCTTGTGTGAGCGTCAGAGCCTCTTTCATCTCCTCAATTGTCTCATAACGACAGCCTTAGAGCTTAGGGAATAACTTAAAGTCACAGAGAGCAAGGTCTGTACTATAGGGAGGCTAATGAACTGTCTTGATGCCCATCTTGGTCAAATAGTTAGTGACAAGGATGGAGTAATGGTCAGGTGTATTGTCCTGGTGGAAAGACCACTGAGCCCGTTTGAAGAGTGCTGGCCTCCTTCGACGGAATCTCTCCCTGAACTCCCTCAAAACCTCAACATAGTAACCCTAACCCTAACATTTTGGCCAATTAACTCCGGTGTATTGACTTCCTTACTCTTCCCACACCTATCATCATCCCTCACAGACGCCCTGCCTTCCTTGAATCTCTTATGCTACTCAAAAACTAATGCTCGATTCATGCAAGATGTTCCAAAATCACTCTGAAGCATTCCATACGTTTCTCTGGCATTTTTTTTTCAAGTTTTAAACAATTTTACTGCATATCGTTCTTCTAAAGTGTCAAATTGCATTTTTGAAATTCACCAGCTGTGACCATCAGGCTTTAGTAGGATGTATTCCAATTGCTGCTGTAGCTGTTCATTTGAACCGGAAATCATAACAATTGGTCAGTCATCTCATAAGATGTATAGCAATAATATACTGAATTGTCAAGAGTCTATGCTAATTCAAATGCCCATACGAAAAAAAAGTCTGGAAACTTATCGTATGCACCTCGTATATCTAAGTTTTATAATCTACCGGACAGAAGAAAAGTATTTTAATATTTTGAATTATCACAGTTATTCTAATAGATGACCTTTCTGTTTAACATCTGTTAAGAGATTTATATGTTTTCTTTGGCTTATTAGCAAACCAACCTTTGTAGGTTATTTAATACCTGAACCATCTTTTGTTGAAGATCAATAGCGATACAATTTAACCAATAGTTGGAAGGATAAGAAGGCTCATACCTTTTCTAATAATAGTTCAAAGAGAACGTAATAGCGCCAGTGAAGTTTGAACTTGCATACTTCGTGACCGCATTCCAACTCTTTAGTTATTAAGCCTCGGCGACTCCCAACCCAATTATGCTAGACAATTCTATATTGATATGATGTAATTGCAAAATTCACAAATCGTTTCTGTTAGTTTGATGCATTCTATTTCAAAATCTCCTCACACCTCATTGACTTTTGCAGATTCTCAGCAATAAACATAAATGGTTCCTTTTATTGATGCAATTGCAATTAAATGCCACAACAAAACCCGTATATCATGATTAAAAACCATATGATACTATCCGTGATTACCATGTCGCAGGCTTTATCAGTGTTGCTTGAAATTAGCGTATTCTTTTCCGAAAAGATAGACACAGGTCAAATTTGACATACACTTTGGGGAACACCATCCATATATATTGGTATACATGCATACATACACATAGATAGATAGATAGATAGATAAATTGAAAAGCGCGCATGGTACGGTTGCATATGAAAACAAGTTATTTAACTCAAATATGTTGGTTAACTGCGAAGTTCTGTTACAAAGTCTCGCTATATTATGAGGTTGGAATATGCGATGAATAACCTTAGATCAATTGATAAACTGTAATCGTACTCAAAAGTGCAAGTTACAATGACGTGTCAACACAATTGTCTCAATATGTAAAGGCTGCCGCATAATTCGGGGAGAATTCAAGTCTTTTTCAACCGATTTTTAATATTATATTCCGAAATAATTATGTATTCTTCATAAGAAAGCCGAACTGATTCGCCATTGTCATCTTTGCACAATGTAGGAGGTTCGTTTAAAATGTCAATCAGAATATGAACTTTTTCTATTATTCCCTGAAGTGTACAGATTCCGGTAATTGATTGTAAATGTCCTCTCGTTCCCAGCACCGAGCAGATAGTCATGATTAGATTAATTATTACTTGGTTAAATAGTCGCCCATTTCCCGTCTTATTGTTCCTGACTCCATTTTATCTATTTTGGTCTTTTGTGCCGTATTTTGGCCCAGTCGGCTGGGGTTGTAGAATACATCGACTGCATCTCTGCAGAGGGGTAAGACTTGTCCACAAGCGTTCTGGATATGAGACTAAACAATCTGATGGTGAGGCTCCAAAAATGCTCGAGCTATGGGAAATGCAGAGTACGCCTTTATTGCCATCGCTCCCAGGTCCACTCTAGCCCAAAATGGTAGCACCTAATAGGGTCATATCTATACGTTGAATAGAACTGAACTTTGTGCTTATGTTAAACTGAATTGTTTGAAATAAAAACGTTTTGACATTTTAAATGCGTACTTATGCTAAACTGAAATGTTTAAAATGGAACTGTTTATATGTATGAAAATGAATTTGGCATTAAATAACCTTAAAGGATTGATATGCCATAAAACAAAACCAAACTAAACAAAAACAAGTCTAAGGTTTTGATTATTGGAGAGTAATTTCTCTCTACTGACAAAATTATTTGCATGACATAGGATTTGTTTTGTTTAATGGCATATCAACCTTTGTAGGATATTTAATGCCAAAGCCATTCTCCTAGAAGAACAGTAGTGGTACTATTTAACCCATACCTGGAAGGATAAGGGGGCTCTATACCTTTCCCAAGGGTATTTGTCCGAAAGTGAACGCGACTGGAGTACGAACTCGCGTACTACGATTTCGCAGTCCATCGTTTAAACCATTATACCAGTAGGACACCACCATGACGTAGGAATACTTTATATCATATAACTGAGTGCAAAAAAAAACAAAAAAACTATTAAGCCATAAATACATGAACTAAAATACAAACATACAATGAACGCAATTATCTTACCTCTAAACATAAAATAAATCTCGACGGGTGAGTGTCCGAGTGGAAAGTAATTGAACGGTTCATAGAAAATTGTAATTGAATAAATAAATAAATAAATAAATAAAGTAGACAGTCTCCGAATAGCAGAAGAAGTCAAGGTAATTAAAAATGACTAGGGAAAACTGGAGGTCCAAAGCTCTTGTACGCATGTGCGAAGCGACTGGAAACGGATGACCTTCCTGCCGACACGACAGGTAGAAGTGAGGAGACAACTCACGGCTTTTAGGAGTTGACCGGCGAGACGTTATAAGGTGAAGACATACAGTTGAACACCAGTCACAAAAATGTAAGGAGGCGAAAGTTTACGTGGTGTTAAACTACATGACCCAGCGGACAAACATGTTAGAACCAGGAAAAAATTCAAGGTCTGCGTCTGCTCATCTTTTCCTCAGCAGAGTATGCTGCCAAAGTGTCTTGCTGACATGGTCGTCTCATGTTTCCATGCTCTCTTTCTTTCTCCCAGCGATTACCTACCACCTGGAAGTAAATAAACATTTGACTTGGTAAAACGAGTTTCTTACGGTCATGAATTTTTACCACAACTATAGGAAGGAATGTCCTTTTGGTAGAACAATGGTATATCAGCCAGGGAAAATCTGTGTCTAAAATTCTGATTTTTGAAGAAAGCACAATCTGGAGGTACCATCAATAAATAAGCACATGCTAATATATATATATAATTATATATATATATAATGACGTGCCGCTAGCACAGATTTCCCTGATCCTCTCTCGCTACTCCTCTCTATCGTCCATCGCTCGCGGCAAGTCTTCCAGGCAACATCCTGTCTGCAAAGAGCTTTTCTAGATATTTTCAAGCTAGTCACACAACCCTTACCAGTGTGAAGGGGTCCACTGGAGTACATCACTTGTGAGTTCGTCCTTACTTCTGCAGCAGTGTCCTGCATGTCTTGTTCGTCTAATTTGGATGGTTTTCGCGATGGGTAGTTGGTGGTCGTACAGCTGCTGTTTTGTGTGAGTGTTGAGTTCAGGATTTCTTCAATACAGCTCGCAGAATTCTCGTGCAATTGCCGTCAAGCTTTTTCTCTATACGCTTAGTCAGTGTCCATCGTAGGAGGCATCGCCCTCATGTCAATGCAGACAAAAAAGAGTTAATGTGTTTTAATCAAAGAGGCAACACCTCCACACTATATGGTATATCTCTGAAAATTGTGAACAAGTTCACCTACCTCGGAAGCAGCGTCTTATCTTCCGAAATTGACATCAACACGCGTCTAGCGAAAGCATAGATAGCTATCGATAGACTATCGGTCATATGGAAGTCAGAACAATCAGATGAAATTAAGTGTATTTTTTTTTTCAAGCGGTTGTGTCAGTACTACTGTATTGACGCACCACACACATACACACACACACACACACACACACACACATATATATATATATATATATATATAAAGGTGGTATCTCGAGTAACACAATAAAATGCATCTGATTATTAGGCTCAACTTTCGAAGATCTTCGGACTGAGGCGTATTCCATCACTTCAATTGATTGCGGGCTCACTCTGAAGAGGAGTGGTAGGTCTTTTCTTTGGGCCACAGAATGGAAAAAAAAAACAATTTCGTTTAAAAATCATTTCTAATAATTAGGAATACTTTATACTATACAACTCTGAATTATTTTTATTAAGAATAGTAATTTGAAGTTATTGTTGTTTCATAATTATTTTTAGTTACTTGAATCCATATAACTGAGTGCATATGAATAATTATTGCTACGTGCAATCTTAAACAAGTCCTGGCGGCAACACGCCACAAGACACCAACTGTACGGCCACCTGCCCCCTATCACGAAAACTATTCAAGTTAGACGAACCAGACATGCAGGACACTGCTGGAGAAGCAGGGACGACCTCATAAGAGATGTACTCTTATGGCCGTGCAAAAGCAGGACGACCAGCACGAACATACATTCAGCAGCTATGTGAGGATACGGGATGTTGTCCTGAAGACCTACCTAGGGCGATGAACGATAGGGAGGAGTGGCGAGAGAGAGTCAGGGATATCCGTGCTACAAGCACAATATGATGATGATGAGAAATAATTAATTGAAACAATATAATTATTAGTTATACATAGGAATACTAGAAACTATAAAACTGTGAGTAAATCATTTGTATTAGATAAAGATACTTTATATTATATGACTTGGTGCAAACAAAAACTCTTATGAAATAACTATGCAAATGTAAATACAAATGTGTTATATAGTAATCAAACATAATTTACGAAAATCAATGAACGAACGAAACACTTCTTTATAAAATCATATCTCTCATTTTATTCTCTAAAAGGCCCACAATTTGTTGTTGGTTGAGAGATGGAGAGACATAAACTCAGAGAAGGGACTTCTTCTTGTCCCATACCTTCTTCCAGGAGCCAGAGGGTGCTAACCCTTGCACCCCCATGCAAGCCGTATCGTCAGAGACAACCTGCTTGGCTGCGTGTCCCTCGCTCGACTCCCGATTCTCTGCCTCTGTCTAAATCTGGCCGCGTGGTTCTCATCACGTAGTCTTCTTCCGGTTACTCACCAGTTTTACCTGACTGCCCTGACGCACAATCATCTCACTGTTTACTAATCTCTTCGTGGCAGCTTGTCAAGGCACCCGGGATCACTAGGAACGAACCGAAAATCCATTTAATATGTTATATAACAACTGTACAATGAACACAATTCCATAACTCCTTGGCATTTGCCCGGTCAGCTGGGGCTGTAGAATACACCGACTGCACCTCTGCAGAGGGGTAAAACCTTCCCCAACGAGTGTCCTGATTATGAAACTAAACAATCTGATGGAGAGGTTCCAGTGATGCTGGAGCTTTGGGAA
This sequence comes from Sepioteuthis lessoniana, assembly GCA_963585895.1. Classification (NCBI taxonomy): domain Eukaryota; kingdom Metazoa; phylum Mollusca; class Cephalopoda; order Myopsida; family Loliginidae; genus Sepioteuthis; species Sepioteuthis lessoniana. Next base: position 120,758,042 of record OY757907.1, read on the forward strand.
ATGCAGAGTACCCCTTCATTGCCATAACTCCCTGGTACACTCTGGGCCGGCGTGGTAACACCTGATAGAGCCCTATCTATGGGTTAAATAGAACAGTATACTTATGCTAAACTGAATTGTTTGTCTAAACTGAATAGCTTGAAATAGAAATGTTTTTGACAATCAAACCGTACTGACAATCAAACCGTACTTACATTTAAACTGCGTCCTTATGCTAAACCTGGGGATGTCCTCGTAGTGTAATATTTAAAGTTATGGTCTTCGAACTCCACTCGCGCTATTACGTTCACTTTCGGACAAATACCCTTGGGAAAGATATGAACCCCCTTATTCTCCCTGCTATGGGTTAAATATGACCATTACTGATCTTCGAGAAAAATGGTTTGGCATTAAATAGCCTACAAAGGTAGATATGCCATTAAACAAATCAATTAATCAGTCACGTTTATACTAAACTAAATTATTTGAAATGGATGTTTTTGACATTGAAACTGTACTTACACTTAACTGAATTGTTTAATATAGAACTGTTTTTAACATTTAACTGTGAGTAAACAAAATCTGTACTTATACTAAACTGAATAAGCCGATTTAAACTGCTTGACTAAACTGAATAGCTTGAAATAGAAATGTTTTTCACAATTAAACTCTACATTTAAACTGCGTATTTATCCTAAAATGAGTTGTTTGAATTAAAACTATTTTTAAAAAAATGGATTTGGCATTAAATAACCTACAAATGTTGATATGCCATAAAAACCCATCCAACCAACCAACGTTCTTGGCATAAAATTACCCCAGATGGGTTGACATGCAATTAAAATCTTAAAAAAACAACTATGCAAAAAATGTGAATATAAATGTACAATATGCACAGTTCCCTAACCTCTAGACATGCAATAACCCCAGGTGGGTTGATATGCCATTAAAATCTAAAGAAGCAACTAGTGAAAAAAATTAATGTGCTATATACACAATTCCCTAACTTCTAAGCATAAAATAAATTTGTTCTGGTTAACATGCCGTTATAATCAATAAATCAACTAATTAATCAACATGTTTGCCCTTCTGAAAGATGTTTATTATGTGAAATAATATTGAGGTACAGAGTATATCTCAAAATGACATGTAAATCGCTAACACGTCGTCGGGGTAAGAAATACATTGATTATATCCCCTCCAGTGGAATAAACCCCACCCCGAAGGATTTCGTAATTGTTTCTAAGTTTTTGACTATTCTATATAGAGATTACGTCATGTCGTATAAAAAAAGCTTGGATCAGGCTCATTGCCTAATTCCTGATACGACGGAATTTACGTTGAACAAATATATTTTGGCACCACTTTCAACCATGAATTCATTGGCAGAAGACCTTACAAATAAAAAAAAAACTTGACCTTGTGTCGTGTTCCTCCTGTAACGAAAAGGTGAGCTCAATAATGTACTCGAGCGAGACAGTGAGACTATGGGCGGGGACGTTCTTTTATTTCACGGCACAGATTCAACATGAGGAGGAATACCTTACGTCATAGTATGACGAAGAAAAGTTCAGTTCAGCTCGCTTCGAATGCAAAAAGTAAAAAAAAAAAAGAGGGAAGGGAAAGATGGATACGAAATCCTAATCGGAAATGATTCTTAAACTCGCATCTAAAAATAACGCAAGTTCAGGAATTACCTTCACAAAAAAAAAGTCATTGACTCACATAGATGGTGCGTAGGACGGTAGAGAGAGAAGGGAAGGAAGAGAGATTTGACAACTTTCTTTTCTACGCATATGAAATTTAAATCTATCGCTGTCACTTTTCAAAAAGTCACATACACCTCCAAATAATACTTCTTTTACCGGCTCATTGGCCCAGTTGGTAGAGTGTTCGCCTAATGGTCCGGGAGACCCGGGTTCAATCCCAAGTCGCGTCATACCAAAGATTTTAAAAATGCTAATTGGTACTTCCTTGCTTAACACTCAGCAATATAAGGTCCGTATCAAATGTAAAGTGGAGTAATCCAGGGAAAGGAGTAGCGCCCTCCCCTACACCTCGGTGTAGTAGCTATTGAAAAGGGAGCCTTCTGGTCGCCCTCGACTACACTTGCCAACTTACACACGTATCTGTCTACTATAATCCAGATACACATCATCTGCCGTTTGTTTGTTTGTTTTTTTTTGTTTTTAACATTTACTAAACCTAGTCTGGAACAAGGACACATTACTCAGCACAATTTAGTGAATTTGTAGGTAAAATAAGACATTGCGATATTTTATTTTTTGAAAGTCCGGTTTTCAATTTTTATCGAGCCTTTTCTACTAAGGTGTTTTTCTAGTTGAATGAAAAATTGTTTAAAAAAAGAAATTTAATCTAAATAATTATCACGGGTGGTCGAAATGTTTCTATTTACTTGCCTACGTCGGACATTAAGTTTGGTCCCAAATTATATGATATTTACAGAATTTATCCTGATTTTTGTCATCCAGTCACGCCGACTGCATCGATTTCCCTGACTCCCTCTCCTCATCCGTCCCTATCATTCATCGCTCTCGGCCGGTTCTCCAAACTACGGCCCGTGTTTTCAGAGAGCTGATATAAGTAAGTTCTTGTTGTAAGGGAAACCAAATAATATCACTTGTGAATTCGTCCAGCATGTCTCATTCGTCTTACTTGGATAGTTTTTGAGATGGGAGGTAGGTGGACGAATAGCTGCTGTTTTGAGTGGAAGTACTCTATAATTAATACTGAATCTTACAACTTAGAAAATAAATGTTTTTATAGTAGACATAATGTTTTGAAATGCAAAATTTACATCGTATTTTGGACAAACGCAGTGAGCAAGTTCTCGCTGAAATACAACAATCTTGCGTGAAAATATACTCACATGATGAAGGCGACATTGGTGGTGTAATGGTTAGCAAGCTCGACTAGCAAACCTGCACGAGTTAATTCGAGTCTCATTGGGTGCCCCTTTCACATGGCCTTGTGCCACATCTAATCAAAAGCTTAGTAAATTTCCATTGGTGGTGTAATGGTTAGCAAACTCGACTAGCAAACCTGCACGAGTGAATTCGAGTCTCATTGGGTGCCACTTTCACATGGCCTTGTGCCACATCTAAGCAAAAGCTTAGTAAATTTCCATTGGTGGTGTAAGTAAAGTAAAGTTAGCGACCATAGTCGAGGGTGACCCGAAGGCTCCCTTTTCGATAGCTACTACACCAAGGTGTAGGGGAGGGCGCTACTCCATTCCCAGGATTGCTCCACTTTACCCTTGAACCGTACCTTATAATGCTGAGTGTTAAGCAAGGTGGTATCAAGTTCCATTTTTAAAGTCTTTGGTATGACTCGACCTGGGATTGAACCCAGGTCTCCCGGGCCATTGGCGAACACTCTAACCGCTGGGCCAATGTCCCGGTTGTTTGTGTAATGGTTAGCAAGCTCGACTAGCAAACCTGCACGAGTGAATTCGAGTCTCATTGGGTGCCCCTTTCACATGGCCTTGTGCCACATCTAAGCAAAAGCTTAGTAAATTTCCATTGGTGGTGTAATGGTTAGCAAGCTCGACTAGCAAACCTGCACGAGTGAATTCGAGTCTCATTGGGTGCCCCTTTCACATGGCCTTGTGCCACATCTAAGCAAAAGCTTAGTAAATTTCCATTGGTGGTGTAATGGTTAGCAAGCTCGTCTAGCAAACCTGCACGAGTGAATTCGAGTCTCATTTGGTGCCCCTTTCATATGGCCTTGTGCCACATCTAAACAAAAAGCCAAGGAAATTACTACATGAAAAGAAACAACATTATGATCAAACGATATTTCACTGTGACAACGAAAAACATTAGTTTGGACTATTGATATAACTTTCTTACGGTCATCCTGTTCCGAATTTGATGAGCCAAATGGCCTGAAAATACGTTAATTATATATTTCTCCTGTATAATACACGCCTCGACCTTTTGTTTTGTTTTCTTTGTTTAATGGCATATCAACTTTTGCAGGTTATTTAATGCCAAAGCCATTCTCCATGAAGAACGATAGTGGTACTATTTAACCCAGAGCTGGGAGAATAAGGGGGTTCATACCTTTCCCAAGGGTATTTGCCCGAAAGTGAACGTAATGGCCCCACTGGAGTACGAACTCGCTTACTTCGATTCAGCAGTCCATCGCTTTAACTTTTACACCACGAGGACACCTCCCCTCTAACCTTTGGGCTGAAGAAGTAGTACATCTTATTCACAAGTAATTACAGTAATTATCCAATGTGAATTATTTCCATTATGGTGTAGGACAGAGAGTTAACACGATGATGCACGGCACTAGAAACCTAGACGGGAGCAAGTGCCAGCAAGCAACAATAACGTGGCAACCCGGCAATGTAATTTTTTTTATTTATTTCTTTCCACAGAGAGTCAGTTTTGACGCGGGCATTTTTGACATTTCAAAGTCACACAGCTTTTTGAAAAATTTAGGAAATAGATTACAATGATCCATTAGGTATTTTTACATTCGAAAAAATAAAACAACTTTTATTCTTACAAGATATAGAAATTATTCACGTTCATTTTCTTTAAAGAAAATATCGAAAAGAGTTAAAATAATTTGAATTTAAAATTAAAAATAAAACCTGTATATATGTATTAAAAAAAATTAACAAAAAAGTGAGAATAATATCTCATTTATGTGCCCTGAATCATTCGTTATTTTCCCAAAAACCGGTGAGATGATGTAATTCTTTCATATTTAAAATGATCACTAAATCTGCAGTGCGAATGTTTTTTTTTTTTTTTTTCACTTTTAATCCGATATTTTTTTTTTTTTAATAGAACACTTTTGATTCAAACAAGAAAAAAGTATATGAATGCTCTCTGTGTCAATTTCCGAACGTCTAAAATGTCAACTTAAGAAACACGAACGCTGAGAAAATAAAGAAAGAGAAAAAAAGGAATATGACGGTTAGAGTACAGCATTGAGTCACTCTCTCTGCTCCATTCATTTCTTTTCCAAGTAACATTCTTTTCATCAGGCACAACTAAAAATACCTTCAAGAAAAATACTCTTTACCCTTTAATGTTTTTCTTTAGAAAAAAACCACAAAAAAACAGGGATATAATCTTCAAATAAACATGTTAGTTCAACAAACTAAAAAAAAAAAGCATTTTTTTTTTAGTTCATAATTTCTATCAGAAATACAAGGGGAGTCAAAAGTTACGCTGTATTTTGATACAGTTTAGTTTGCTACCCGTACGTCATGTGAACTGAAGCAGTTCAAGCTGTTCAAAGATACCCGTTGTGGTTGGTAGTATCACGGTAGATGGTGAACTGACACGTTGTGCATTGCTTTACTCTTTGCCTGATTTAAAAGTAACATGTATGAAGTTAGCCATAATGCCGCGTAAATGACCAAAAATATTCGTTGAGTAAAAAGTGAAGGTGTTACGTCATTGGATTATAAATATACTCATTTGTTCTATTTCACAAAGATCGAGGCGATTCCATTGTTCCTGGGGGCGTCCTCATAGTGTAATTGTTAAAAATCTGGACTGCGGAATCGTAGTAAGCGAGTTCGAACTCCTAGTCACTCTATTACGTTCACTTTCGGACAAATACCCTTGGGAAAAGTATGAACCCCTTATCCTCTTAGCTATGAGTTAAATAGTATCCCTACTGTTCTTCTAGAAGGATGGCATTGGCATTATATAACCTAAGAAGATTGATATGCCATTTAATAAAGAAACCAAACCAAACCATTGTTCCTTTAGATACGAAAACTTTATTTCTCACTACAGTATTTCATAGCAGTCAGCCATATACGGTATTTTTAAGTAGGTTTATATTTTTATACAGGATTTTTATATAGGTTTATATTTTTATAGAGGATTTTTATATGGGTTTATATTTCTATACAAGATCTTTATATAGGCTTATATTTTCACACAGGATTTTTATATAGGCTTATATTTTCATACGGGATTTTTATATAGGTTTATATTTTTATACATGATTTTTATATTGGTTTATATTTTTTATACAGGATTTTTATGTTGGTTTATATTTTTTATATGGGATTTTTATATAGGTTTATTTTTTTATAGAGGATTTTTATATGGGTTTATATTTTTATAGAGGATTTTTATATGGGTTTATATTTCTATACAAGATCTTTATATAGGTTTTTTTTATACAGGATTTTTATATAGGCTTATATTTTCATACGGGAATTTTATATAGGTTTATATTTTTATACATGATTTTTATATTGGTTTATACTTATTATACAGGATTTTTATGTTGGTTTATATTTTTAAACGGGATTTTTATATAGGTTTATATTTTTATACGGGATTTTTATCTAGGTTTATATTCTTATACGTTTTTTTTGGTACCGGTAAACCCTGGAGATATATTGGAATTTCCATGAGCTTATTTTAAGAATATAAAAGTGTTAGGATAAAACAATAACATATTCAATGTTACTTGAGTTACTGAAAAGTAATTTTTGCTATTCGCAAAACATGATAAGCCTGTTTTGAAAATGACCCCGATGCGATCTTTGTCAAAACTAAAAATATCCAGCCGAATTATTTAAAGCATTTATCGGCAGATAAATCAAATCAGACTCCGATTTGTTAAACAAAGTTAGAGAAATAATTTGATTTATTTCAAACAAGTCAAAAGTTTTCTTTGCTGATCATTTGTATTTGCACATTTTTCAAGGTTAGATTAACACGATTTGTCAATGCCATTGGATTTCTTGTAATTACTTTTGTTTCTATATCTCGAAGATTACAGAATAACAAAATTCTTTTAATCCATGCCAACTAAAACGCAGTTCTACTTTGATACATATACACAATGCTCATAGAATAGATTATAGTAGCATATATTGCTACAAATGCAGACAAGGAAATTATGTCTATATGAAGGCGCGCTTAGAGTAACGGTTATTTTAAAAGAAAATGGAATCGCTGGACAATAGTGTTGTTATATATTGACCCTCGACCGAGCCGTCAATCAAGAGATGCACCTGGGTAAATAAGCGGAAGAACAGCGGAAGCAAGTGGACGTTAAACAAAAATATAACCAGGGCACAGACGGCCTGAGTCAGTTGGAGATAGGATGCCAGCGGAGTGAGAACCAGCTCCAGACAGAGGGCTTGGGCCCTCAGTGACCCACAGTTGAGCAAACCCAGCCAACATGAGGATGGAGTGCTGCTATAGTCAAAGAAGAACTTTGGTCAAATCGCAGTCCGTCCAATGTCTCCAACTCATCTCACACGCAACCAACATCACCCTTTCAAGAAAAAAGTGTGAGAGATTATATTTTTATAAAGAAGTGTGTTCGTACGTTCATTGAAGTCGTCATTATGTTTGATTATGTTCCGCATATATTTATAGTTGTATATGTATTATGAGTATACAACAGTTTTAGCGTTTAACTTCTCATTGGTTCCTTGAGGAAAAGTTTGAATCTGTCAGTTCTTCGCCAAGGTATAAGTGAATAGAATAGACTATTTTGTTTTTGTTATTTTAGCTTTGGTTTGGCAATTAACCTTAAAGAGAAGAAAAAACTCATACTTGGTTTTTAAAACCCTGACATGTTTGATAAAGCTAACACAAATACATGTTGTTAACAACTGAATCAAATAATACAAATAGAACGTAAAAGGGTTAATGTTTTTTTGTCCTTCGATTAGTGGCTTCTTGATTGTTACCATAGTCATAATGTTTTCTTTTAGTTATCATATTTACTCAACCCCTCCGCTCGGACAGGATATGTCACAAGGTCAATTTTTTAGCGGAGTTTAACAGGTTTGAATTCGGAGTTTTCCTTCTCATAGACTAGTTGCCTCACCAAGGCTGAAGAACCAAGTCTACCCTACTATTTACCAATAGCTGGAAGGATAATAATTGGATTCATACCTTTTCCAAGGGTATTTGTGTTATGTGAAATGCAGTCAGTCTCGTCCAGGATTTGAACTCGTGTCGCCGTGTCCATTTCCTACAACGATAACCATTACACCACGGGCACTTCCTAAACACCACAGGCACTTCTTTTAGTTTTCTTTTAGTTATCATATCACTTACTTGTTTTATATATAGTCGTGGCTAGTAACAGACTTGGTTCAACAGCCTTGGTGAGGCAACTAGTCTAGGAGAAGGAAAACTCTGAATTCAAACCTGTTAAACTCCGCTTAAGAATTGACCTCGTGTCATATCCTGCCCGAGCGGAGGGGTTGGTAAATATGGGTAAATAGTGGGAGAGACTAGGTTCTTTTGCCATAGACTATCATTTTAGGAGAAGGAAAACTCTGATTTCAAACCAGTTCAACTCTGCTTGACTTTGTGTCACATCCTCCCCGTGGCGGAGGTAGTGAGTAAATACAACCTTATATTTTATATTTGTCATTGATTATTCGATCGCCAAGGATATTTCTGCGTTGGCATTCAAATGACTTTCAGTAAGTCCCATACATAAACTTTCGTTTAAACATTGGTTCGACTTGAAGTGCAGAAACTGTCACAAGCGCAGAATATGCAGATTATCTAGCGCTTCTTGCAAATACACCTGCCAAAGCCGAATCATAACGGCATAACCAAGAGGAAACAGCAGAAGGTATTGGCCTCCAAGAGAACACAAACAAAACTGAGTATATGTGATTTAAACGAGAAGGAACCACCCCCATTCTCAGTGACTAGCCTCTAAATTAGTAGACAAGCTTACACACCTTGGTAGCAATATCTCATCAACTGAAAATCTTGTCAACATAAGCTTAACAAAAGCGTGGACTAATATCTATAGGTTATCAATCAAACTGACCTCTCTGATAAAATAAAACAGATTTTTTCCAAGTTCTGGCTGTGTTAACAAATGGACCCTAACAAAATGCATCGAGAAAAAGCTAGATGGGAACTACACGAGAATGCTATGTGTTCTTTGGAAAATCCTGGAAGCAAGTCCCCACAAACAGTAGTTGTTGGGTCACTTACCTTTCATCTCAAAACCATCCAAGTATGACAAACAAGACATGTGCGAAACTGTTGGAGAAACAAGGACGAACTCATAACCGACATTTTTTTATGAACATGGTCGCACCATTGTCGGTCGACAAGCAAGAACTTAGTCGCATCAGCTCTGAGCAGACATTGGATGTAGTTTGGAGGGCCTACCTGACGCAAATGATGATATGAACGGATAGAGAGAGAGAGAGAGAGAGAGAGAGAGAGAGAGAGAGAGAGAGAATCAGGGAAATCAATTCTGTCAGTACGACTTGATGATGGATACAGGTAGTACATAATGAATTAATGAATATATATATATATATATATATATATATATATATATATATATGTATATATATATATATATATTAGATATAGAAATTTGTAGCATAATCTACTCCACATATTCATTTTTTTAGGTATCTTTTTTAGATAGATTTTGGGTTGACTCATTTTATAATGTGAATCCGATACCATGTAAAATTTTTAAGTCTTTCAATATCACTCGTTAGTAACAGTTTTGAAATTCTTTAAAATGTAATATTTCCTGATGATCGTAAAAACGTGAAACTATGAGTTACAATTTCGAGGTTTAATTTCTGCATTGCGAGAGATTATCCATCGATTCATCATCATTAAATTCCTAATAACAAAGCAAAAGAATTGCGCTGAAAGAACAAATTTAAATGTTTGGAGAAATAATTTTTGAAAGCGATTGAACAAAGGTCTGTAGTCGACTGAATCGTGGCCCTATTCCAAGTATTAGGCACTGGAGGAAAAGCAATTTAAATTGTATTCATTTATTTTTATTATATATCGCAAATATTACACATATTCACATACACATATTTAGATATACTTGATTGATAATTCGTAAAAAAAACGATTTTTCAGAAATTAAAATAGTTAATTCAATACCTGCCAGACGGACACGATTAGATCTAAAATAAATGAATGTTTACTCACCCGTCTGTGGCAGCCTAATAACTGTAAGTTTCATGAGATATTTCTTAATGCGTAAAATTAACAATAATAACAATACCACAGAGGGGTGTGTGAACATTCATTGATATTAAGTCATATATATATATATATATATATATATGTGTGTGTGTGTGTGTGTGTGTGTGTGTGTGTGTGTGTGTGTGTGTGTGTGTGTGTGTGCACCCTCTGGTGGATTGAGCACAAGACTGAGAAATAACCATGTGCCACATACGTGTTAATGCAAAAAATTCCTTCGCTTAAGCTGAGATGACGATAGCTGAGGGGTAAGATATCCGATTGACGTAAATTAAGCCAGGTTTAGATTCCAGCTAGAAACATCCCTCGAGTCCAGACACACAGAAGAATTGTGATATAACGAAAGTGTCTGTGGTCGACAATATATATATATATATATATATATATATATATATATATATATATATATATATCAAGAGGAACAAATCGTAACAAGAATCTGAAAAGTGCGCAAAAACTAGCCAGTAGAGATGGATATATCTAAAATTAATAATTTTTTTTTCACCTCATGTTAGTTTCATGATTATAAAAATTAAAGTCCTTCAGATTAAGGATGCAGATGTTTCATCGAAAGCTATTTTTTTACACAAAACATGAAACTAATTGCCATGAGATTAATATGGGGACGGAATATATATATATATATATATATATATATATATATATATGTATATATATATATATATATATATATATATATATATAATTGACTGGTTCTGTTTTATTCTTTTTCAGTTTAATTATTTTGTGATCCCCCTAAAATTAAGTAATGATACGTAATGTCTAGATTGGTTGGTTGTTTGGGTTTTATGCCATATTAACCTTTGTAGGTTATTTAATGCCAAATCAATTTTTATACAAATAATCAGTTCTATTTCAAACAATTCAGTTTAGCATGAGTACACAGTTTAATTGTCAAAAATATTTCTATTTCAACCTATTCAGTTTATTCAAACAGTTCAAATTCAAACCATGCATTTTAGTATAAGTATAAATCTTTACACAGTTAAATATCAAAACAGTTCAATATTAAACAATCTAGTTTAGTGTACGTACAATTTCAAGGTCAAAAACAGTTCCATTCAAAACAATTTAGTTTAACCTAAGTACGTGGTTTAAATGTAAGTATGCAGTTTAATTGTCAAAAACATTTTTATTTCAAGCTCTTTCGTTATGTCTAAAAGTACTACTTCAAACAATTCTGTTAAGCATAATTATGCAATTTACTTTTATTTAATGGTAGCACCTGATAAGGCCCTATCTATAGGGTGCTACCATTCCAGGCCAGAATAGACCAGAGAGCAATGGTAATGAAAGGATACTCCACATTCCCTAAATCTCCAGCATCACAGGAACCTCACCATCAGATTGTTTAGTGTCATATCTAGGACAGTCTGTGAGGCGGTCTTACCCCTCTGCAGAGGTGCAGTTTGTGTATTCTACAGCCCTAGCCGACAGGACAAACATGATGTCTATCTTTTACGTTTAGACCTGTTCTATCACAAGATCATCAATCACTTTTAATTTACTTTTCTTATTGATATATGGCATTACATGTCACAGTCTGTGAACCTGGGTTTCATGCAATCAGCAATCATCAAAGTGACGATTTTTTTAAAAAAGCCGATTAATATAGTTAATTTTTGTTCAAAAAGTGGGGGGTTATTTCTGTGTAGGTGTGCCTAAGTTTGTGTGTAACTGAATGTTAGCATATTTGTGTATGTGCTGCTGCACAAACATACGTATATATGTACGTATGTTTGTGTATATACTGGCACGCATCTTTACATATTTCCACATATTTCCGCAATCTTTCGGTGGGAAGGAGTGGGACGAAGGAAGAGAGTGTAAGAAGGGAAGAGTGAGAGAGGGAAGGGGAAATTGATTGTTGAAATCAGAATTTCTTTTTCTTTCTAACTTTATGTTAACTAAAAGTTTATTTTGATTTGCATATGAAATGTCTGTTTTGTGGGGAATTTTGTGGAGTGATGATGATGATAAAAACTAAAATCATCATCATCACGTCACCTTATCACGATATATATATATATATATTTATATATATATATATATATATATATATATATATATATATATATATATATATATATATAATGTAGGTGACTTGTGTGTCGGAGTATATAGGTGTGTGTATGAACACTTGGAAATTATAATTTATCTTTTACTAAAGATGATTTTGTTACCGCTTTCTAGATTTCTATTTAACCAACCCATATATATTATTGCCAAATTTTGACAAAGAAATGATGCCTACAGCAGAGTAACACTGATTTTTGCTCCTTCTTCTATTCCGTACATGAAAAAAGAGAACCATCTGAAAGCTTTTGCATGATTGCTACACCATAAAGGTTATGTGGTATGAGTGCTGAAATATTTCATCGTCTGAAATTTCTATCGTATAAAGGAAGCTTACATTTTGTTTGACATTATCAGATTTTTATGAATGCATTTGCCGTAAGTTTTGCTTTTTTTTCTATATATATATTTTTTTTTGTATTTGTGCGTTTGTTAGTTTGTCTCTACACAGATAGAGCAAGGTCTTTGTCTCGCTGCGTGACGAAAAAATCAATTTTGACTATGTTTTTTTTAACCTAAATGAATAAATAAATAGATAAAATAATTCGGATACTTTGACCTTTTCTCAGTCTGATATAGTGAAATATTTTATTGATTTAGCCCTAAGTTTTATTTTTATTTTTCTCACAGACCTCTTGACGCCGGTTCTAGATGTATATTTATATTTGCTGTTCGAATCCGTGTGTGTATGGATAGGTTTCGCAATGTCTGGATAGATCCTAAGTATGGCCAGTTTTATCTTTGTGCATCATCTTATTTTTCTTTCGGAAATTTGGTGTTAACCATCCTTATATATCTTGGCCCAGTTGACTAGGGCTGCAGAATGCATCGACTACATCTCTAGAGAAGGGTAAGACGAGTTTCCTCTCGATATAGCATTTAAACAATCTGATTGTGAGGCTCCAGTGATGTTTGAGCTTTGGAGAATGCTGAGTACACATTCATTGGCATTGCTCCAAGGTTCACTCTGGCCCGGAATGATAGCATCCGATAGGGTCCTATCTATGCGTCAAATAGAGCTAAACTGTACTTATGCTACTCTGAATTGCTTGAAATAGAACTGTTTATATGTATAAAATGGATTTGGCACTAAATAACCTAATGGTTGATATGACATAAAACCAATCCTACCTATCAGCGTTTTTTTTATCAGACATACTACCGAAATAAGAAGATTCATTTTTAATACCATAGGTTTGAAACTTGTCAACCGATACAATCAGATAATTTTGGAACATATGGCTGGAGCCACTTAATTTAGTAGTCATGATGTTTTAAAGAAAGTCAACCCAGTAAGCGAGGTTTACAATATGCTCCCTGAATGCCATGAAGTGGGGTAAGACCAACCGAAGAAGGGATGCCCTGGGTAAAACTCTAAACTACATCCGATGGTAAGCTTCCAATCCTGGAGTATGGAGCATGTGGTGTAATCCTTCATTGTCGTTACTTCCAGATCCACTCTGATCTCGAGTGGTAAAACCTGTAATGGTCCCATTTATAAGTCAAATAAATCTGTGGGAAAGTAATGTATGCTAACAAATAAACTTGTATATAAAAGTGCTTAACAAACAAAAAGTGATTCCTTAACATCTAGGCATAAAATAACCCAAGAGAGGTTAATATTCCGTAAAAAAGGACCGGAAACCAACATATATATGTATGTATGCTTTCTACGGCCACCTGCCCCCTATCACGAAAACTATTCAAGTTAGACGAACCAGACATGCAGGACATTGCTGGAGAAGCAGAGATGAACTCATAAGAGATGTACTCTTATGGATCCCCACACATGGCCGCGCAAAAGCAGGACGACCAGCACGAACGTACATTCAGCAGCTATGTGAGGATACAGGTTGTTGTCCTGAAGACCTACCTAGGGCGATGAACGATAGGGAGATGTGGCGAGAGAGGGTCAGGGATATCCGTGCTGCCAGCACGATATGATGATGATGATTATATACGAGGGGCATACGATAAGTTTCCAGACTTTTTTCGTATGAGCATTTAAAATTGTCGTAGACTCTTGAAAATTGCTATACCTCGTATGAGATGACTGACCAATGTTTATGATTTCAGGTTCAAATGAACAGCTACAGCAGGAATTCGAATACACCCTACTAAAACCTGATTGTCACAGCTGGTGAATTTTAAAAATGCAATCTGACACAAACGATATGCAAGAAAATTGTGTTTTAAACTTAGAAAAATGCTGCAGAAACGTATGGAATGCTTCAGACTGCTTTTGTACCATCTTGCATGTATTGAGAATAAGATTTTGAGTGGCATAAGAGTTTCAAGAAAGTCAGGGAGTCTGTGAGGGATGATGAGAGGTGTGGGAGGAGTAAGGAATTAATACACAAGAGTTGATTGGCCAAACGGTTAGAGTTAGGGTTAGGGTTACTATGTTGAGGTTTTAAGGGAGTTCAGGAAGAGATTCTTTCGAAAGAGGCCAGCACTCTTCAAATAGGGTCAATGGCATTTCCATGAGGACAATGTACCAGTTCACAACTCCATGAGTGTCACAGACTATTTGACCAAGATGGACATCAGGACAGTTCCTCACCGTCCCAATTGTCCAGACATTGGTCCCTGTAAGTTTTGGTTATTCCCTAAGCTCACAGGCTGTCGTTATAAGACAATTGAGGAGATGAAAGAGGCTGTGACCAAGGACATTGACACGCTCACACAAGAAGACATACATGGGGCCTTCCAGAAGTTGTTTGAAGGGTACAATAAGTGCATTGCAGCCGGAGGAGATTACTTCGAAGGGGACAAGAGTTTCATGTGTATACTATCAATAAAAGTGCCCATACGAAAAAAAAGTCTGGAAACTTATCGTATGCACCTATGCCATTCTCACTTTGTGCTCTATTCTTAAACTGAATAGATGCTCAGACATATCTTCTTTCAGTTTCACTTTCAATTTCTTTTTCGAGTGTAACTCATAATCGATTTCCTCCAGTTGAATATTGTGCAGCTATAGTCGATTTCATAGCGTAACACCGCTTGCAAATGTAGTAGAGTTTCAAATAACTTTCTCTGTTCTGGTCAGTATTCTACTACCGTTGATTGGTTTAGTTTCTTTGTTTTAATCGCACATTAATCTTCCTGAGTTATTTAATGTTACACCATCATTATAGAAGAACTGTAGTCATTCCATTTAGCCCAGAGCCGTGAGTGCAAGAGGATACATAGCTCTTCCTAAGGGAATGTAATTTGAAAGTAATTGCACGATTGGAGATCAAACACGCTTACCCTGACGTCGAAGTCCATCGATTACGCCAAGGCGTCTTTCCCCCGAAACCTGCTAAATCATTTTGCAGATAATTTTGTTAAAATCAGCTTTGTAAAGTTAAAAGAAAACATAAGATAGCCATTCACTCACTCTTTAGCTATTGTCTATATATATATATATATATATATATATATATATATATATATATATATATATCCCGGCTTCGAGTGTCCTGTGTGTCTAGCCACACTGAAGAGTTCTGATAGAACGAAACAGTCTGTCTGTGGATGACTATATATATATATATATGTATATATATATATATATATATATGTGCGTGTGTGTATGTGTGTGTGTATACACACGCACACATACGCACACACATATATATTTATATATATACATATGCGTGTGTGTGTTTGTGTGTGTGTGTGTGTGTTAGAATAGCATAGACTTTGTATCAAAGGCTCTTGTTGACTGTCTGGATGTAGGAATTATAAGGATTGAAGCCAACGACCTTTGTGTCTCTTGGGCAGCTAACAAATACCACACAGGCAAGTATTACAGAAGATACGAGTAGATAAATACAGAAAAAATAAGCATGACAATAAATTTACTGATTTATTCAGAAAATTCTATTTCTATCTTTCTGAGAGCAGAAATTTACATTGATTACCATATAATTTTATGCTCATTCAAAGGTTTTGAATTTAAAATTTTTTGGAATAGTTGTCCTTTTTAGTTTGGCTTGATGGCATAGCAACCTTCGTGGGCTATTTAATGTCAAAGGTATCATTGCAGAAGAATAGTAGTCGAACAATTTGATCCATAGCTGGAGAAATAAGGGAGTCTATTCCTTTCCTAAAGGTTTTAGTTTGTACATTTTTATGAAAAATTCGACCCAAGGACCAACTGAACGTGAACGCAGGAGTCATTAAAAGTGTTCAGTAAGGGCCATGTTCATTTTTTTCTCTTAAAAAATACCCAGAAAAACCTCAAGGCAACCACTGCAAGAAGCGCGAGATTCACAATAATTGACATGTCTTCTATTTAATTTTTAAAAAATTGCATTGCTAAGATCCTCCCAAAGGTTTGGTTGGTGAGTTTTACGAATCTTCAAAAATAATTGAATTAAAATCGTTTTGATTGACTATCAGCGTCTGGATAGATATGAGTTACGATCGGCTTAGTCTGATGCAAAACCAAATGGAAACGACAAGAATATATTTTGGCGCAAATTATTCCACTTTTTACGAAGTGGGGAGGGTACATTGTGGATTCCGAATTTTTATCTCGTATTGAAATCTGTTTGATGACGTAAATTAAGAATAAACACAATCTCACTTACCGGATCAATGTGTGACTGATTTCAACCCCGTGTCAATCTCTTCATTAAAATTACTCCCGGATCCACTCCGATCGGAGTTGTAAAACCTATTAGGGTCGCATCAATGAGTCAATTACGTCTCTTTGAAAAGTATTGAATAGAAATTATTGAAAAGTATTGAATAGAAATTATTAAAATTATATAGTTTTATGAAATTTATTCGGATTAAGAATAGTTACGTAAACTTAAAACCGTTAACCAAAAATTATAATTACTTATAATATTATACTGAATGAAAGATTTAATTTGTATAGTTATGCAGAGGTTAAATATGCTTACAGTAAGCTCTGCAGACGATTAAGAACAACAAAAAAAAGATTATTTACATTTTTCGGACTATTGTCCTCATCTTTGTTTCCATGTTTATTACAACATTTCGGCCGTTGCACGCTCCGGCCTAATTCAGGTGGTTGGAAAATGAGTGTGAGTGCAATACCCGGTGAAGGCAGTGGAGAACTTTCAGAAGGGAAATTAACAGAAGATAACTGATAACTGACATCCATTAAACATGGCCAGTGGAACGAGAACAGTCTATCCCGGTAAGCTAAATAAAGGGCTCAGTTCGACATTCCAACCAACTGAAGAAGACCGGAGATTACAACCACCGAAACGTTGTGATAAACGTGGCGACAAAGATGAGGACAATAGTCCAAAAATGAAAATAATGAATATAATACCTCATCTCAGAAATATAGACAAAAAAAAAGGCGTGGGTATGACACCATTCGACATTGTAGCAGGAGTACTACAAGGGGACACGCTGGCTCCGTATCTCTTTATCATTTGTCTAGACTACGTACTTAGAACATCGATTGACAAAATCAAAGAGAATGGCTTCGAACTGACGAAGAAAAGAAGCAGAAGATACCCCGCAACAACAATTACCGAAGCCGACTACGCCGATGACATAGCGATACTGGCAAATACACCTGACCAAGCCGAAACACTTCTGCATAGTTTGGAACGAGCAGCAGCAAGCATAGGCCTCCATGTTAATGCACACAAAACGGAATATATGTGCTATAACCAAACGGGGAACATCTCCACTCTAGAAGGAACCCCTCTTAAACTAGTAGACAAATTCACGTACCTAGGAAGCAGCGTCGAATCAACCGAAAAGGACATCGAAACGAGGTTAACGAAAGCATGGACAGCTATCAATAGGCTATCGACTATATGGAAATCAGACCTAACCGATAAAATGAAACGCAGTTTCTTCCAGGCAGCGGTCACATCGATACTGCTATATGGATGCACTACATGGACGCTAACAAAACGGCTGGAGAAGAAACTAGATGGCAATTACACAAGAATGCTGCGTGCAATCCTGAACAAGTCCTGGCAGCAACACCCCACAAGACACCAACTGTACGGCCACCTGCCCCCTATCACGAAAACTATTCAAGTTAGGCAAACCGGACATGCAGGACATTGCTGGAGAAGCAGAGATGAACTCATAAGAGATGTACTCTTATGGATCCCCACACACGGCCGCGCAAAAGCAGGACGACCAGCACGAACGTACATTCAGCAGCTATGTGAGGATACAGGTTGTTGTCCTGAAGACCTGCCTAGGGCGATGAACGATAGGGAGGAGTGGCGAGAGAGGGTCAGGGATATCCGTGCTGCCAGCACGATATGATGATGATGACTCTCCAGTCCACTTTGATCCGAACAGGATCTCATCTTTCAGTGAAATAGATCTCTTTGTAAATTGTTTATATTTAGATAGTAAGTTTGGTGACCAACCAGAGTCAAGGGAGACCAGATGGCTCTCTTTTTCAATAGCAACTACACCGAGATATAGTCGAAGGCCGTGGATTTTTGTATTTACCCTTGATTTATACCTTATAATGCTGAATGTTAAGCAAGGAGGTACCAAGTGCCATTTTTGAGCCTTTGGTATGACGTGAATTGGGATTGAACCCCGGTTTCCCAGTCCAGTGACGGACACTCTTACCATCATTCCAATAGACCGGTTATAATCTTGATGAGAAAATACTGTTAAAAATTGACAAAAATATAAACATAAATATTCAGTATAAACTGGTCCAGTCGGCTGGGGCGGTAGAATACAAAGACTGCATCACTGCAGAGAGATAAGACTCCCCCAACGCGTGTCCTGAATATAACACTAAACAATCTGATCGTGAAGCTCAAGTAATACTGGAGCTATTGGGGAATGTGGAGTACCCCTTTATTACCATTGCTCCCTGATCCTCTCTGCTCCGGAGTTGTAGCTCTTGAAAGGGTTAAATAGAACCAAATAGTGTACTTATGCTAATCTGCATTTTTTTGACATAGAACTGTTTATATGTATAAAAATGGATGTGACATTAAATAACCTACAATGGGTGATGTGCCATAAAACCAAACAAAACGAAAATGACCCAATTCAGCGTTAAATAACCTAAAAAGTTTCATATGCCGTAAAATAAAACCTTCAACCAACCAACCAACCAACCAACCTACAATGTAAGCAATTCCAAAACCTCTATGCATAAAATAATCCCATATGGATTGTCATGCCGTTTAAATCAAACCAGCAAGCAATATTTTTTTTTTAATTAACAAGATATGGCAGAATGATTCTTAATTTAGTGAGAATCTTTTCTGATCAATAAAGTTTTATAAGGAGAATTGAACAGTGCGTTCTGTGTTTTCGATTTTAGTGATTTTGTTTAATGGGCTATTCCCGTAAGATATCTAAATTGTAGGCGCGACAATGAATAATGGATTTCTTTCTCCCTCTCACTTTTGTTTCTCTCTCTCTCTCTCTCTCTCTCTCTCTCTCTCTCTCTCGCTGTCTAATTGATTCAATGAGTGCTGGTATTTTTCTCGATATATAATAGACACTAATATTTACATTAACTCATTGGTTGAATCACAGCAAGTATACAAACACGCCAACGCTCACCAACGTTCTAATTCAACAAAAAACCTCTCGGCAGCTTCGTTATTCTCATTTCTTCTTTTTTTACCTCTTTTTTTTTTTAAATCTATTTTCGCCCTGTTTGTTTCTTTATTTCATTCGGTTTTAAACTCTGGCTTTTTTTTCCTGTTTATTTTTTAAATCTTTTTATGTAGATTTTTTTTTAATGGTTTTTCATCGTACCTTATATTTTTTGTAGGTACTTTTTACGGCTTTAACGACGATGTCAACATATCTTTATCAGCAGATCCGATAGTTACCTCTTTGTCCAACTCTTATCGAAACATTTTTTTAGATCTTTTTTCTTTATTTATCTCTGACATATTATTCTTAATATTTATTTTCTCTTCTTTTTCCTATGTTCTCTACGTTCTACCAATACGATTTTTCCCATACTGATTCTTTTTACCTTTGACGTGATGTCGCAGACAAAATTAATCAGTGCTAAATATTCAGTGATCAATCCAAATCCTTCTCTTTCACTCTGTCATTTCCAACTGTGGCGGATATTGATATCATTATTAACAGCTGGATATATTGAAATGTGCATTGTCTGCATTTTCCTGCAGCATACTATTTGCAATAATTCTTTTCATCTGAGTTACATCAATACGACCATATGACAGATGCTACTGGGTAACGTCTATCAGCCCAGTCGGCTCCGGCCGTAGAATACACCGACTGCATTGCTGCAGAAGGGGAAGACTCCCCTCCAAACGAGTGTCCTGGATATTAATTTAACTATCTGATTGTGATGCACTAGTCTTGGAGCTTTAGGGAATATCAAATACTCCTTCATTGGAACTGTTCCCAGGTCCACTCTGGCCTGGAGTGGAAACACCTGATAGGATTCTTTAATAGGTCAAATAGAACTGTTTGATGTTTAAACTGTGTGCAAGCAAACGACTTGAATTTAATCGAATTGTATGAAATAGAACTGTATTAGCAGAGTTGTAGGTTCTAGCTGGTCGTCCTGCCTTTGCTCGTCCATGTGAAGGGGTCCACAGGAGTATGTCACTTATGAGTTCGTCGTTACTTCTCCAGCAGTGTCCCGTATGTCTGGTTCATCTAACTTAGATAGTTTTCGTGATGGGTGGTTGGTGGCCGTACAGCTGCTGCTTTTTGTGGTGCTGCCTCCATGATAATATTGCTCGCTGCATTCTTGTGTAGTTGCTCTCAAGCTTTTTCTCCATACGTTTAGTTTGCGTCCATGTAGTGCATCCATAAAGCAGTATCGACACGACTGCTACTTGGAAGAAAGTGCGTTTTATCTTTTCGGTCAGGTCTGACTTCTATATGTCCATTAGTCTATCGATAGCTGTTCATGTCTTTGCCAGTCACGTGTAGATGTCTATCTCGGTTGATGAGACACTGCAATTGTTTGAAATAGATCTATTTTTGACATTGAAACTGTGTACTTATGCTAAACTGAATTATTTGAAATAGAACTGTTCTTATGTATAAAAATGGATTTGACATTAATACCCTACAATAGTTGATGCGCCATAAAAACTTAACCAAATCAAACCAAATCGAACCAATCATTCTTTTATAATAGAACACTTCACTGATGAACAAATATTTCTCTTCTCTCACGTAGCAGACCACCCAATAGTTAAATCTCGTTTCCCGCGCGAGTCTTTTCTTATCAGTTCGGTAGCAGCTGACAACGTTGGATTATGATTCTTTCAGGATTCTAACGAGGACACACGTATTTATTTACAATGAGGCCTCGGGACATAGGCACCCAATACTTTGTGCATACAGCAATACTACTCTAAACACGTCAATCCACAAATCAGCGTTTACCATCATTTATCTAAACCAGTGAGTGTTGAACTTGTTAGGCAAAGAGTAATTTGACATGTCCGTGATTATCCCATGGAAACAGAATTCTGTCGTGTCTCACTGAAGATTAAAAAAGATAAGTTCAACATCTCGCTATATTATTTTGCATGAGGCACGTGACTGTCCAGGGGGTCTTCTGATAGAGAAGATTAATAACAAATATCAAGGTTTTGAAATATTCCAATATCTAAACATATTTGGTGGTTTGCCATTGCGAAATCAGTGAATGCTTTGTGCAAGGGATAAAATGTTTAAATGTTCAAGAACCAAACTATATGTTAGTATATATTATTTGTCGCTGCCTCTCACCAGACAGGACTTGCCACAAGGTCAAAAGCCCGAGAGCCGATTAAAGTGGGGATACAGAGGAAGGAAAAGTCGGAAACGAGCCGAGACTCGAACCCTGCTGGTCTGTGCTGCTCATCGAACCATTAAGTGCAATGTGGGTCTAATGAAGCAAGCAGTTTCACGAATCTATATCTGGATCCTGGCACGTATGCCAAGTTATAGCTTGAAGTAGACAGCAAGGTCTAGTGCTATACATATGGCACAAAAGTTGCAGCTCACCCACCCGAAGGTGGCCCAGTCGAAGCTGGGAGCCTTTCGGCTTCGAATCTGCAATTGATCGATACTCCATCCGGCACGAATGCCAGACGACCAAGCAAAAGCTAGGGAAGTGTCTATATGTAATTATATGTTAGTATATTGAAGTAAACTAATTGTAGATAGTAGGACATGAGACTTACGCACGAAATATTTATTGAGGAGTGAACATACTGCAATAACAAATATTTAGGAGTGTAGAGGGGGGAAATTCTCTTTTTCGGCGTACTCTCTCTCTCTCTATATATATAAGGTGTTCACTAGTTCTTGCAACAGTTTGAGAATTTTGAATTTGATGTTTCACATTATACAAATGGTAAAATCTTTTAGTTAAAAAATAAAAGTTCAACTCCTCATGTTTTATTCTTGATGTGCTTTTTGATGATTACCCTTCAACATGATTACCATCTATGTTGGTACATTTTAGACCTGCTGCAAGACTTTACAAACACCCTATATATATATATATATAATTTGTTGCCTTGAAGCTACAAAGAAACCAAATCAAATTAATTTCGATTTTACATATACATACATTTTTATTATTAAATTGTACATTACTTTAAGATTATCATTTTTATCCTCCGTCGTGTTTTGTCTCGGTTTCTTTGTTTAATGGCCCCTTTAATCTATCATTTCCGGCCGGTCTTCTAGACTACATCCTGTGTCTATACAGACCAGAGGTAGGTGATTTCTTGTTGGTTGGCTCTGTCCGAGTGAAGAGGTCCATAAGAGAATGTCACTTATGATTTCGATCGTGCTTCTCTGTTAGTGTCCTGCATGTCCTGTTTGGCTTACTTAGAAGTTTTAGAGATCGGAGGATGGCTGTTGGCTGTACAGCTGCTCTTTCATGGGATGTTGCTTATATATATATATATATATATATATATATATAGTCATCCACAGACAGACTATCTCGTTGCATTACAACTCTTCAGTGTGGCTAAAAAAAAAACAGACGCTCCAAGCCGGGATCGAAACCCACCTAAATTTACGTCGGTTTGATATTGGATAACGAAATATATATATATATATATATATATAATCATAAAGTCGCACTGAGAGAATGGAATTCGATGATCCTTTCTCTCTCAGTGTCTCTCACTCACTTTCTTTCGCCATCCATCCCTACCGTGCATCTTTAAGGTTGCATCGTCTGCTCATACAGTGTTGATGCAGGTAAACTGGCTTTTCCAGATGCAAGAGCTCAGCGGACATGCTTGTCCATCAGTATATATATATATATATATATATATATATATATATATATATATATATATATATATATATATATATATACAATCAGTTAGCGAATGGTTAAAATGTAACATATTTAAATAAGTCAGAGCTCATTTTTTTAGAAACAGTAAACTTGTTTCAATGATTGCTATTTCCCAGAAGCATTTCTATTTAATGTTTCTATTTAATATCAACCATTTCTTGAAACACATTTTGAATAAATTGTGTATTACTATCATAGCAAGTTGTCCCTCGGCCGTTGCCTTCAGAAATCTTTAAGATGAAATAGGATTGGGTACGTTTTTTTTCCACAAGGACAAATGAAAGAACACAGGAGAGACTGTCATATTGGTGCAAGGGCTGGACATGACCAACCGTTTGATACGATCGGTCCTTTGCGACTGCTTGTCAAGCCCAGTATGGCAGTTGCAGTTCGAGTGACCACATTGGCTATTGGGTCACGGACGCCCCAGCAAGCCGGGTTCTGTCCTCAACTATAACGAGTCACCATCCCAGGCGTCGTTGTTGGGGGGGGGCTTACCCATTTGCAGTGGTGCAGTCGGTATATACTACAGTCCAGCCGAGTGGGTAAAATGTATAAAGAGTTCGTACCTTTTCCAAAGTTTTTAGCCAAAAGTGAACGTAATACTGTGACAAGAGATCGAACCCTGTCACTACAATATCGCTAATTGCATGTCAATCACAGCGTAACGTCCAATGTCATTGCTTCCTGGAAATAAACATATTCCGAAGTGCGAATTATTTAATTAATTTTTCCTTTTTATTTTGCTCGTTCAATTTTTTTATTGAAAATATTAACCCCACAAAAAAATCAATTATTCTGAATCATTTTATTAAGAGAAAAAAATGGATGGATACTTTTTTCTTCTTTTTCTTTTGTTCTTTTTCTTTTTTTCTTTTCTTTTTTCTCTTTTTCTTTTCCTTTTTCTTTTTACTTTCTTTTTTCTTTTTTCTCTTTTTTCTTTTCCTTTTTATTTTTACTTTTTTTTTTCTTATCTCTTTTCTTTTTTCTTTTTTCTTCTATTTTATTTCTCCTTTTCTTTTTAATTTTTACATCTTTTTCTTCTCTTTTTTTTTTCGTCTTTTCGTTCAAAAAGACAGAATGTAACAGAACATAACACCTAATGGCAGAGTAATGCCTCAAAGACAGTAGCCTCTCAAGATGGTCAGGTTGGAAGAGAAATGTGTTGTCAGTATTTCCTTATTTACCCTATTTACCAACCCCTCCGCTCGGGCAGGATATGACACGAGGTGAATTTTTAAGCGGAGTTTAACAGGTTTTGAATTCAGAGTTTTCCTTCTCCTAGACAAGTTGCCTCACCAAGGCTGAAGAACCCAGTCTGTCCTACTATTTACTTATAGCTGGAGGGAGAATAATTGGATTCATACCTTTCCCAAGGGTATTAGTGAGATGTGAAATGCAATCAGGATTTGAACTCGAGTCACCGTGTCCATTTCCACCGACGATAACCATTACACCACGGGTACCTCCCCCACTTTTTTATATGACACAAGGTCAATCTTTAAACGGAGTTTAACAAGTTTGAATTCAGAGTTTTCCTTCTCCTAGACTAGTTGCCTCACCAAGGCTGAAGAACCTAGTCTGCCCTACTATTTACCCATAGCTGGAGGGAGAATAACTGGATTCATACCTTTCCCAAGGGTATTAGTGCTATGTGAAATGCAGTCAGTCAGGTCCAGGATTTGAACTCGTGTCGCCGTGTCCATATCCTGCGATGATAACCATTACACCACGGGTACCTCCAGTATTTCCTTATTTACACTCCATGTTTTATCGAATAGATAAAAGCAGTTCTTCACTTTCCCCGTGTGACACACATGTACGATTATTACAAGCATATTTATACATAGATATTTGAAATCCACCAAAAAATAGAATTACTGTTGTGAGTTTAATCCTCACTGGGTGCACCACGCTTTCAGCTTTAAGCAAGACTATGTTAAAGTTAATACCAGTCATTACGAATCATTTTGGTGCCACAAAAAGAAAAATCTCTATTTTATAGTCGTTATCATCCAATCTGTGTCAGTTTTCTTTACTTCAGTAAATTTCTTAGGAATATAAAATCAATAAAGTTTTCT
Organism: Sepioteuthis lessoniana; assembly: GCA_963585895.1. NCBI lineage: Eukaryota > Metazoa > Mollusca > Cephalopoda > Myopsida > Loliginidae > Sepioteuthis > Sepioteuthis lessoniana. The sequence continues at coordinate 120,783,508 of OY757907.1, forward strand.
TAAGTACATTATGTAAAAGCTATTTACAAACTCCAGGAAATACAATGAATAATATTCTTATGTAGATAATGCATCTATTTGGTAAGAATATCTTTTTAATGCTACATAAAGAACAAGGTCGATTGTTGATGTGGGTGGATTGTTGTTCTGTCAAGTTGAATAAACATGAGTACTTCAATCCACAAGTAAGATTATATATACAGGGTGAGCACAAAAAATTCTGTAAGCTCTTTTTCTGAATAACTAAAGAAGAAACACAAAGTTAAAAACTAGTATTCCGCTTGAAAACTCATGGTAACATAATACTGGATATCATCATCATCATCATCATCTTGGCATGCCGACAGGATGTATATAACTGTCCAAATTAATGACTTATTAAATAGAAATAATTAAGTGAAGTCATAAAATGATTTGTATTAGATGTTGTGGTCTCATACCTATGATACCATAATAGTCATTGATAATATTTGATTGTAGTCCACTCAGCGAGTCGGTAGCAAGACCTACACTGACGACATTGTATTTCTTGTTTACTGTATAGTATAAATTTTAATTTCCTCTCATAACACGTATTTGTCAAACATATTGTATGCCCTTTTTCGATGACATAACAAACAGGAATACTTGATATCTTATAACATTTTGCTCCAGAAACACAAATGCAAATATAAATGTCGAGTGAACGCGATTATTGATCGTCTAAGCATAAAATAACCCTTGACAAACTGACATACCGTTAAAATAAATTATTCAATCAAATCAAATCAACTCTACGAGGTTCATTAAATAAGTTTCCAGACTTTTTTTGTGTGGGCACTTTTATTGATTGTACACACATGAAACTCTAGTCCCTTCGAAGTAATCTCCTCCGGCTGCAATGCCCTTGTTGTACCATTCCATCAACTTCTGGAAGGCTCGATGGAAGTCCTCTTGTGTTAGCGTGTCAATGACCTTTGTCACAGCCTCTTTCATCTCCTCAATTGTCTCATAACGACAGCCTGTGAGCTTAGGGAATAACCAAAAGTCACAGGGAGCAAGGTCTGGACCATAGGGAGGGTGAGAAACTTTCCTGATGCCCATCTTGGTCAAATAGTCTGTGACAGGGATGGAGATGTTGACTGGTGTATTGTCCTGGTGGAAATGCCACTGACCCGATTTGAAGAGTGCTGGCCTCTTCCAACGGAATCTCTTCCTGAACTCCCTTAAAGCTTGAACATAGTAACCCTAACCCTATCGCTAACACTTTGGCCAGTCAACTCTGGTGTTCTGACTTCATTACTCCTGCCACACCTCTCATCATCCCTCACAGACTCCCTGCCTTCCTTGAATCCCTTATGCCACTCAAAAACTGATGCTCGATTCATGCAAGATGGTCGAAAAGCAATCTGAAGCATTCCATACGTTTCTGTGGTATTTTTTCCAACTTTAAAACAGAATTTTATGGCACATCGTTTTTCTAAAGTGTCAAAATGCTTTATTAGGGTGCATTCCAATTCCTGCTTTAGCATTTCATTTTAATCTGAAATCATAAAAATTGGTCAGTCATCTCATAAGATGTTTCGCAATAACATACTGAATTTTCAAGTGTCTACAACAATGTTAAATGCCAGTCCAAAAAATGTGTGGAAACTTATTGAATGCACCGCGTATATTTATTGGTTTAGTCTGTTTTATTTCCTATCTTCTGTTGTGAAATAAAATAATGCAATTATCTATATTAATAAAGAGTGATTCATATCAGTAATAGAATATATATACATATATATACACACACACGCACACACACATATATATATATATATATATATATATATATATAAAGTAAAGTTGGCGACTGTAGTCGAGGGCAACCCGAAGGCTCCCTTTTCAATTGCTACTACACCACGGTGTAGGGGAGGGCACTACTCCTTTCCCTGGATTGCTCAACTTTACCCTTGATCTATACCTTATAATGCTGAGTTGTAAGCAAGGAGGTATCAAGTACAATTTTTTGAGTCTTTGGTATGCCTTGACCTGAGATTGAACTCCAGTCTACCGAGCCATTGGCCAACACCCTATCACTATATATATATATGTGTCTGTGTGTGTGTGTTTGTGTGTGAGTGTGTGTCTGTGTCTGTCTGTGTCTCCGTGTGTGAGTGTCTGTGTGTGTGTGTGTGTGTGTGTGTGTGCGTGTCTGTGTGGTTGTCCTCTGTCATTTCGTAAGTATTTTTCCTTCATCATCGTCACACTGATAACCAGTATTCCCTCTACTCTCTCTCTCTCTCTCTCTCTCTTTCTCAATACGTCCCTATCGTACATTGCCATCTACAAGACATAGAGATGATGAATACAAATACAAGTCGGCCAACATTGGTGTATCCATAAGTGGGAGTCCATAGCAGAACTTCGCTGATGAAATCCTCCCTGCTTCTCCTACATTTATTGTTCACCTTGAATGATTTGTGAGATAGAAAGGAAGTGGCCACACAGCTACTGTTTTATGAAATGTTGCTTCCAAGATGTGTTAAAAAAAAGCACATAGCGCCCTTGTTTAGTGTCTATCTAACTTTTTCTTTTCTTCTTTTGAATAAGACCAAATGGTGCCGTCATACAACACTACTAACACGGCCAAAGCTTGGAAGAAATTGCGTTTTATTTTATTAAAGGTTAGTTTTCCATATGGTTGATTAACTGTCGATAGTAGTCCATGCCTTTCTTATGCATAGGTTGACATCATTTTCAGTAGATGAGGAACTGCTACCTGGGATATGTTAAATGGTCTGTTTATTAAAAAGGTTGCTTATTCAGGTTTTAGTTCATAATGTTTTTTCTCCCCATTGCTATTCGTATATTCTTTCATATCTTTAATGAAATAAATCATTAGAAATCATTAGTATTTTATATATATATATATATATATATATATATATATATATTCCTAGGCATCTTCCACTTTTCACCGCTGAGCTTACAAACATTTTAACATCACTTACTTCCAATTCCGATTAATTGAATAGAAAGAAAGGCTGAAAATAAATGCACCCTGAAAAGAAACAAAATAAAGTGAAATAACCCTTTAAAAATAGTGAAAAATACTTCCTCCAAATACAATTCGATCGAAAACGAAATATTAGACATTCGATTATTTCTTGTAGAGAGAACTAATGGTTTCGATTTGAGGTTTCGCATTACTCAAAGTGCCATTGTTATAAAAAAAAAAATAAGGAGTGACGTTTTATCTTTTTTTTTGTGTGTGTGTGTGAAGCGGAACGAAATGAGGAGAACTGAACTGAAGCGAAAAGAAGTCGAGAGGTTTTCAGTTGCAGAAATTAAATTTGAGCACTACTGTGGTTCATTGCAGATTCATTTCTTGTCGATTATTTCATGTCATATTTATTTCCGGCTTTTTAATAAAATATGAAAAAAAAAAACCTGTATTATTTTCTGTCATCAAGATTTTCAAATAACCCATTAACATTATTTTTCTATTAGAATTTAATTACGCAACATCCAGGGAGTTTCAGAAAAAATTATATTCCGTTATTTAATACGGTGACCAAATCTCATTCAAATGATTTTAGATTTTAATACCAGGTTTATATAGTAAAGCAAGTAAAGTTGGTGACCTTAGTCGAGGGTTACCCGAAGGTTCCCTTTTCAATAGATACTACACCGTGGTGTAGGGAAGGGCCCTTCTCCATTCCCAGGATTGCTCCACTGTACCCTTAATCCTCATCTTTTAGTGCTGAGTTCCAAGCAAGGCGGCATCAAGTACCATTTTTTGAGTCTCTGGTATGACTCGACCTGGGATTGAACCCCGGTCTCGCGGACAACTGGAAGCACTCTACTCATTAAGCCAATGGCACTGTAAACTAAATATTAGATTTTTTATATGTAAACGCTTTTTCTTTACTTTAAACGGCATTTCTATGCCTGAAAAAAAATCATAAAACATTACAAATTGGATGATGAGCAATTTTTGCATTTGTTGTTCAAAATTTATCTATATTTCAATAAGAATTGGCCATGTTATTAGATTAAAAAAATGATAAAAAAAGTTTTTCAGACACCCTGTACAAAAAATAATTCATACACTTGCTAAAGTACTCGCCTTCGTCAGGTTAGAACTAGATATGTGTTAATTTACTAAGCTTTTTGCTTAGATGTAGGACAAGGCCGCATGAATGGGGTACCCAATGAGAATCGAACTCACTCGTGTAGGTTTGCTAGTCTACCTTGCTAACCATTACACCACCCGAGGTGCCCTAGAACAAGATATGTGGACTACTTTGTTTAAATTTAATTCTTCCCTTGAGTTTAATAAGTATGGTATTTATTCGAGTCCTCACGAGATAAAAATGTGACACAAGGTTATTTTAATATGTAAGTGTCCCACAGAAAGCTAACCTCCCGCGAGGTAATTGTTCAATAAGTTCGTTTACAAGGATTAAAAGTTTTACTTCCAATAGTGCGGCAGTTCGTAGAGGACAGACTAAAAATTGTTCCAATTAAAGGACAAGAGTCTAAATTTATTTCTTGACATAAATCTTTTATAAAAATTTCTTTGTGGCCTTTTTAAATCATCATCAAGACAAAATTATGTCAGGTCTATTTAAGTACTGATAATTCAGACTCAACTATTGCTACGATAATTAAATCTTTTGTTAGGTTTACTTTGATATCTTTTTTAATTGCATATCAACCTGCGTGGGTTATTTAATGCCAAAGCCCTCATTGTAGAAAAAAACAAAAGTGATTCTATTTGATCAATGTCGAAGTTCTGTACTTGAGTGTAGTTCACGTGTTGAATAACGCGTGAAAGTGAATAATAACACGAGCACCAGGAAGGGGAGATTATATGCGCATCGGGGTGTTCCACAATGCGCAGGTGGTCTCGTCCATTCCCAATGTGGTAATTGGCTGCCAGGCCAGGAGTGGCTATGCTCGCGTGCATATATGCTGGCCCGCTCATTGGCATGTTTGTCTCTTATCGGACGCCAGCCGGGCTGCCGAGCCGGTAAGTATTGATTATTATTTTCTCCTGTGTGTTAGGGCAGTAGCTTCTTCAATCAATGGCTGCGGTGGATAATGGGGTTCAATATCCTTCTCAAAGGGCCGAAAGTGAACATAATCCTATTTACCAACCCCTCCGCTCGGGCAGGATATGACGCAAGGTCAATTTTTAAGCGGAGTTTTACAGGTTTGAATTCAGAGTTTTCCTTCTCCTAGACTAGTTACCTCACCAAGGCTGAAGAACCCAGTCTGTCATACTATTTACCCATAGCTTGAAGGAGAATAACTGGATTCATACCTTTCCCAAGGGTATTAGTGTTATGTGAAATGCAATCAGTATCGTCCAGGATTTGAACTCGTGTAGCCGTGTCCATTTCCTACGACGATAACCATTACACCACGGGCACGAAAGTGAACATAATAGAGTGACTGGAATTTTAACGCGTTTATTTTGAGGTCACCATCCAGTCATTATGCCACTGGACATCACCAATATCTGTTTTGCATTTTATGCATTTTTAGGTTACGCCAAACTCCTAGTTGATATATTTTGTGAAAGTCAGACAATAACTTCGCTCAAATGTCTAGAACTTTCTATCGAAGAACCAGACACTGTTGTGGTCGTGACTGAGAGTTTCTTTTTTATTTTATCTAGTCATGATTCTTGTATTATTTTTGTTTCCATGTTTTTCATGGTTTCAAGTGCGTTGGTGATTATGTATATGTTGTGATGCTGACAAAAGAAAGACACAGGGAACACAAAACAGTTGACAGGAAAACATATGTTCGAGTAACAGAAACAAGATGCAAGTGAACCTGGTTAAGCAGTAGTTAGTTGAGACTCCTGTGTGGTAGTGACTATCAGTCCACTACGCAAATGGTATCACAAGTGTTTGTGTCACGCTGATTGGTGCACTTCGTCTGACGCTCTCGTTGACGTGTATTTATGGAAGACGGCGAGTCCATTATGTAGGGAGTACAACAGTATACGACCCTTATCTATACAGTTCGGTACCTTTTCAGATCCCAAGCAGGGTTTTGGTAATTTCTCATTATTTCTTTTTTATTTGGCCCTTGCCTCTTTAAAGGTTGGTTGGCACACATTTTCTTCCTTATTGTTATTGGGTCTGATATCTTTGTTTTTAGAGGTGGTTTATTTGTATCCCATGGTATTTTATCCTTGGTGTATTTTATCCTTGGTGTATTTTATCCATTTCCCTTTTATGACAGTTTTTGATTTCTTCAAATACCTTTTGTTCATATCATGGTTTCTAAGTCATCTCCCGCTCTGATTTTTACATTAACCAGTTAATCTTTGGAGGCGCATGTGGTCTAGCAAATGAACTCGACGAACCAGTTTCAAAACATCGACAAGGCAGTTTGGATTTCTCTGTGCTCTAATGCTTTGAAGTATACATATAAATTCATCACTTACACCCACAGATATCAATAAATATTAGGATAATTTGACCGCTATAAGAAAAGGAAAGCCCATGAAGGTTTTGGTTGTGTTTGGTTTTATAGCATATCAACCATTGTAGGTTATTTAATGCCAAATCCTCTACATAAATATTAAATATGTAAACGTATTTTTGATAATATCTTTAAATGAACATGCATACAATAAAATAGTTCCAAAATTTGCTATGTACCATTAACAATTCAATTAAGCATCAGCCATTTGTTTTCACACAGTTAAATGATCAAGCAGTTCTTTTTCTACACTTCAATTTGGCATAAGTCATTTGTTTGCATTCTGTTTAAATGTCAAGCAGTTCAGTTTGACCCATTGATAGGACTCTATCAGAATGCTAGCACCCTGGGTCAAAGTGGACCTGGAAGCGATTTTAATGAACTGGTGTTCTGCATTCCCTAGCATTACTGGAACCTCACCATCAGATTGTTTAATGTCATTTCATGACACTCGTTGGGTGGGGGAGTCTTACACCTCTACAGAGATGCATTCGGTGTACTCTACAGCCCCAGCTGACAGTATTTGCAGACATGTATTAAAATTACCTCTAATACAAACATGTATTAGAAAGTATTTTATACGATAGCATGTTTTCTTTTGTTAACATGTACTAAACTTTTTTATAAGCAGTGACGGGCCAGCGGCAACAGTAGGGTTAAAATGTAGGAAACCAAAGACTACTATGAGGACCGGAAGTAAGGCAAGCGATTGGCGGGTTTTTGTTTTTCTGTTGTTATAATTGTACTTTCTTTGAAATAAAATATATAAGAAAGATATATGCATAAAGAAAAGAAAAAACAACAACCACGCGTCATATTGTTTGTCCGGTTCGGAATTCTTCACGTGTTCATTTATATCACGTCGCCCTCTCGACCACGTCCTCATTCGTCCGTATCTCGAAAAATTAAACCTATACGCAAGCTTTATACTAGGCTAGTTATATGGGCTTTCAAAGATATCAATAAAATATAACTAGTTACGGAGAATATTTAGAGCTTGGGTGGTACAGTACTGTCATCGGAGATTCTCCCCGACGTTCCAGGATAATGTAATCTCGGAACAAAGATACAGTAACCCTCACAAAGCTTATATGCACGAGAAATAATTTTAAAAATATACCTGCACTAATGTTTTGTTGCTAATAAAATATGGCAGGAATAAGAAAACATTAGTCATCACAGATAAATGTTACTTAAACACAGGGTTCAACCACTAAAACTTCTGGATAATATTATTATTTCACTCTTTGCAAGTTATTCACATATGCATTAACTGGCGTTCTTTCATTGTGTAATATAATGGCCGAGGGATTTCGTTTTATATATCTTTCCTTTGGGTTTAGTTAGGCTGAGAACCTTTGTTGCATACTCATGTGCAGATTCATGCATTCATAAAGAATCATAACGACGACGCAATAATAGACGACGAGCACACAGTCTTTTAGAAAAATATACCTCTCACTTAATTTGAAAGGGTTGTGTGTGAGAGGGAGTTGGAGACCGAACAGAACTGCAACATATTGACCCTCACTTTATTGGCCATAACTGCGTTTCTTTCCCGTTCTCCTGGGCTGCTCAACCGGGGGCCTGGGGGCCCCCTCTCGTGGGTGCTAGCTTTCTCTACCGCTTCTTGTCACCAACGGGCCTGGTCTCCAAACTAACTGACTTCCTGTCTCCACCGAGTTATATTACAGTTCAACGCCCCCTTCTTCTTGTGGGCGTCACAATATCACTCATTCAACCCATCCACGGTCAAGGTTATAATTCTGATATTCCTCGACCGGATGCACCTGTTATTTACATTGGTGCATTTCCTATTTTGACTGCCCGGCCGGGTCGTAGGTCAATATACAACACCTTTCGGCTCAGTGCATGGGTTAGTTAGGCGCAAACATGAGCGCAGGTGTTCACATGCACGCGGAACAGACGTGTCACTCAGTGATGTCACAGTAAAAACCCCAGAGAGTGGATAGGACCAGGGATGTGAGTGACGTCACGCACTGGAAGCGTGGGCTGAGATTTGAGAAAAGTCAGTTGGTTGAGATTTTGCCTCGGAAGAAGACGGTTGACTTTCGGGGCTCGCCGAAGCCTGGCCAGTGGCCTTGCGGAAGGTGTCGCACGTGGTTTGGGGCAGATGGAAAAGTCAGCATAGAAAGATGGTATCTCTCTCCTTATGTCGAAAAACCTTTTAACTCAAAGGTAATAAAAAGTCTCGTACCTGAACTAAGAAGTCGTAAGTGTTTTTTGTGTCTCGGGATTCCTATGTTATCTATATATATGAGTTATGAAAATTCTATGTACATTTCAAATATTCATGTATGGCTATGTTACAATTGGAGTTAAGGAATCAACATGTCTTTTTAAATCTCTAAATCTGTTCTTAGGAATATATACTATTTTTATAATGATCTCATCGACATGGTCTCGATTCTACTAATTTCTAATTCATCCAGTTTTTTTCCAAATATTTCGGTACCTATTCAAAAAGTACCAATTGCTATCACCGTTACCCTCATGTATCGAACGGCAACATCCATTTAATGAAAAGATTTCTTTTTATTAATCAACACTGGTCTGGTCTTCTTGATTATGTGATACATATGTATTTCAAAATCCCAAAGAATTGTACGCGTCTCATTCTCTGGAATAGATTCTGTTTTGTGTACACACTATTTGGTTGTATAGTCAAATTTTAATCTCTTGAACAATTCCCAGTGGATAACCTTTCTCGCAAAGTCGTGCTTTATGTTATACACGCTGCATTCTGTTATTATGTGATTAACAATTTCATCTGTGTCTCCACATAAATTGCATTTGCTATTCTGTAGAGTATCACCAGCTTTCCCTTTGTTATAATTAGCCATCGTGGCATTATTTTCAGTTGTTATTACTCGACATTCAGTTTCTCTCTGGAGGTTTCTTCATCTTATGTCGAGGTCATCTCGTGTGCAATCTTCCCAATTTCTCGCTTGAGGTATCCACGCAGTTGATTTTCTTCTTATTTTGTTTTCTAGATTTTTGTTGTTTTATTGTTTGTCCTAAGAGTGAAATTGATATTACTGACTACAGCAATGAGTTTTTCTTTGCGCATTTTTGTGTATTCATGGGGTCTTCCTCCTTTTCTTTGCAAATATTGTCAATATCATTTGTCGAGGATCAGGCTTTGTGTATCGTCAATATATTATTATTATTTACTCCTTTAAAGTTTTTCACATCAGTGTTAACTGATGGTTTTTCACTGGAGTTTGAATGACAGCAAATCTCCTCAAGTCTCCAGGACTCGTCTCAGGATTCTGGCCGTTCTCAGCAATGCTGACATTTGGATAGTCTCTACCCGTCCGCCGACTTCCAAGTCCTCCATTATTATTATTATGAACATCATCATCATCGTCATAATTATCAGTATTAATATTATACTCCTTTCTAAATTTTCATACCAGTATTGGATGGTCTCGATTACTACTCCAATTTCAAACTTTCTAAACTCCTTTCCAAGTGAGCCAATAACTCTAGGCATCACTGTCATCATCATGTTCTACTGCTTTCTTAGGTCCAAGTATTTGTCTCTTTTCTCGCTTCATTTATTTTCTCTCTGTTGTCAACTGCAACGGCAAAATGCGCGAGACGGAAAGTTCTTTTTTTTTCTTCTTTTTCTTCTTTTTTCTTTGTTAATTAGCACTAAGTCTACTATTCTGGCAGATATTTAGCCATCTCTAGTATTTTACTCTTTGTGAGTAGTTTTTTTTTAAATCTTCGTTAGCTGATGACATCCCACTGGAGTCTGAGTGACAGCAAGTCTCCTCAAGTCTCCAGGACTCTTCACAATATTCTGGCCGTTCTTAATAATGCTGTCGTTTGGATGGTCCCCACTCGCGTGCCAACTTCCAAGTCCTCCAGCCCATGTAATAATCATTTAGTTATTGTGCCAAAAGCACCAATCACAATTGGTGTAATTGTTACCTTCACGTTCCATAGTTTTTTCAATTCTCTAGCAAGGTTGAGATACTTATTCTTCTTTTCACATTCTTTCAGTTTTATTCTGTGGTCAGCCGGAACAGCAAAGTCGACAATTCGTTAGGTTTTCTTTTTTTTTGTTGTTGATTATTACCAGGTCTGGTCTTCTGTCCGACGTTAGGTGATCTGTTTGTATCTCAAAATCCCTGAGGATTTTGTGCTTTTAATTCTCCAGGAGATATTTTTGGTTTTGCATATACCATTTGTTCGTATAGTCAAATTTCAATTTCTTGCACAATTTACTGTGGAACACTTTGCCCTCTCAGCCGTGTCTAGTCTTATACTCTTTCTGTGCTAGATTGCTGCATCTGCACATTTCCCAGGGGATCACCTTGCTCACTCTGTCGTGTCTAGTCTTATACTCCTTCTGTGCAAATTGGCTGCATTCGCTTATTATGTGATTGATGGTTTCGTCTCTGTTACCACATAGCCTACACTTACTATTTTGTTGCGCCTTATCTATTCTCGCTGTGATATGTTTGGTTCTTATGGTGTTGTGTTGTGCTGCTATTAGGAGAGGTTCTGTTTCCTTTTCCAGTTTCGGGTTTTTTTGTGAGAGATTATTATTATTATTATTATTATTATTATTATCTTGCCTTTCATTTATCTTTAACCTTTCAAGTTTTGCTTGGTTATTTATCGTAAATTGGTCGGGCCATCATTGTAGGATAATGTGGAACAGCTTTGGCAGAAATAAAAAGGAAGGTTAAGATTCTGGTCAAAAATTCTGAAATGAGCTGTTGGATATCTCTTACTGAATTCCAACTGACCTTTGGTTGTTTGACGATATCTTTAGCATAGTGACACTTTATTATATTAAAAGGCTATTCGACTTTATTTGATATTACCGTACCTGTCTTATTTAATTAAAAGATACAAACGACAGTCTGGTGTTTAAAATAGACATAGAGTTGAATTTCTGATGTTGTGTCCAGTATTTATTAGTTTATTGAAAATTTAATCTAAAAAAAAAAAGAAAGATATGAAATATTAGAAAAGGATATCAGTGTGGCCTGAAAGAAAAGATCATTGAGGTAAAATTAAATGTGGTATAATCTTCTTCGCATATAACCTAACCTGATTTTCCCGCAAAGCCAATGAATATGAATAGATAGTTATTCATTTGATGTTACTAAAGCTAGTAGTGTGAAGTAGTGTTTATAATTATAGTGAAAGCTCAACTTAATCTCATAAAATGTGATGGTTCATTTTCTCTATATCATTGGAACGAATGATATAAAAGTCTTCTTAAATTTACCGGTAGGCAATCGGTATGAATCTGACTATATTTCAGAAATGACTGAAATGATATTTAGGAATTAAACTATGAAATTTACCCTGATGAATCCATTTTTTTATCTATCTATCTATCTATCTATCTATCTATCTATCTATCTATCTATCTATCTATCTATCTATGCACACACACACACACACACACACACACACACATATATATATTCATATAATTGTTATATATATATATATATATATATATATATATATATATATATATATATATATATATATATATATATATTTGTTATATATATACTTATATATTTATTTTGTTTTGTTTCGTTTATTTATGATTTATGATTATTTATGATTTTCGTTTATTTATGATTTTCGTTTATTTATGATTTTATGATTTATTTAATTATTGTTTTTATCTATCTATGTGTGTCTGTTTTATTATATATATATATATATATATATATATATATATATATATATATATATATATATTTGTTATATATATATTTCTGTATCTATATTTATATTCATTTTGTTATGTTTCTTTATATTTTTAATTAATTGATTTATTTTTCATTTATTTTATCTATGTGTGTGTTTGCTTTATAATCTATCTATCTATCTATCTATCTATCTATCTATCTATCTATTTGTCTTTCTTTCTGTCTTTTAAGGTTTTTATATCTATCTATCTATCTATCTATCTGTCAAGTCCTTTTTTATACATCTATCCACCAATCTTTCTTTCTGTCTAAATGAATAAATAAATACCAATGCGCCTATTCATTTTTCTCAATGTATCTATCTTTCTATCTATTAATCAAACTATCTGTCTCTTTATCTATCTTTCAAATCAAATAGCAACAATTGTAACTTTTGGATTGTGAATTTAGTTGTTTATGTGGAGATTACTTGAAAATCAAATCAAGTTTCGATTTTAGTTGGCCAATAATCTCATGAAACACCAGTCACACAGCAACCATTTTTAGTGCATTCATTTTGAAAATATGTCATTTCCACATATAGCAAAATACGATATTACCACGTCGTTTAATGACTGGAGATTTTGTTAAATTTTACTTTCACTAATTCAAATTTGGACTTTTACGTGTTTGCATAAAAGACAAAAGTCTGTATATTCTGCTTACATCCCTTCGGATTTCAGTCCTAATTAGCTTTCAACAAATGATGAAGAAAACAAAACAAAACAAAAAAAACTTTTTTTTTAATATAATTATCTTTATTTTGAAATATGAGAAGGGACAACACAAGAATCTCATCAGAGCACATAATTTTGTTAGTTTACCAATTTTTCGAAATGCCTTACCATGTGTCTCCCGCATATAAATAGTAGTTGTTTCTGGTCAATTCGGAGGCAATTTAATTCGTTGTCATCGATAGTTTTTTTTTGTTTTTTGTTATTCTAAAATGATTGATATAGTCAGATGAAGTAGAGCTGACAAACATTTCTTTGCATCCCCCCCCACACATACAGATAGATATATAGATGAGTTAGAGAGAGGGATATATATATATATATATATATATATATATATATATATATATATATATATATATATATATTTCAGACACTTTTCCAGGCTAATTTGAAACAGGCTTTAACAGGCTTGAATTTAAAGTCTTTTCTTCTCTTAGACCAGTTGCCATGCCAGCCAAGGCTGCTGATCTGGAAAAAAAAGTTGGATTCATACCTTTCGCACGGATATTAGTGCAAACAGCTTCGTCCAAGTCCGGGATTATATATATATATATATATATATATATATATATATATATATATATATATATATATATATATATATATATATATATATATAGTACAATTTGATGGAGAGTCAAACTCGGTTAAGTCGTCATAATAAATTTATTTCGGCGGAGAATATTACTATACTCTCCGTCTCGTCAGATGAATATTTACATGCTTCTCTCTCGTCGCAGAATAGCAAATGTGGAGTTACAGTTCGTATTCAGAAGATAAAATAAAAGAATTAAAAAAATAAATGAAAAATAAGAAAATAAAAATTAGAAAATAAAAATAAAAATAAGCATAAAAATAAGACTAAAAGTGGAAATTAAATTACAAATTATTTCATTCATAGGCGTGGGAAGAGGGGGTCAAAATGTTAGGTGTTAGAACGATTAAGAAACAGGAGTGGAATTAATCTACCGGTTAGAGTGAGAGAGAGAGGGGGGAATGAACTGATTTCCGGGTTATTTTTTTGCAAAGAGAAAGGTCATTAATTTGTAAATTTTGTATTCGTATTTTTGCAACTGTCGACCAACTGGCGTATTGGGACTAGTTATTAAATTTCTAAATAATTCGCTGATGAGAATATTTGACTTGCCGCAAAGGAATTGAAGGGTCAAAACTCAAAACAATTTTAGAAATCTTTTCCCTCTAATACAATTTCTTGCCTAATTAGACATCTCGATAAATCATAAACTTTTTATATCATTTAGATCCAATCTTAATTTTATGAATAAACTGAGAAACGTATATTTCTTCAGTAAGAATGGGATTGTCTATACTTACTCAACATACGGTAAGAAATGAATTGATGCTTACTTAAATATCTATCATTTTATTACTTTGAATAAAAATATAATTTCTTCTCTTTCAAGAAAGCATCTCATTTAAATTCATTCTATTTTTCTTAAATCAAACGAATGGTTTTTATATTCATATTTAAGTTAAAAATTTTCGGAGGAACTCTGATCAGTATGATATCAGCGGCAGTTTGCATATTTATTCTTTAAGACAAAAATGCTTTTTCCCTCTGACAGAGTGACATACTTTTTACAGAATTATTACACACGCGAAATATGTCTCTTTATATCAAGCAATCCATTACTGCTCTACTTCACTGAACTAATCTTAACCATATCTACAAAGAATATCTACGCTCTGACTAATATTATTTTTGCTTACAAAAAAAGAATTTTTACTTTCGTCTTTCAGCAAACATTTCACTCAATTTACAGGAGAACGTATTCTAAATTTGTTGATCAAATTTTTATTCATTTATTTACACATTTATAATATATATATATATATATATATATATATATATATATATATATATATATATATATATATATATATATATATATATATATATTGTGTCAGCCTAATAAGTGAGTTCAAAATACTGGCGTATAACATCCACTGATAACTTTAGAGAATTATGAAACGTCTGGACCTACCACCTAACTAAGGCTTAGATATATCCATTATTTCTGCTTTGACATTGAATATCCCATAAAGATCGATATACCATTGAACAAGGAAACCGGAAGCAAACAAATTATTTGTACGTGTATATTTTTCTATGGGGTTGACAAATGATATACAATTCTTTTATCAAGATGTATCAATTGTTGACTTCTGTTTCCTTTTCCTCTCATTTTTTATCTAATGGCAAACAGACATTTAAATCTAAATGAAAGAAATAAATAAAAAATAAGCAATAAATGGATTTAGGAAGAAAGACGTACATGGCTTTTAATAACCTCTGAACAAAATTTGATTATATCATGAAATATTACATTGTATATGAGCTCTGTTTAATATAAAAACAAGAAAATTATCATACCAAAATTCCCATTGTATTCAATATAAATGGCCACATTTATAAAGTAAAAATACAAATTATATCAATTACTGTGAAGATTATTATCTAAAATTACAAACAAATACAACATAAAATTATATATCCTCAAGTTTACATTTGTATCGAACAAATTATCATAATATTATACATTATTATCAAATCCTTAATATTATAAATAATAATTATTCATCATGAATTACTATAAATTACAAAAAATTACCTAATTCATAATATAACCATAAAAAGACAATTTTTATTATTCTTATTAATAAAATCATACCAATTATTTTAGATTATACCATATTAAGAATTATCATCAAAAATAATATCTCTATTCCAATTATTACTACTAATCATCAAACCTATTGATATTTTAAGCTAATCAACTCATTATTATAATGAATATTGATAACATTAATGCCAACAAAAGCAATAACAAGCATCAAAAACTACCCTAATATATTATTACTTGATATTAATTTATTATTAATTAATACCAATGACAAATCGTTCTAGTAAATATTAATAATTATTACTATGATCTACTGCATAATAACAAAAATATCATTTATAATATGCGCTAAAACCAGATGTTTAAAATATAAGAATTAATTTAGATCATAGCTTAAAACATATATACACAAATCCAAAGTAGATTAAATTTAATCAAATTTAGATATATGTATACAATATAAAATAAATATAATAAATTTTGAAAAAAGAAAAATAATTTATAATAATCTTTTTAAAAAAATTAAATATTTTTTTCTTTCTTTTCTTCTTTTTTTTTCTTTTTTAAAGGCTTAAAGTCATTTTACATTGGCTTCTATGTGTTTTTATGACAACATTTAAATATCAATTCCTTTCTTTGATTTAGTCATATACTGGTATTTCTACATTTCATAATACTAATTTTTTCTTCTAGACAGAGATTACAATTACTTCTGAAATTACTTGGGGTGGTTGATCTATTAATAAAGTTTCATCTAACTAATGGTGTAAGGGCACTCTCCTTCAATCTCCAGAACCATTTAAAAAAGGGCTGTTTGGTTTCTTAAAGAGGGTTAAAAATGCCTATGACTATGAAACCTCTGCTTCCAATATCCAACAGAAATTCCAAAGTATATACGTAGGTCTTATATATATATATATATATATATATATATATATATATATATATATATATATATATATATATATATATATATATATATATATATATATATATATATATATATATATATATATATATATATATATATATATATATATATATGAACTGGTCTATTGACCCAATGAGTTTAGTGTTCACCAATGGCACTGGATACCAGGTTTCAATTCCAGATCGAGTCATAACAAAGACTAAACAATTATATTTGATGCCGCTTGCTTAACACTCAGCATGATAAGGTCGGGATCAAGATTAAATGGAGCAACCCAGAGAACGGAATAACGCCCTTCCCAACATCTGATAGTTTCCTCTGTATGGCCCAAACAGAACTGTTTGATATTTAAACTGAGTAGGAACAAAGGACTAAAGCTTGATTTAATTGTTTGAAATAGTGCTGTTTGATCATTTAAATAACTGATGCTTAATTGAATTTTTAGTGATACATTACAATTTAACTGTATGCAAAAGAATGAGCTTTGGCTCGTTTAAAAACGTTGACAAGAAAATGTGTTTACAAACCATTTATATTTAGTATATATGTATAAGGAAGATGTGGTATTGAATAACAATAGTGGATGTGATATTAAACCAAACCAAACTAAGGGAAAGAAATTGTTTGTACATACGTTTCTTTCTCTCTTTCTCGCTCTCTCTCTCTCTCTACACACACACACACACACACACACACACACACACACATATATATATATATATATATATATATATATATGATTTGAAAATAAACAGTGATTTTATTGTTATACCCAGTGGGAATCTTTTTAAAAAACTGTGAATACATAGAGTTGATTTCGAAATCACCTGCTCAATTTTGAATGAGTTGTGCTATCGTTTCTTCTTTCCTAATAACAAAAAATGAAAGAAATGTGCTTTAAAAGTGATTTGCCGGAGTTAAGAATGCTAAAACATTTCGATTCTGTCACAGCCTCCATTTGCAGTCAGTTAGAAAATACTCTAAACAATTTGTTGCGTTGTTTCAGTGCACTTTATCAGATAGTAAATGTATTGATTCTGTTCCATTGCATTCTCTCGTATTTTGCAATGCATGTGAATGCACACAGCTGCCAAGAACGTGCATTTGGAACTTGCGAGTGTTCAGCATCCGACAATAGTGCACACCCCGATTGAATAGACCGGAAGTAAAAAGAGGTGGATCAGTACAATCAATAGTTCATCTCGTTACTTAAAAGATAATTCACACACATACACACACACACACTCACACACAAATATATATATATATATAGATAGATAGATAGATATAGATATAATTGTGATGGGACAGAATGTTATGACGAGCTGTCAAATGGTTCTTAGTTCATTATCTGTATACTAGTAAAGTAGCTTTTACGTTATCATATTCTGACTTAACAAGATTTTTTTCTGTTGATGCATAAAAATTCACTCTTGTCAATTTTCGAGTAACATCAAAGTCACACAACCCCTTCAGAAATATTATAAATCACCTTATAATTATCGGACTGAACTATATATATATATATATATATATACATCTAGGAATGAAAAAATAAGATATTCAGCGGATTTTTTTATATATGAAAATATTTAAAAAAAAAAAATAGATCTACTGAGTTTGTAATTTTTTCATTGTTTCATATTTACATACTCTCAAATTTATTTCCATTTGTCTCTCTCACACACGCACATATATATATATATATATATATATATATGTGCGTGTGTGCAGGTGCGAGCGCATGCGTTCGTGTTACGAGTTCATATTTCAACAAGGAAATATAATTTCCTCTATTGAATAACTAAAATATACAGACCTGTGTTTATATATATATATTGTCATCCGCAGACAAACTATTTCGTTGTATCAACTCTTCAGTGTGGCTAGACACGTAGGACGCTTGAAGCTGGGATCGAAACCCACCCAATTTTAAGTTAGATTTAGTGTTATACCGCTCAGCCAATAAGCGTAATAAGGGAATTATTAGGTATTAAGTTGTAGCGTTCGTTGTTTACATTTTATACCTTAACGGATACCAGAGTTCTCAATTCGTTTGAAATATATATATATATATATATATATATATATATATATATATATATATATATATATATATATATATATATATATATATATATATATATATATATATATATATATACTGAGTTCTCAATTCGTTAAAAATATATATACATATATATAGCGAGAAAGGATTTTTTCAAGGAATACACCCTAAGGTTCCCCTGACCACATCATCAGTGATGTTCTTCCCAAGATCATTTGGTGTTTCGCGTCTTTCAACAACATACACATTTACGTACATGTCGCAAATAGTGTTGATCAGCCATAAGCTTCTTGTCAATGAGTCTAGCTGCAGCAAAAATAAAATAAAATAAAATAGAAATAAGTTTTTTTAAAAAAGCAGGAGGATTTATACAAATATATTTGTTTCACTAAATTTCATGACAATTACATTCTAGCAAGTACTTTTCGAAATAATGCGAAAATGATGCCACCACTTTTAAGGCAATTGCATAAAAGTCGGATTAAAATAGAAGTTACAGGAAAACAAAATATCGATGTCGGAACTTTGCTTGTTGAATAAAAAAGACAATGACGAAAGTCATAGCAATCTGTTTTCGATCATCCAATAATTAAGTATATTGGCTGAATCCATGAAAATAACCCGTCTTTATAATAAATTTCCTGATTTCTTTCCTAGCCTTTCCAAGACAAATGCGAAAAATATATAGTTACCTACTAGTAATTTGTATGCACGTGTAATATTGTTTCTTTTGCTGTAGATGTGTGTATATAACGTACAAAAAGATCGATCAGCAAGCAATAGATAATTTAGAAAAGTTCATGTTTTAGAATGTAAACCAACTTGAGGCGATATTTTAACGTATCTGAATAAAAGTGTTAAGAAAATGAGTTAATATTGGCAAGGAATTTGATAATCTATGAGAACATGAGGAATGTTCGAAATGAATGACAAAATTACAGTCAGTGAGAAAGAAAAGTAAAAAAGAAAAGTAAATGGATTCTACGAAAAGATCTAAATGAGATAAGACTGAAGGAAGAGTATAAGAAAGAAATAAAAAAAATAATATCGAAGGTCAAATTAGATGATTTTTTTAGTGAGTATTGAATAGGGAAACATTTCTACAATCAGAACGAAATTTGTCTTTATGTTATTGTTTAGTAACATATGAACCTTCTTGAGTTATGTAATGCCAAATCCATCCTTCTAGGACTGTAATGGTACTATTTAACCCATAGCTGGGTGGATATAGGGGTGTGTACCTTTCTCAGGGGTATTTATCCGAAAGTGAACGTAATAGCGTGACTGGAAGTCGCACTTGTTTATTAAGATTCTACAGGACATCGCTTTAACCATTATACCACGTGAAAACCTACACAGAACGAAAGGAATTGATGTAGAAGATAGGAAAATGAAAGAGAGGAATTAAATCGCTAAGAAAAAAAATCTAGAAAATAACAAACTCATGAATGAAATTGGAAGTGAATGAATAAATGTTAAAGAGAATGAAAAATTTAATGGAAGGAGAAACAAAGTTGAGATAGAAGAGAGCTTATAAGAAATATGGGTAGATAGAAAAAAAAAACAACATGGAAAATGGAGACCGAATAAAAAGAATAAGAATAAAAGAAAATATTATAAAGGAAACATAAAGTGAATAAAAATAAAGATAACCCACAGATAAAGAAGAATAAGAGAGAAGAATGAAGAAGAAATAATAAAAAAGAATGAAAAAGAAATAATAGAAGAAAGAAAGAAAAAACAATGAAATAGCTGTTGAGAATTAAATAAAAAAGAAATAAAATAATGAAAAAAAAAGACAATAGATAGAAGCATACAGAAATTTAAAAAAAATAATGATAGAAGAAAAAAAAAGAAAAAAAAACATGAAATGGCTGTTGAGAATTAAATAAAAAAGAAATAAAATAATAAAAAAAGAAAGCAGAGAGAAGCATACAGAAATAAAAAAAAAACCAAAGAAATAACAGAAGAATAGGAAAAGAAGAAATAAAATAATTGATTGATTTATAGATTGATAGATTGATTTTAATGGTGTGTCAATCCATCTAGGGTTATTCTATGCGTAAAAATTAGGCAGTTGCGTTCATTTTATGTTTATATTTACATTTTCTAAGTTTCTGTTTAATTTTTTTCGTGCGTTTCCATCAAATTAGAATAATTTTTAAACAGATCCATTTGTGCCATAGAGTAGACCATAGCAAGTACTATCACACCGAGTCAAAATGGACTTGGGAGTAATATCGACGAAGGCGTACTCCATGCTTTCTAGATATTAAGAATTAGGGACATACCCTCATATAATGAATATTTTATACCAGGGACAATTGTTTCATGTCTAAAGTCTCAGCAGGATATACACACGATATTCTAAGCCCCAAACAAGGAAGAAAGGAAAAGAACAAAAAGATCATAGAGCGTAAAAGTGGAAGAAAAAAGAGAAATGAAAGAGTTAAACAAAGAGGGAAAATCGTAGAAAGAAAAAGAAAAAAAAAGGTAAGCAAAAGAAAACAAGAAAGAGAATAGAAAGAAAAACCCAAAGAGAAAAGAAAATAAATCTTTGTACAATGAACCGAAGCGTTAAGAAAAGCCGGAAAATAAAAACAGAGGATACCAAAGAGAAAACGGTTACTAGTACGGAAAATGAAACTGACGATGCGTGTTCAAATTTCAGCTGAAGTAGTTAGTGTTCAACTCGTACGAATGCCGATAGGGAAATGCATTAATCGACCTCTTTGAAAAGGTCAGGTACATTATTACTTCCGGCCATTCGTAACGCGCAACTGAGTATATATTGCTTTGAAAAAGAAATATCGGGCACCAACAAGAAAACCCTTTGCTTCCAGATATGCCACGAAGGGCGTAACATGATATCTTGACGATCTTTTATCATGGACTAATTTGATTCTGAATGAAAAGTACTGTGGGAACAAACAACTAAAGAAGAGAAGAAGGAAAGATTAAAAAATGGAAGAAGAATAACAAGAAAAAAAAAGGTAAAAAGGAAATCAAAGGAAGAAGTTGAAACCTAAAAATGGCTTGATAGGAAAAGAGCCCAAAAAGAAAATATAAAAGAAAAATTCCAAAAAAAGAAAAAAAAAAGATTTTGCTAGAAAAAAAAACAAGCAATGAAAAAGAAAAGATAGCACAAAAAATTATGTTTGTTTGGATGGTTGATTGGTTTGTTCTACTGCGTCTCAAACTTTGTTGGTTTATTTAATGCTGAAATCGTTCCTTCTTTTTTTTTTTTTTTTTTTTTTGCAAACGGTTGTTTAATTTCAAGTAATTATTCCTATACAATAACAAACCTGTAAATATTCAAAAGTCCGTCCGTCATTATAGCTGATGGTGTGACATTGTAGCATATTCAAGATAGGGCCAAGATACGAAGATGTGAAATATACGGATACGTAAAATCTTCATATGCATAGGAATCCCGAAACACTGACGACTTTCTTTAGTTCAGGTACGAAACATTTATTGACTTCTTGAGTTTAGTCTTTCAACACGAGGAGAGAGAGAGACACAATTTTTACTATGCTGACTGTTCCATCTGACCCAACAACGTGCGGCACATCCTGTAGTCCACAACTGGACTCGCCTCGTCCAGCTTCAAATCTCAACTGGCCTCGCCCAGCTTCGGATCTCAACTAACTCCTTTTTTTCAAAATCACCAAGAATCCTAGCCCATCGCTTCCGGGCATAATGTTATTCACATCCCATTTCCCATTTGGGGTTTTTATTATGACATCTGTGATTGTCACATCCTCCGCGCACGAGCGTGAACACCTGCACTCAATGCGTGTACCTGCACGTGCACTAAGCCGAATAGTTCTAAGCCTAACTAAACCGAATGATAAGATATAACCAACGAAAAATGATAATATAAAAAAAATCATTCCGCAATTATATAACAACATGTTTTGCCTCGTTGCATCTAGACTTTCAGAAATGGTTATAATAATGCCAGGAATAAAACTTACATTTGCAAACAATATGCAAAAAATGGTTGGTTAGGTTTTATGACATATCAACATTTGTAGGTTATTTAACGCCAAAACCCATAACATTTTGACCTCTTCTGTCCACGCCTGAGAATAAAATAATTTGTAATTCTATTTCCATTTTTAGTCTTATTTTTATGGGGTTTTTTGTTTTCTTTTAATTTTTTATTTTTATCTTTACTTTTTAGTTTTATCCTTTTATTTTTTCTTCTGAATACGAACTGTAACCCCACATTTGCTATTCTGCAACTTCGAGAGAAACAAGTAGTCATCTGACGAGACGGAGAGTATAGTTATATTCTCCGCCGAAATAAATTTATAATAACGACTTGGCCGAGTTTGAGTCTCCATCAAATTGTACTCTATCTATCTCTCTCTCTCTCTCTATATATATATATATATATATATATATACGCGCTTAATCTAAAATTTCTAAGCAAATAATTTGTAGATAAACTTTTATGAAAATTAACATTTCTATTTCAAATAATTCAGTTTACGATAAGTACACAGTTTAATTGTCAAAAACATTACTATTTCAAGCCGTTCAGTTTAGTCTAACAGTTTTAATTCAAACAATTTAGTTTAGAATAAGTATAGTTTTTATTTACACACAGTTAAATGTTAATTTCAAGCAATTCACTTTAGCGTTGTACAGTTTCAATGTCAAAAACAGTTCTATTTAAAACAATTCAGTTTAGAATATGTACGCAGTTTACATGTAAAAAAAAGTTCTATTTCAAGCAAATCAGTTTATCATAAGTATGGAGTTTACTTCTATTTGACCCATAGATAGGACGCTATCGAATGCTACCACTCCCAGCCTGAGTGGACCATGGAGCGATGGCAATGAAGGGGTACTCCACATTCCCCAAAGCTCTAGCATCACTGGAACCTCACCATCAGATTGTCTACTGTCATATCCAAGACACTCGTTGGCCAGGGCCTTACTCCTCTGCTGAGGTGCCGTCGGTGTATTCTACAGTTCCAGTCGACTGGCTAATACACAGAGTTAAATGTAAAAAGAGTTTTATTTCAGATAATTCAGTTTAGCATAAGTACGTGGTTTAGATGTCAAAACAGTTCTATTTCGTGCAATTCAGTTAAGCATTAGTACGCAGTTTAAATATCAAAACAACTCTATTTTAAACATTTCAGTTTAGCATAAATACACAGTTTAAATGCAAAAACAGTCAACTCTCGAAATCACTGTTTCTTTCTATTTGATCCATAGACACGACCTTATCACGTGCTACAACTCAGGGCCAGAGTGGACCTGGGAGCGATGGCAAAGAAGGAGTGCTCTGCATTCCCCAAAACTCTAGCATTGCTGTAACCTCACCATCAGATTGTTTAGTGTCATATCCAGGACACTCATTGGGTCAGGGGGCTAACCCCTCTGCAGAAATGCAGTCGGTGTATTCTACAGCCATAGCCGACTGGGCAAGTATAAGTAAGTAAAGTTGGCAACCGTAGTCGAGGGCGACACGAAGGCTCCCTTATTAATAGCTACTACACCGAAGGGAGTTCAATACTCCTTTTCTTGAATTGCTCCACTTAACCCTTGATACGTACCTTATATTGCTGAGTGTTAAGCAAGGAGGTATCAAGTACCATTTTAAAACTCTTTGTTATGACTCGACCTGGAATTGAACCCAGGTCTCCCGGACCATTGGTGAACACTCTACCCACCAGGCCAATGAGTATGATCATTGAAATTAAAAACCGAGTTTTCACATTCAAATTTCTCTTAGTCCACAAAATATGGACAAAAAATTTGGCATGAGGATATTGAAATAATAAAAAAGATTAATCGATTGCAAAAACGTACCGCACTTGAAACGATGCCAATGGGAATAAATTGTTTGTATTCAGAATAGTTTATTGAAATTATAACTGTTTACATAAGATTATAATCATAAGAGAATTGAAACAATTTAACTGTTAGAAAAATCATTTCAGTATTAGATAATCCGGTAAGGGTTGATATACCATAAAAACCAGTCAACGAAACAACCAAATAATCAATCCTTCCTCTTCAGTTTTGTTGTTACCCTTATTTGGTCAAGTACAAAACTAAGCTTATTAAATAGCTGGCAACTATCTAAGCGCAGTGGTTGTCTCTCAGAGGGATTTCCTACTCCGGTAATTTGTATTTAATTCTATTATTACCTTGTGTCAGTCTTATATAAAATCAGTAAATATTTATTGCACTTGATTGTTGCCAAGTGTCGATGTTTGAGCTAAGATAAAAAAAAATTCAGGTTATTAAAAACCGATTTTCAAGGAAGGCTCTCCAAAGACACTAGTAACACGAGCAATTTCCTCTATTTTTCATTCAATTTATCTAGTAACACACTAGACCATCCTTATTAAATATACAAAAGAAGAAAAATATTTAAAGGTGGCAGTACAAACAAAATCAATGAAATTGAAGGAATGCAACAAAACAAAGAACAGAAAAAATATAAATATTTAGTTCAGAAGGATTTCAGATATCGTCAAACATTGATAAGATTACTAGTGTTTCACAAAATATCGTTAACGTATCGGCTTAGTTTTGGAAGGTATTGTCTTTTTCTTTAATATCAGCTTCCGATGCAGACACAATAAATAAATGTGTCAGTTCTTTTAAGCTCATCATTCGATACTACTACTTTTTGAAATAAAATTCTTCATCGGTTTGAGAAATAAACTTCAACTATCAAGAAATCAGATCATAAAACCTAGTTTTCACGTTCGAAATTCTCTTAGTGTACAAAATATTCTAACATTTGTTACATGGGAATTATATACAAGGATATAGAAATAATAAAAAAAATTAATCGATGGCTAAAAAGTGCTGGACTGAAGGGAAATACAGAAGTGTAAATCATAGTAGCACATGATCGAATTCCACCAACTAAAACCAGTCGGGTAAATATTTCAAAAAACGGATCCACCCTAATAAGTAGGCAATGCGAACAAAATCCGTAATCAATTGACCACTTACAGCCAGGTTTCCCAATCCAGACACCGATAGATTGTAGAGAAATATATGATAAAATAGGGCATAAAAGTCATTTGAAAATAGGCTAAGACTACGGAATAGTGAAATCAGAAAAATGGAATAACCACCAACCATATCCAATTGAAAGCAAGCTAAAAAGGCAACTATTCCCTAGAACTTTCATATCCAAACTGATAGAAAAATAAAGAGCAATTGGTTTAGTTTGGTTTTATGACACATCAAACATCGTTTGTTATTAATGCCAAATCCATTTTTATACATATATACCGTTCTTTTTCAAACAATATAGTTTAGCATACAAAAACAGTTCTATTTCAAACAATTCATTTTAGCATAAGTACGCAATTCAGTTCTATTTGACACTTAGATAGGATCCTATCAGGTGCAACCACGCTGGGCCTGAGTGAACCTGGGAGCGGTATCAAGGAAGGTCTACTCTGCATTCCTGAAAGCTTCAGCATTACTGGAACCTCGCAATCAGATTGCTTTGTGTCATATCCAGGACACTCGTTAGTGGGGGGTGTCTTACCCCTCTCCAGAGAAAATTTTTTAGTATCTTTGAAGTATCACTGCATGAGTAATAGTTGTAGACTTGGGTATGATCAAGAAATGGGCAGAAGAAACACATTCACAAAATACTTGGCTCTCAAAGCCTGTAGAAAATACAAAAAAAATTGTTTAACTCTCCATAGGAGAGTACTATCAATGTAACGAAAAATTATCTAAAAAAAAAGCAGCAAAAACGTAGATAGATCCTATTTACCAACCCCTCCGCTCGGGCAGGATATGACACAAGGTCAATTTTTAAGCGGAGTTTAACAGGTTTGAATTCAGAGTTTTCCTTCTCCTAGACTAGTTGCCTCACCAAGGCTGAAGAACCAAGTCTGTCCTGCTATTTACCCATAGCTGGAGGGAGAAT
Source organism: Sepioteuthis lessoniana (assembly GCA_963585895.1). Lineage (NCBI taxonomy): Eukaryota > Metazoa > Mollusca > Cephalopoda > Myopsida > Loliginidae > Sepioteuthis > Sepioteuthis lessoniana. The sequence goes on from OY757907.1 coordinate 120,810,043, forward strand.
AACTGGATTCATACCTTTCCCAAGGGTATTTGTGCTATGTGAAATGCAATCAGTCTCGTCCAGGATTTGAACTCGTGTCGCCGTGTCCATTTCCTACGACAATAACAATTACACCACGTAGATAGATAGAATGTGAAGACTGTGATGAATTGCAAGAAACAAATTGCAAAGCTTAAAAGTGAATAACAAATCTGTCTCAAAATTTACAAAATATCAGATGAAGACATACACTTTATCGAGAAAACAATGAAAACCTGGAGTGTGGAATTTATAACAGGAGGAAAAAGCTTTGCTGAAAGAAATATCCAAAGAGGTATATTCCAATAAGATGTACTATGAACATTACTATTTATATTTGTGATGATGCCACTCAACCATATACTCAGGAAATGCACAACTGGATATAAACGTAATAAATCGCAGGAAAAGATAATATCACCAAATGTACATGGACGACATCAAACTGTTTACCAAAAATGTAATAGAATTGGAAATTCTAATACAAACAGTCAGAATATACAGTCAGAATATAGGGATGGAATTTGGCATAGAAAAAGGCGCCATACTATTAATGAAAAGCGGCAAACGACACTTTACGGATGGAATTAAACTACCAAATATAGACAAAATTTGAACGCTTGGAGAAAAGGAAACGTACAAATACTTGGTGATATTGGAAACTGACACCATCAAACAAGAGGAGATGAAAGGAAATTTAAGAAAGAATATTTCAGGTGAACTAGAAAGCTATATAGCAGAAACTTTATCAAAGTAAAATATTCTGGACCATTTATGAAGTTGACCAGAAAACTTAAACAAATGAACCAGAGAACAAGAAAACTAATGATTATGCATAAGGGATTACATCCCAGAGATGACGTTGACATATTATATGAGACATTAAAAGGAGGAAGAGGTCCTGCCAGTACTGAATATAGTGTTGATGGATCAATACAGCTACTCGAAGACTAGCGTGAGGGAAGTCACCAGAAACAATACTGACAACATGAGGGCCAACAGAATGACAATAACCAGAAAAAATGGGAAGAAAAACAACTCTATGGACGTTTTAAGCGACTAATAAGCAACATCTCCCACGAGATAACATGGGCGTGACTAAGAAAGGGAAACCTTAACAGAAAAACTGAATCTCTCCTTATAGTAGAACAAATAAATGCTATCAGGTCCAATCATATCAAAGTAAGAATAGATAAGACGCAATAAAACAGCAAATGTAGGTTATGTGGTGATAAAGACAAAGCCATCAATCACATAAGCGAATGCAGAAAATTAGTAGAGAAAGAGTATAAGACTAGTCATGACTGGGTGGGCAAGGTGATCTAATGGTAATTATGCAAGAAATTTAAATTTGACCATACAAACAAATGGTATATGCACAACCCAACATCTGTCCAGGAGAATGTCACACACAAACTCCTCTGGGATGTTGAGATAAAAACGGATCACTTGATCTCGGACAGACGACCAGACCTTTTAATAATCAACAAAAAGAGAGAGAAATTGCAAAATTGTGGACTTGCTGTCCCGGCTGACCATAGAGTAAAACTGAAAGAAAGTGAAAGGGAGGATAAATATTTTGACCTTGCTGACATATTGAAGAAACTGTGGAACATGAAAGTGACGTTTATACAAAATCTAATTGGTGCTCTTCATACAGTCACCAAAGAATTGTAAAAGGGAATTGAGGACTCGGAAATAACAGGACGAGTGGACGGCATCCAACTACTGCATTATTGAGATTGACCAGAATACTGAGAAGAGTCCTGGAGATATGAGGAGACTTGCTGTCACTCAAACTCAAGTGAACGCCCATCAGCTAACGCTGATGTGAAAAACTCTCCGAGTAATAATAAAAAAAATAATTTGATCATACAAATAAATCGTATATGCATAATCCAAAATCAGACCTGGAAAACTGAAACAATGTGAAAAGTAAGATAAGAACCAAGACCTTGCTAAAGAGCTGAAAAACTGTGAAACATGAAAGTGACGGTGATATCAGTTGCAATTGGAGTGCTCGGTACAGACACCAAAGGATTGGTACAGGGACTGGAGAATTCGGAAATAAGAGGATGATTAGAGACTATGCAAACTACAGCATTTTTAAGATCAACCAGAATACTAAGAAGAATCCTGGAGACTTGATGAGACTTGCTGTCACTCAGACTCCAGTGAAAAAACATCAGCTAAAACTGACGGGAAAAACTCTTGAAAGAGTAAAATCATAATAGCATCTTCATCTTTAACCGTGTATATGTAATATGCCTCAGAATTAAGAATCTGTAAAATACGAAGTTACTTTTAATAAATTTTAATCATAAACATTAAATATATTCGACAGTTTACTGATGAGTGTTAGGGTTTTCTGAATTATGATTTATAAGTATTTTTTTCTTTTTTCTGTTTTTGTTTTTTGTTTTTGTTTGTTTTTGTTTTGTTTTTTGTTTTTTTTAAAATAATTTGCCGCATTTAACTTCCTGTACAATGAATCTTTACTAATTGATTTATTTCTGAAGAAAAGAAAAATAACTAATGTTTCATAAAGTATTATAAATCTTTCGCTTTCCTGGCCTGCTTTGTATTTTAATGAAATTAAAATCAAATATTTCAAGAAAAGATGGCACTTTTCCAAGTCTTAGAAATCTCCAAATATAAATCAAAATCAAACAGTCCGCGTTTTCTCACTTTGAGCTATCTTTAACACTTTCAGATAAAAAAGTGAGAAAACTATCTGAGGTCGATTTTATTGGCCCCCTAGGGAATAACTGAAATCTCACAATGACATTCGTTTATATAATGAAGAAAAAAAAATGAAGGGCTAAGTCACACAATTATTGGTTGAAGTCTTTGTGGCTGTTACTATTATTTTGACTGAATATTTTAGTTCTTTGAAAATTGGGCTCTAAAAAGGAAGTGCGAATTATACATTCTCGAAGAAAGACATTAAAGAATGGGTTCATACGGTAGGGCAAGAGTTAAAATAATTGGAAATAGAATATAATTTGACAGACTCAAAGAGTATCCATCACAATTAAAGAGATACCATATACAATGCATATATACTCACAATGAAAGATCTAATGGCCTGCAAACTCGATAAGCAGACCATCATCCCACTGGGTGCCCCTTACTTCTGTGACACAACTAAACTTATTAAATAACTACACACACATTGTATAATAATAATAATAATAATAAAACAGGATTAAAAAAAACTCACTGCTCATAGTTTCACGTTGTCGATCCTCAGGAGAGATAGCATTCAACACGTCTGAATTTATTCTACTGAACAAATGGATACGATTTTTGGAATAACAACACGATAACCTGACAGACATACTAAATTCACAGGACTCAATCAGGCTTCAAATTACAAAATAAATATCTATTTAATGGTAAAATTAATCTACCGATTCCGGTTTTTTTTTATTTAGAAAAGTTAGGATTACCCTCACTTTAGGATCAACTGATTAACCTCCATTTCCGTCCAATCTTTTCTTATATGTAAGAGAGTCATTAAATAAGGTGAATACAATGTAAGAAATTGGCAGTAGAAATGTCTGTTTAGAGTTTCACCCTTTTCGAGGAAATCAATTGTAATGGTTCCTTTTGTATACTTTTTCTTTACCGGAGATTGTGTATGGTCGAAATCCTTCGACTTAGGATCGTATCAAAACTACGTACATCTAATTTGCGTTTATTTTTACTAAAGCATACTTCTCTATACAATTCATACATTCTTCTGTAAAGTTCACATTGTTTGCACTTCTCAGTCACCAAAACTTTCATAACAGAACTCTGTTCGACTTTGTTTGATTTAATACCATAGTTTCAAAAATATTTTTTCGAGGTCAAGATAATTTTTGCAATGAACCAATTGCAAACAATACAGATTACATATTTAAGCAAAAAATCCCGAAAAAATTTTATTTTGCTTTTTAAAAAAGAATCCTCTTTTTTTTTATTGTATGACACGTGCACTTAAATAGTCATGTACTATTTGTGTATCTCACATTCTTCAAAAGACTTTGTTATATGTGTTTCACTGTATCTACGTCACTCGCATATATATCATCTCCTGTCTATATTCATCTCTTCTCATTATTCGATTATATCTTTTTTGTTATGCATTTGTTCTTTGATTGAGGAATTCACTCATATTACAATTGTACAGGAAAGAGTCCTTGTGGCGTAATGATTAAATCGCTGGATTGGGGAATCGTAGTTATTTCGAACTTCAGTCACGTTATTACGTTCACTTTCGAAAAAATACTCTTCGGAAAGCTATGGGTTAAATAGTATTTTGAATTAAATTACCCAAGTAAGTTGGTATGCCATTAAACTAACTGCTTGTTTTAATCACTATTTAGACTTTTTTTTAAATTTTCTAGTTGTGCTTTTTATCATTATTATTTTATGCATGTTATCCACGCAGCTGGAACACACCTTCGTCGTATTTCTATTGAATATTTTGTATAATTTAATATCAGGAATAATTACAATATAGAATTATCTATAACGAATAGGAATAGTTTTTATACAGATATTTTTGACCTATAGCTAGAACCCTAACAGGTACTACCACTTCAGGTCAAAGTGGACCTCGGAACAATGGCAATGAAGGTGTACTCAACACACCTAAGAGCTCTGGAACTATAAACCTCACTAGTTTAATGCCAAACAAAAAACATCCCTATCTATAGGTCTTACTCATCTACAAGGGATACAGTCTAGGTATTTGAAGTTCCACCGAAACAGTAAAGTTGGTCACCTTAGTCGCGGGAGACCCGAAGGCTCCCTTTTCAATACCTACCACACCAAGGTGTAGGGGAGTGCGCTCATCCATTCACTGGACTGCTCCATTTTACATTTGATCCTTACCTTAAAATTCTGAGTGTTAAGCAAGGTGGCATCAAGTACCATTTTTTGAGTCTTTGGTATGACTCGACCTAGGATTGAACCCCGGTCTCTCGGGCCATTGGCGAACACTCAACTCATTAGACCAATGGTGTACTATTTTCACTTGAGTTTACTACGTTTGTTGGAAAAAATTCTGAGTACGAACTAAATCGTTTATAGGAGGCGACCGTAGTGTAATGTTTATCGCCATGGAAAATAGACTCGGCGACACGAGTTCAAATCCTGCACGAGTTTGATTGCATTTCAAAAAGCACTAAGAGCCTTTGGAAAGGAATGAATCCTTTTATTCTCCCTCCAGCTACGGGTAAATAGGAGAGCAAATTGGGGCTTTCAGCCTTCTTTAGGCATCCAGACCAAGAGAACGAAAACTCTGAATGCAAATCTGTTAAACTCCGCTTAAAAATTGACCTTGTGTCACATCCTGCTTGTGTGGAGCGGTTGGTAAATAGATGCAAATTAAGTCATTTATATAAAAAGACACTTTTATTTTTATTGTTGAAAGCTAAGAAAATATTGTTCTTTTGCAGAAAATATAATTCTGCTGTTACGATAATCAAGACTTCGTTTCTTGAAACACAACGAATCATTGCAAGTGTAAGCATAACATCGAAATTTAACCTACGTGAAAAACTCAGATATATTTAAATTTCAATAAAAGGTTTCTTTAAGAAATGAAATAAAAAAAATGCTAGGCAGGTTTATTTTAAAGTGAAACTTTAGGAAAATCGTTTGAACAGCATTAACCAATGTTGAATTTAATTTTGTTTTTATTTCTATTACATTACTTTTATTCTTTAGATTCAACATTTATACAGTTATAAAAACAAAAATTCAATTTCAACAATAACATTAGGTTGTGACGTAGAATGGAGTGACAGAAAATATCAGTTGGCAAATATTATTTTACCCTTTTGAGTTTTTACACCACGGGGTAATGGTCTTTATTTAAAGTTTGATTGACAGCAAGCATCCTCAGTTTTCCATGGCCCCGCAGGCTTCTGTATCTCAGCAGAGAAGTAAGGCCCCTGGATATGATATTAAACCATGAAATGGCGAGGCTCCAGCCTTGGAGATTTGAGTCATATGGAGTACTCCTACATTGCCATTGGTCCCATGTCCGCTCAGACCAGGAGTGAGAGCGTCTTATTGGATCCTATCTCAAGGTCAAATAGAACAAACTGTGAGCAAACAAATGACTAATGTTAAATTGTGACTGTTTTATTGCAATACTTGAAAACCATTTAACTGTGTGCAAAAAAAGAGCTTAGACTCGTTTAATAATGTTATCTACAAAATGAGTTTGTCAATCATATATATATATATATATATATATATATATATATATATATATATATATATATACAGGATTTATCATTAAATAGCTGACAATGGTTGATACGCCATCAAACCAAACAAAACCAAACAAAACTAATTCCCCTGGACTCTCCTAAGTATTCAAGTCCATTTTGACAATGCTGTGGTCTGGATGGTATAGATTCTTTCTCTGAATTCCAGTTGTTCCAGTCTTTTTTCATAACCTTTAGTGACTGTTCCAAGTGTTCCATTTACAACTAGTATCATCGTTAACTTCATTTTCTTTTCGCTCTGTAGTCCACTTGATAAGTTCTTTTTTCTTCTAACTGAGCTCTTGGTTTGTTTTTTTGTCCGAGATTAGGCGATGTGTTTGTTCTTTAAAATCCCAGAAAGTTTTTGTGCCTCATTCTCTAGGATAGATTCTGGTTTTAGTATATGGTAAAACTTTAGTCTCTTGCAGAATTCCCAGTGGATCAACTTTCCTACCCAGTCATGACTATTCTTGCATCCCTTTAGTAGTAGTGCACTTTAGTCACTTATTGCGCAGTTAACCGTTTTGTCTCCCTCTGCACATAACCTACACTTGCTAATCTGATGCGTGTATAAATTTTTGCTTTAACATGATTGCTCCTCATGACGTTTTTCTGTGTTATTATTAAAAGAGATTCAATTTTATCTATTAAAAAATCCCTTTCTTTGCTATATAAATGTTTTTTCGTGTGCAATCTCTCTAGTTTGTCGCTTAAAATATCCATGCAATTGTTTTTCTTCCCATTTTCGTTTCTTGTTTTTCTGTCTGTATTAATGCTGTTATCAGCCACTTTAATTCATCTTTCTTTCCTCTTTCTAATGCCGTCTTCTAGTCTTTTTTAGATTTTTTTGCATCAACGTAACCCTCAAAGCAGGCGAGTCATCTTCCTTCTTCTTTTCATGTAACATACACTCTATGTTATCTCTTGGATGTAAAGCCTAGTGTATAGTCATGAACTTTCCTGTCTTTCGGTCAGTTTGTCTAAGTTTCTCTCTTGTTCCTTTTAAGAACGGTCCCGAGATTGGGTGATTGTCCAGGTATTCATTCTTTTGATGAGATTTCTGCTGCAGAGTTCGGATTCTCGTTCTTCTGAGATATTCTATTTTCATCGTTTATTTCATCTTGTTTTTGTTTTTTTTCACGGTACCCGCTTGCATAATTCCTAAGTACTTTTCTCCAAGAGTTCTAATGCTTTCCTGATTTTATAATTCTTTTCCTTCTGCTCTTTCTTTTTCCCATATTTCATTATGAGTATGGCACATTTTTCAATACCCAATTCCATTCTTATATCCTGACTGTAAATTCTAATCATTTGGATCAGAGTCTCCATTTTATTTTCATTTTTTTTTTCGTTTTTTAACTTTATATCAATCATATACACGAGGTGATAAATTCTTCATGTGATCCAGTAAATTTTGTCCGTTATTAATTCTTTCAAGCAGAGCCAGTATTCTAGATGATCTTAGCAATTGGTTAAGTTGTACAATTTCTGTTCTTCTATGAAGAGGGCTTTAGCATTCAATAACTCACGAAGGTCCATATGCCATTAAAACAACGAAATAAAGAAAGTATATATATATATATATATATATATATACTCACTTATATATATATATATATATATAGATAGATAGATAGATAGATATAGATATTTTTACTGTTTTTGTTAGTCCAAGGAAAGAAAAAAGTAAAAATTTCAAAAGGAATAAGTCCACTAAATGATTTACATATTTTTTTAAATAATTAATTATTTTGTTCTTAAATACACAAGACAGTTATCAATATAAACCGATAGAAAACCTGAAAACCTACTCGAGTCAGTCCGAATCTCATTAGGCTCTCCATTCATACGGCTTCGTTCCAGATCTACGCAAAAACCTAGTAGGTTATCAATGTTCCCTGACGAGAGAAAAAAGCTGGAAACATACACGCATGTAAGAACGAAATAAATATTACTTTAAAAAATATAAATCTCTTTGTGGACCTATTCATTTTGAAATATATATATATATATATATATATATATATATATATATATATATATATATATATATACGTATGTATTCCTTAAATATGACTGGCCGAATCACGCAAGGTTTTATTTGATTTCTTTTGGACATACAGGTGAAAAACTTCTGAATTTTAAAGAAATTGTCTGGAATATGGCACACACACACACACACACACACACACACACTCTCTCTCTCTCTCTCTCTCTCTCTCTCTCTCTCTCTCTCTCTCTCTCTCTCTCTCTCTCTTACTCTTTTTTACTCGCCTCCCTTTTTCCAAGAGATTCATGCCTTTCCCAATGGTATTTATCCGAAAGGGAAATTGCTAACATGACTGGAGTCTGAACTTACTACGCTGTTGCAGTATCGCACTTGAACTATTATATCACTATTACACACACACACACACACACACACACACACACACACACATATATATATATATATACTTTAGACAAGCCATCACTTTTATACCAAAACTATTTTGAGATATACATTTTTATACATAAATTTTTGTCTCATATATAAAAATTAAAATTATCAATTTGCATGATTGAAGTTAAAATAAAAACGTTTTCAACGTAAGAAACACATGGTTATCTCGTATTTGATTAGAGGAGAGAATAAAATAATTTGTTTAGAAAAAAAATGTTGCGTTTTGAATTCGGCTTCTTGAATACATAAGCCAGCTTGAATAAAAGTTTTACTTTCGACTAGTTTTCCTCTTAAACAAAACTATCTATAATGCAAGAGGAGTTATTGCTAATAGATAGATAGGTAGATATATATGAATAGGCTGAGATAGATAGATAGATAGATAGATAGATAGATATGAATAGACTGAGATAGATAGATAGATAGATAGATAGATAGATAGATAGATATGAATACACTGAGATAGATAGATAGATAGATAGATGGATGGATGGATAGATAGATAGATATGAATAGACTGAGATAGATAGATAGATAGATAGATAGATAGATAGATAGATAGATAGATATGAATAGACTGAGATAGATAGATAGATAGGAATAGACTGAGATAGATAGATAGATAGATAGATAGATAGATAGATAGATAGATAGATAGATAGATAGATATGAAAACATTGAGATAGATAGATAGATAGATAGATAGATAATTTCAAATCAGCTTGTGTGCTATTAATGTCTTCTAGGACGTTAAAAACGTATGAAATCATTAAAATAATATTGTCGGATAGATTCCAATCTTTGCTGATTACTGTTAGCCTTATAAGAGGCTTAGGAAACACCAGACGGTTTTGTATCCATTTTCTATGGAAAGATAATCCGACTCTTCGCTATCATGTTTATGTCATTCGGCCTATTATACACAAGAGCCACTATTACCATTCCTCTGTTAGCTAGGAAACTTGCACTTCATAGCACTTAACAATCTTGAAGAGAGTGTTTCATTTCTAATTTCGTTACGTTATTTGAGTGTTGTTTTGTGTTGAAATATTTTTCTTTTCCTTTCACCTCGGCGGTAGTCTCTTAACATATAGGAACAATTCATGCATTAATATTTAGGAAAGAGAGTAGAACTGATACAATTCTAACATTGCAAATATGTTTTTCACTGTATTTATTCACATGGGCAGAGTATCTAAAAACTTGAGATATATAACTGAAAAGTTCGGTGTGAAAAAATGAAGCACCAAGCTTTCTATTTAAAAAAAAAAAAATTAGCAAACCGTTAGTATAAGGTAAACAGATTATGTTTTTGTTTGATTTTAACGGTATGTCAACCCGTCTTGGGATATTTTTTGTCCAGAGGTTAGGGATATTCGTAGGTTCATATTTACATATTTGCGCAGTGTAGTAAGTGAGATTGTAATCACTTTTTAAAAATCTAATACACACGACTTACACAGTTATATATTTTCAATTATTTTTTTATTAAATATTAATACTTTATTGTAATCAGTGCACTAAGAACGATCTGCAAAAGTTTTCCAAAGGGCTGAAAGAGTTAGAAATTAGAGGACGAATCTAGACCCTCTAAACTACAGCGTGGTTAAGGTCGGTCAGAATACTGAAAAGAGTTCTGTTGACTTGAGGAGCAATTATTCAAATTCCAGTGAAATATCATAAGCTAAAACTGGTATGAAAAACTCGCAAGGAATAATAATAATAATAATAATAATAATAATAATAATAATAATAATAATAATAATAATAATAATAATAGAACGGCCAGAATACTGAGAAGAGTCCTGGACACTTGAGGAGACTTGCTGTCACTCAAACCCCAGTGAAAGACCATCAGCTAACGCTGATATGACAAAATCTGTTAGAGTAACATAATAATAATAGTAATATTTTTCGTAGTACAAATAAATTACAGTTATCTAGTATAATATTCATATTCAATACGAATAATTTTCAAACTGATCTATCTGACCCATGGAATTGGACTCTAAAATGTACTATCACACCAAGTCCGAGCAGACCTGGGAATTATAGGAGTAAAGGGATACTCTACAATCCCCAAAGATCCAGAACTAGACCCTTATTTTCAGATGCAGTTTAGTATCATACCCAGAGTGCTAGTTGAATTTAACCCATAGATGAGACACTAACATGTACTACCACTGTGGATCTAAACAGACCAGGGAGTAATGGCAATGAAGGGGTACTCCACAATCCCCAAAGATCCAGAATTAGAGCCTCATTTTCAGATGCAGTTTAGTGTCATACCCAGGGTGCTAGTTGTATTTGACCCATAGATTGGACTCAACAGGTATTATCACACTGATTCTTGTTAGACCTGGGAGTAATGGCAATGAAGGAGTACTAACCACGGTAAGCAGTTTAGTTTCATTATAAGAAGACCCCTATCTTTAAGGTGAAAAACAGATTAGATGACACGATTATCTAACTTTTTCAAAAGAGACGAATATTTGCCCCTTACACATTTAAAAAAAAAAGTGTACAGAGAAGAACTGAACCTTTAGGCATTACAACACGGAGACCGGGAATGTAACAATTTTGGTATGTTTGTTTTGTTAATGGTTGGTTTGTTGCGTTTTATGGCATATCAACCTTTGTAGGTTATTAACGCCAAATCCATTTTTATGCAAATAGTCTATTTTATTTCAAACATTTCAGTTTAGCATGAAGACACAGATTAATTGTCAAAACATTTTTATTCAAGCTATTCAGTTTTTTCAAACAGTTCTAATTCAGTTAATTCAGTTTATTATAAGTACAGATTTGGTTTACGCACAGTTAAATGTCAAAACAGTTTTAGATTAAATAGTCCAGTTTAATATAAGTACTGTTTCAAAGTCAAAAACAGTTCCATTTAAAACAATTCAGTTTAGCATAAGCACACAGTTTAAATATAAGTACAGTTGAATTGTCAAAAACATTTTTATTTCAAGCTATTCAGTTTATTCAAACAGTTCTGATTTAAACAATTAAGTTTAGCAGATAGTTCTATTTAACCCACAGATAGGGCCCTATCAGGTGCTACCACTCCGGGTCTGAGTCGACCTGGGAGTAATAGCAATGAAGGGGTATTCCGCATTCCCTAAAGCTCTAGCATCACTGGGACCTCAAAATCAGATTGCTTAGTGTCATAATCAGGACACTCATAGGGGGTCTTATCCCTCTGCAAAGGTGCAGTCGGTGTATTCTACAGCTCCATTCAACTGAGCAATTCACAGACTTAATGTCAAAACAGTTTTATTTCAGATAATTCAGTTTAGAACAAGTACACAGTTTAGATGTCAAAACAGTTCTATTTCAAGCAATACAGTTTAGCATAAATACGCAGTTTAAATGTAAAAGACTGTAAACTGAATAAACTACGGTTTAGTTCTATTTAACCCATAGATTAGACCCTTATCCGGTGCTACCACTTCGGGCCAGAATGGTGGCAATGAAGGGTTACGCCGCATTCTCCAAACCTCCACCATTACTGGAATCTCACAATCAGATTTTTTAGTGTCATATCCAGGACCTTCGTTGAGGGGGTCTTACCCCTCTGCCGAGAATCAGTCGGCGTATTCTACAGTCCCAGCCGACTGGGCAATTGCTTTGTTAATATGAATTAGTTTAGAGGAAGAATAGTTGTTCCATTTATAAAATTCTTCTTGTCGTCTGGTGAAATAGAATGGTTCCCTTTAAATGGACATTAACTTCTTGAATAGAACGCACCTTGTTCGCTGAACTTATAAAACTTATAAAACGCTGACTGCATCTCCAAAATTGGATGCCCTGTTTATAATACACAGACTGCCTCAAATAGTAAGACTCAAGTTTTGCATATCTGGGGAGTGCTAGGTCCACTCGGACACATTGGTTTTACATGTTACTCGTATTAAAAAAGACTGTATGAAAATAAGGCCCTCTTAAAAACTAAATAAAAATCCTATTATGAATATATCATTAACGCTATTCCCTATGAATATCTTTTGCTGCTGTTGTTATTTATTTAACTGAATTTAAAAAAAACAAACGCTACAACATAACACCAGTATAAACAATAAACGTTTAATTCTTACAAAATGGTAATATACCTGTAATGGTTGAATCGCTTTTGCTTTATACCCCCACCCGCAGATGATGGTTCAAGATGGTACATGATGGTTCAAGATGGTACATGAAAGTACATGGGAAACAATTAATTTTGGAAAGTTTATTAGCCGATTCCCACCGGATATCATAACATCTATACGGCAACATGAAAGGCTCAAAATAAAAATTTGTTGGCAAAAGATGTCTATATTGCTTAATCATATATATATATATATATATATGAATGAATGAATGAATGAGAGAGAGAGGGTGAGAGAGAGAGAGAGAGAGAGTAATAATAAAAGAAAAGAATCTTTCCATTACTGATAATAATGGATTTCCTTTAGTGTAAACATTTTTTATTTGTTATGGGTAATTGCTAAATCTCTTTACTAGGAATAAGACCAGATTAAGTTAAAATATAAAACTGATATTTATTTCATTTTTCTTTCTTTTTTTTGCAGGTACGTATATCATTGTTCATTCTTCATTTTGACATCTGAGAACTTCTTGCAGAAAATCTTACAATTGTACTCCTACATAAAGGTGATTGGTCTATTGAAGGTATGTGTTTGACAATTTTATTTGAAAAATGTAATTTACAGACAATCATATAAATAGAAAGCTATTGTCGTTTTTTATTGCTGTTACTGGAATCTCTATCGATCATTTCTCTTGGTGTGTTTTTTTCTGTTCTTTTCAAATGAAGAATGATTAGGAGCTTGAAACTAGAAACTTACATGACTAAATTACGCAGGTTGCTCTCTGTCATAACTTTCAACTGCTATAGCAGTCATTGTCTGGGGAAACCATGGGAGAGTGGCTGGCATCTGTTCTAATAAAAGATGAACTATATTTGTGTCAGGCCATGGGATGTTTCAGGAAGGACAGGCTGCTAGAGGATGAATTTTCTTTCTCAGTAATGTTAGCGCAAGTCTGGCAAAATAATTTGTAATCAGATTAGAATTCTGTATACGACAGCAGAGTTTCCAGAATTTCGCATAAGAGATATTTGGGTTTTGGTAAATATCGTGGAAGACAAGACAATTCGACAATATACTGCTCCGGCAATGCAATGCAGTCTATAGTCAAAATAGGATAGAAAGATGGATGAAGGGATGCATCCTTCCTTTCCCTAAAAAAGGCGACCTCGGATTAGCCAAGAACTACCGAGGGATAACACTTACATCCATAGCAGCCAAAATCTACAATGGCCTACTACGAAACCGCATAGAACCCAAAATAGACAACATCCTTAGGAAAAACTAAAATGGCTTCCGGAGAAATAGATCCACAACCTCACAAATATTGACCATCCGTAGAATCCTTGAAGGCGTTCGGGCAAAAAAACTTCAGGCGACATTACTATTTGTCGACTTTACCAAGGCCTTCGATTCCATCGACAGAGGGAAAATGGAACAAATCCTACTAGCATACGGTCTACCAAAAGAAACCGTAGCAGCAATAATGATTCTCAACAGAAACCCAAAAGTGAAAGTACGTTCACCAGAAGGAGACACGGAATACTTCGACATTGTTGCAGGAGTACTACAAGGAGACACGCTAGCCCCATACCTCTTTATCATCTGTCTAGACTACGTGCTTAGAACTTCGATCGACAAAATCAGCTGACTAAGAAAAGAAGCAAAAGGTACCCCGCAAAAACAATCACAGACGCCGACTACGCTGATGACTTGGCGTTACTGGCGAATACACCTAATCAAGCAGAGACACTACTGCATAGTTTGGAACGAGCCGCAGCAGGCATTGGCCTCCATGTCAATGCACACAAAACTGAATATATGTGTTACAACCAAACGGGCAACATTACCACACTAGACGGAGCCTCTCTGAGGTTGGTGGACAAATTCACCTACCTAGGAAGTAGCATCTCATCAACCGAAAACGACATCGACACACGACTGACGAAAGCATGGACGGCTATAGATAGGCTCTCGATCATATGGAAATCACACCTGACCGATAAAATGAAACACAGTTTCTTCCAGGCAGCGGTTGTATCGATACTGCTATATGGATGCACTACATGGACGTTAACTAAACGGCTGGAGAAGAAACTTGACGGCAACTACACAAGAATGTTGAGAGCAATATTGAACAAGTCCTGGCGACAACACCCCACGAGACACCAACTATACGGCCACTTGCCTCCCATCACGAAAACTATACAAGTTAGACGAAACAGACACGCAGGACACAGCTGGAGAAGCATGGACGAGCTCGTAAGGGATGTACTCCTATGGAACCTCACATATGGCCAAGCAAAAGTAGGACGACCAGCCCGAACTTACATACAGCAGCTATGTGAGGACACAGGATGTTGTCCTGAAGACCTGCCGGAGGCGATGAATGATGGGGAGAAGTGGCGAGAGATGGTCAGGGATATCCGTGCTAGCGGCACGACATGATGATGATGATTGATAATTATAACGGTTTTTAAAAAGTCTAATCTAAAGGCAACCACGACAACCCAGAAGAAAGGAAATTAGAATCATAATATAGAAGAGTTAAAAATCCAATCTAATTTAAGTCTGACATCGGCAAGAATATAGGGAAGAGTCCGGGTCACTTGAGCGGACTCGCTGTCACTTAAACTCTAGTGAAAAGCCATCAGCTCATAAAAAAACCTTGCAAGGTGTAATGTAATAATAATAATAATAATAATAATGATAATTTCAAAGCAATATAGAAAAGTTGCAACAAAAAAAATCAGGTGTAGATTATGTCGGAACAAACACGAAAGGATTAATCATATTATAAACGAATGCAGTAAATTAGCACAAAGAGAGTATAAAACTATACACGACAGTTTAGGAAAGTTGGTCCACTGAGAATTATTCAAGAAATTTCAATTTGACCATAACAACAAATGGTATATATACAACCCAGAATCTGTCCTAAAAATGAGGCGGAAAACTTCACTGTGATTTTGCAATACAAATGGATCATCTAATAAGAGACCAACCAGATTACAACATTGTTGAGATTGATCAGAATACAAAGAAAAGTCTTTGAGGTTTGAAGAGACTTGTTGTCACTCTGGATCCAATGAAAAAAGTACCTGTTAACACTGGTCTTAAAAACTCTCAAAAGTGTAAGATAATAATAATAATTATAAACTATGGAACATGAATGTGATTGTGATATTAGTTGTAATTTCTGCTCCCAGAACAGTCCCCAAGGGCGTGGAAAGGAGACTGGACGATTAGGAAACTGGAGGACTAATAAAGACCATTAAAAATACAACAATACTAAGATCGACCAGAATACTGAGAAGAGGCCTGGAGACAGGAGGAGACTCGCTCTCACTTAGACTCCAATGAAAGACCATCAGCTAACGTTGGTATGAAACATTCGTCAGGAATAATAATAATAATAATAATAATAATAATAATAATAATAATAATCTTTGGTTCTTTAAGATGCAAACAGATTACCCAATGCCAACCAGAAGACTTGAGCAAGTATTGATTAACGAGAAAGAACAACTCATCCAGTGATTTTTTTTTTTTGCTCAAGATGACCAGAGAATGAAAATGAAAGAAAGCGAGAAGGTAGACAAATACTTAAATATTACCAAAGATCTAAAGAAGCTGTGGAACATGTGGTTGCCAATGAAACTAACTGGAGTCAGTGAGCCCGGAAGAATCCCCAAATGCAAAAAGAAAACAGACCAGATGGATCAGTGGAATCATCATGACCATCCTGACCACAACACTGTTAGCATCAGCTCGAAGACACAGCAAAGTCCTGATGATCTGAGGAGATTCGTGTGCGTGAATAGTGTGAAAATGTTGGGAATATTATTATTATTATTATTAATGTATCAAGATAGCATCGAAGACAGCGGTGACCCATCGATACAATGACTCAAAGACTGCATAGGAAAACACGAAGGAGGACTGATTACAGCCATTAGAAACAATACTGACAACACGATGGACAACAGAATGACAATAACTAAGAACCAAAAATGGGAATAAAAACAACTGTATGAACGTTTTAAACGACTAATAAACAACATCTCACAAAACCTGGACGTGGCTAGGAAAAGGTAACTTTAAGAGAGAAACAGAATCTCTCCAAATAGCAACACAAAACAATGTCATAAGAACCAATCATATCAAAGCAAGAATAGATAAGACGCAACAAAATAGTAAATGTAACTTATGTGATGAGAGAGACGAAACCATCAATCACATAATAAGCGAATGCAGCAAGTTAGCGTAGAAGGAATATAAGACGAGACACGACTGGGTGGGCAAGGTGATCCACCGGGAGATAAGAAAGAAATTTAAATTTCAACATACGAACAAATGGTATATGCACAACCCAGCAGCAGTCCCGGAGAATGACACAGACAAACGCCTATGGGACTTTGAGATAAAAAGGTGCAGTGACGCACGTTTGCCCAGATACATAGACTTACACATACATATATGGATGGATTTATTCGACTCACCCATCAATTCAAATTTGACATAGTGTCATTTTATTGTAGGGCTCCATACACAGATCAATACTCATGCATTGCCATTATAGGCTTCCATAAAAAAAATAGACCCTACTAAGTAAGTTCAACCCGATGATCAACTTAATAACATGTACTTGATCCAAATACCAGGTACGTAAAATAGACAATATCAGTTGTCTATTATAATGGGAAGTCTAAATGGCGTAGTTGCTAATGTGCTGAACTGTAACAGCTTTGTAAGCGAGTTCAAAACCCAATCGTACCATTATGGTCCCTTTCTGTCAAATATCTTTGCAAAATGTATGAATCACCAATTATCACCAACTGTGGATCAACGAGTACCAATTCTGTTCTCGAAGGATAGCTATGGTATTAAATAACCCATAAAGGTTGATACGCCATAAAACAAAGAAACCAAATCAAACTTATCATGACATCAAGTACTACTTGAAAGGAAGGCATCCAGTCATTTACTAAGCTTTCGTTAGTTGCTCCACTATGTATAGGGTACCCAGTAAGATTCTAACTCACAAGAAATGGTTTGCAAATCTAGCTTATTGATTATTACACCACAGGAGGCGCCCACCTGAATCTATGTACATATGCGCGTACTTGTGTCTCTATGCATGTGGTTGAGCGCACAATAATAATAATAATAATAATAATAATAATAATAATAATAAGAAGAAGAAGAAGAAGAAGAAGAAGAAGAAGAAGAAGAG
This sequence comes from Sepioteuthis lessoniana, assembly GCA_963585895.1. Classification (NCBI taxonomy): domain Eukaryota; kingdom Metazoa; phylum Mollusca; class Cephalopoda; order Myopsida; family Loliginidae; genus Sepioteuthis; species Sepioteuthis lessoniana. Next base: position 120,828,103 of record OY757907.1, read on the forward strand.
GAATTGGAGGAAGAGTAGACGGAGAATTTAGAAATGAGGGAAGATAATAGCAGTAAGCAACATAAAATGAATGTCTGCAATATCTTCCTATTTACGGTATCCCAAATAGCATTTCACCAAAGAATCATAATAGCAACATTAAAAAAAAGAGACTGCTTTGATTTCCTGTTTTAATATAAATTCTTCGTTAATAAAATGTAGAAAAATGCTTCCCTTTTAAATGATTTAATTGAATGTGCATTAAAAATAATTTCGATTACGAATGTTAAGCGTTATATTTTGATGGATACTTCTTTTTCTGTTTGTTTCACTCCGTCTGCTGTGATTATTATTATAGGATTTTTTTTTTAGTTTTGTCTGTTTGCCGTTTGATTTATGGCGTTTCGTGTTTGGAATTTTGAAGGGCGACAAGAAATTGGGTAAAAATAAACTCTTACACGCATGCGCACTTAACTGAAAAGATACAAGAAACGTAAAAATAGTTCGAAGAAAGAAAGAATGAAAGAAAGAAGGGATTAAATTGAGAAAGAAAGAATTGGATGTAGATAGAAATGATAAAAATCTGAAAGAAAGAAAGAAAGAAAGAAAGAAAGAAAGAAAGAAAGAAAGAAAGAAAATGGTAAATGATTATATGGAGAAAGAAAGAATTGAATATAGATAGAAGGGATAAAACCTGAAAGAAAGAAAGAAAGAAAGAAAGAAAGAAAGAAAGAAAGAAAGAATGAAAATGGCAAAGAATTAAATGGAGAAAGAAAGAATTGTATATAGATAGATAGATAAACATTTATAAGAAAGAAAGAAAGAAAGAAAGAAAGAAAGAACGATGAGTAAACGACTAAATAACGAAAAAAGCGTTTTTTTTGTACTGCAAATACTTTTCTTTTGAAAGAAAGTCCTAATTTTTAGTAGGACATCCTTGTCAATGCACTTAACCCAAAACTACTCCATTAATTTGTTTCATGGAACATTACTGAGCGAAAATATCAGATCAAAATTCTACTGTATCAGACAACAAAACAGTGAAAGAAAAAAATAAAGAAAAAAGAGAAATATACGTATGATAGAAAAATGTAGCTATTTTTGCCAAACAGGAAGTAAAGAAACACGTTAAAATATAAAAACGAAAGGTGCGTATGAAAAATAATGAAATGAAACAAAAATACCAAAGCAAAAATGTAAAAAAGAAAAAGAAGAAAGAAAAAAATTACATGAGTTTTAAAAGCACAAACCAGAATCTGTCTTAGAAAATGAGGCCCATAAAATTCTCTGGAATTTAAAAATAAAAAAATGATCATCTAAACCCGGCCAAAAAGCCAGGTATTATTTTGATTGACGAGAGAAAAAAAACCTGTCATCAGGTGGTCTTGTCGTTGCAACAAACCATAGAATGAAAATTAAAGAAAGCGGAAAGATATATAAATGCTTGGATCCTTCCAGAAAACTAAAAACAAACTGTGTAGTCGGAGCACTTTAATCGCTCCTAAACGGCTAAGACAAAAGACTGAAGAAATAAAAAATAAGAGGAAGAATCAAGACCATACAGACTAAAGCATTGTTAAAATCTGCTTGAATATTCTGGAAAGTCCTGGAGGCCAGAAAAGGCTTGCTGTCATTCAGACTCAAGTGAAAGACCACTAGCTAACATGTGTTTGAAACTTCTCAAGATGTGTAAGAATAATTATTTATGGAATAGGTCTTAGGCGTATTTAGCGTAACGGTTATAGTCAAAGAAAACGCAATTGGTAACCCGAGTTAAAATCCTGAAATTGTTACACATTTTCTCTTATAACATCAATTATTTCAGCAGTAACTTTCTGATAGTTAAAAATATTTTAAAAAATTAGATAGATGTTGTAAATCCTTTGTATTGAAATTAGAGGCAGAAGAAAAAGATTTGCATTATTGACCCAGCTATATTAGTCTGACCCTGAAGTCCTGAGTTCAATCTTCCGGTTAGGCAATGGCTATGTACACTACCTTGGTAAACATGGAATGAACGGCCTCGAGGTTCCGAATCTTGATATTGCAAGTTCAAATACCAAGATAGAACGTCTGAAATTACACGAAGAAATACATAAAAGAAAGTGTTCCAAAACTCTTTAGATATTACCAATAAATAGTCAAAGGCTGGATATTGCTTAAAGTATGGATAAAAAAGGCAATGATGAAAATTATATTCTAAAAGAATTATTAACTTAATGAACGCATTACTAAGTGGTTTAAATAGCTGGAAGATTGATGAGTTGGTTTTAATGGAATGTCAAATTGTTTTGGGCTATTTTATACCTGGAGTTTAGGGAATCGTGTTCATTGTACATTCACCCTTTAGATTTTTCTGGAAATGTCTTTTTAATTTTTTTTTTTTAATGTAACTTTAATACAAATCTCTTTGACCCATACATGAGACCCTAACAAGTACTACCTCTTAGGTCGGAGTGGAGCTGGGAGTAATGGCAATAAAAGGGTACTCCTGATTTGCCAGAGCTCCAGAACTTCAGCCTCATCTTCCAATATATTTAGGAGTCATACCTAGGACACTTCTTTTTGGGCGTGGTAGGGTCTTACCTCACTACGGAGAACGCCGTCGGCGAATTCTAAGCCCGCCGACAGGGTGAAATAGCTGGTTAGTTCTTACTGGTGTTAGAGAAAATTGGTAATGCCACGGTAAAAAAACAAAAACCAAAAAAAAACAGATTTTTGAAATAGTTTTTCAAGTTATGCATACCGACTTAAATCGTCGTGGTCACTCCTACTCCCTTCTAACAATGTTCTCCCTTCGAATGAGCTGATCCAAAGGAAATCTCAATTGAAACACAGTTAACTTCTCTTGAAATTAATGCTAAACGGTCGGTCGAGAAGAACCCCTCTTCTCCCTGTAAATAGTTGCAACAAAGCAGTTGTTTATTCAAACTGGTTCATTACTGAGATAGCAAAACCAGGCTTATACACATGTCACATTATCTGTGATAAGACATGAAGCGTAGATTTCAAAATATATATTTTTTTATTTATCAAAGACGGCGAAATGAAAATGGTAAGGAAATGGACACGGCGACACGAGTTCAAATTCTGGACCAGACTGATTGCATTTCACATAGCACTAATACCCTTGGGAAAGGTATGAATCCAATTATTCTCCCTCCAGCTATGGGTAAATAGTAGGGCAGACTGGGTTCTTCAGCCTTGGTGAGGCAACTAGTCTAGGAGAAGGAAAACTCTGAATTCAAACCTGTTAAACTCCGCTTAAAAATTGACCTTGTGTCATATCCTGCCCGAGCAGAGGGGTTGGGTAAATAGGATCAAAGACGGCGAACTACAAACACGAAACCTTAATCGACAAGAGGGTTTTTCGAGAAGTCATATTCCATATAGTTATTTTCCAAGTTTACATTGTGGCACAAGGCCAGGAGTATATGATAACCAGTTGGAATCGACCTTGGTAACAATAATCAATTAATCTCGTTTGCAGATCATTATGCAATGTTAGATGTATTTCTCTTTTTCTATAGTTATTTAGTAAACTTTTCATAGTTGATGCATAAGGCCAAAAGAACGAGGCACCCAGTGAGAAATTAACTCAAGAAAAATGCTACATTAAACTAGCTTACTAACGATTACACCACATGAAATGTCTATAGGCGATTATTTACCTAACCTCACCACGTAACCTAAGGTCAATTTTAAGGAGAGTACTGCTGGTTTAAGTTCGGAGTTCTCCATTTTCTTGTCTGGTGTCCTAAACAAAGGCGAAATGACCCAATATTTTCGACTATATATCCATAACTAGAGAAACAGAAGTGGATTCATGCCTTTCTTAAAGGCGTTAGCGCGAAGGGAAATGCAAACTGCCTTATTCAGGATTCCATTTATTTCGGTGATAATCGTTGCACTAACAGTAGCGCCTAACTATAATCTGTCGTGTATGTAAGTTTCATTGTATATTAGAAAGTCGTGATTATAAACAAGAATGTTCGCAGAATAAAAATATAGAAATTTAAATGTTCATTATAATGTTAATAGTTAAGATATTCATTCGTTTGTTTTTACTTACGAAGTCAGATCAAATAATGTATATGATTCATAAAATATCGAATAAAACTTTTGTTTTAATTGATTGATGGATTAATATTAACCACATGTCAACCCTTCTTGGATTATATTATGCGAAGAGGTTATGGAATTGCGTTCACTGTAGGTTAATATTAACATTTTTGTGTACTTGTTTCTAAAGAGTTTTCTAATCAAATGTATATAATTTTGTATTCCTTTTTATACAAATAATTTCCACATTGTTGTATTGTTTCAATATTCAAATCGAATGTCAATAACTTTATGGTTGTAAGTAATTATTAATAATATAAACGTGTTTGTAAACATTAATATAGTTTCAAGTAATAAATCATACTTACCTGGCTTTTTGGCTGGGCCGTCTGGCATTCGTCTCGGATGGGGTATCAAAACCAATGGCAGATTCGAGGCCGAAAGGCCTCCAACTTCGGTTGGGCCACCCTCGGATGGGCGAGCTGCTTTTTTGTCCCCTATGAACCCCTTGTATAGAACTATACCTCACGGTCTGGTTCAAGTTATATTCTGGCATACGTTCCTGGATCTAGATTTAGGTCCGTGATACTGCTTGACTCATTGAACCCACATTGCACTTAGGGGGTCAATGACTAGCAGGGTTTAAGTCTTGGCTCGTTCCCGACCTTCTCCTCCCCATTATCCCCACTTTAATCGACCTTCAGGCTTTTGACCTTGTGTCAAGTCCTGTCTGGTTGGAGGCAGCGACAAATACAAATATAGTTTCAAGCAAAAAATCATACTTTTGCTGGTCCGTCTGGCATTCTTGTCGGATAGGGTATCGAAATCAATAGCAGATTCGAGGCCGAAAAGGCTTCATCTTCGGCTGGGCCACCTTCGGCTGGGCGAGCTGCTTTTATGACTCCTATGCAACCTTTGTATAGCAGTAGACCTCACGGTCTAGTTCAAGCTATATTCTGGCATGCGTTCCCGGATCGAGATTTAGGTCCATGATATTGCTCGACTCATTAGACCCACATTGCACTTAGTTGGTCAATGACCAACAGGGTTAGAATCGCGGCTCGTTCCCGACCTTCCCCTCCTCTTTATCCCCAGTTTAATTGGTCTTTGGGCTTTTGACCTTGTTTCAAGTCCTGTCTGGTGGGAGGCAGCGACAAATACATTCAAGTAATGATATAATCCTTTGTAAATAACATCTTCAGAGAACAAACAATTGACAGTTATATGACCTGTAACGTAATTGAACAGCTTATAGAAAATTGAAATTGTAAAAAAAATCGAGAAGCTAATTTCTGGTAAGAAGCAAAAGGGAAGTTTGTTTGTTTTTTTAAAAAAATCACTCGTTTTAGGTCAGCCAATTTCGTGTGAATGATTATGATAATTAAAATGACTAAATAAAAAATAGGAAGTCCCAAATCTTCTGCCGAATTACAGGTTATGGAGATGTTCCTTATCCTGATACCACAAGCCGAAGTAAGGGGGCAACTCGGGTTTGAACGGCTGAGTTCAAGCGTCCGGTGAAGAGGGAAGTCGGGTCTAAGTTGAGTTCAAAGAGAAGCCACACCTTTTCAATAGAAAAGATTAACTAGTCATTCTCTCTTTTATCGAACAGCCCATGGTAGCGAGCCAGTCATAAACCCTGCTGCACGGAATTGAAAACCCTAAAAAAATAATAAAGTGTTCGTGTTGTTTTTCCATGTCAGCCATCGCACCCTCCGACATATGCCTGAGCGACAACACTGGCATACCTATCCCTGCTAGCTACCTACGCCTATTTCTTCGCTACAGACCTCTTACAGGGGTCAGAAAAATAATGGAAACAGCTAGAAATTTCAATCTAATTTATTTTAATATGGTTTTCTGATTGAAGCCCCTTCCCATAAAATGTAGCTTTGTGCAACTCCCTTCTAATAAATTTTTAGAAAACTGGGTCTCGAGATGGTCATTAGGCTCTGCTGTAATTTTCAGAGCAGTATTTTTGAGATCCTTCCTAACAATCCGTGTAAAAGTCTGACGTTTCCCTATCAAACAGCTTTCGCTTTCTTCTAGAATTTTGCTTCAGTTAGGAGGTTTTTCCTTCTTTCTCAAATGCTGTCATTACTTTTGAAACAGTACTCATTGCTGCACTAAATAATTCAACAGTTTTTGTTAGACTTGCGCCTTCCATACAAGCACCAAAAATTTAAAGTCTGGCGGATCTCCCATTTTTATGAATGTTGATTAATTTCTTTTGATGATATGTGTAAAAAACACAATAATTTTTGTAAAATAGGACGAGAAAAATTAATAATAAATCAAAAACATAAAAATTACAAACAGTTGATGGTTTTATGAGAGTTTCAAAATTTTGACACTAAGATTCTATGTGTTTCCATTAATTTGTCCAACCCCTGTATATAATCATATCGAATACGAATAATTCTTAAACAGACACATACATTGGAACCTAGGAGAGTGGACATGGGAATAATGACCATAATGGCTCCAGACCTGGAATCTCACCCACAGATGCAGTTTAGTTTCCTGCTTAAGACCCCCACTTTTGCGGGGAAGGGTCTTACATCTCTGCAGGAGATAGAATGTATTCTACACCCTTCTTCAGGGTTGTGTTTTTGGATTTATCACGTACTTATTTTTAAATAAGTTTTCCCTTCAAATATTAACAGGGGTGTCCTCGTGGTGTAATGGTTAAATCGATGGACTGCGGAATCGTTGTAAGCGAGTTCGTGTTCCAGTCGGGCTATTACGTTCACTTTTGGGCAAATACCCTTGGGAAAGGTATGAACCCCCTTATCCTCCCAGCTATCGGTTAAATAGTACCACTACTGTTTTTCTCGGAGAATGGCTTTGGCATTAAATAACCTACAAAGGTTGATATTCCATTAAACAACTCAACGAAACAAATATTATTATTACACTCTTGTTTCGAATATTCAGTATTTTATAATGTTTGCTCAATACGATAAGAAGCTCAAAACGTAGGATATTTGGAGAGATATCAAACTACTGTTGTCATTTTTCACATGACTCATATAAACCAATACTTCACGGGTGAAATTTTCCGAATAAATAATACCTGGTTTTAATGTCTTTTTGATCATCTCTTATCTAGTATTATTTTAGATAACCAGACACATTTTACCAAAAATAAGCAAATAAGCTGAGAGAAAAATGCATTGTTGAGTATATTCATTATATGATTACTGGGTCAGTAAAAAACAGCTGGTTTTTCTCTGTCCGCCATATTGGTTTGTAAATCTTCACTGTAGTCAAGGTTTTTTCCCTGTCTAATGTAGAAAGCAGTCGTTATGTTCTTTTTTATGATAACTATGTTGTTCTTCCTTTAGTCTCTTGACGAAGAGAAAATTAACTATCTAAATGTTATGAAAAGAATGACTAATAAACATAAGTTTGGGGGGGCCTTTTGTATTCACATTTATTCATGTCATACGCATATTTTAACATAATAGATACACAGAAAGAAGTAAACACTATCATCATACATAAATTGTCCAAGAAAATAAACAAACAGCGCATACGTCATATTCTGCTTGTTTCCGCCAATCTCACAAGACGTCGGATTGCACCATCACCCAGGGACAAAAATAGATTAACATTGTTTATGAAAAATTGTTTCAGTACTCAAATGACATCAAACTTATAAAGAAGTCAAAAATTTAATTCGTATTCTTTTAATTTTAATTTCATGTCGCTTAAAAACATCGTTCAGAATAAAAAAAGATCATTAACTAAAGTTTTTACATATCCTTTTTATGCAAAAATCAATAAACAAAATGGGAATCCAATATCAAATTACACATAGAAAGTGAATGTGTCCAAAAAATGCAACTAAATTGATAAAGCAGTCTATATGTAAGGCTAATGCAAAGGTGTACACTGCTTTCTTTTATACAATGTTAGAGAAATCTTATATTTCTATCTATAGTTCACTTCGCTCTTTGAATGATTTCAGTACTTTTGCCAAAGGATACGTGAGAAACATGCATAAAACAAGCATGTTTTCACATTTATGCTCACACACACACACACACACACACACACACACACACATATATATATATATATATATGTGTGTGTGTGTGTGTGGGTGTGTGTATAGACTCGTACACCTGTATTAAACATTGATGGCTGACCAACAAAAACTTGTATTTATTAGCATTTTGTGGACATTGGATGTCGTCTTTAGGACAAAACAAAAGTGATGGATAATACGGTTTGATGGTGTGAGACAGACAGAGATAAAGAGAGAGAGAGAGAGAGAGAGAGAGAGAGTGAGAGTAAGACTCATGGGTAATCGTGATATTACGGCTCAATGATGATCATTAAAAATGTAAACAAACGAAATTCCAAACCCCAGTGACCTCAGATTTAGACAAATTGCGCAGGCCCATCATCCCCCACCAATAGATTTAGCAAGCTACAATCATATAAGATAAAAAGCTACATTCGAAATGGCATACCCTTTTTAAACTCCAAAATTAATCCTGAAACACTCATTGTTTAATTTGACTTCACAGATTAATGTAGAAATTGACCCCAGGAATAAGGAAAAAACGCCAATTCATTTTAGATTGAAAATACCCAGAAAGATTACACCAAAGATTTTTAAAAAAATTATCACTGATGGTATAGAACTAATCCGAAACAATAACTCTTTCCAATTCATTAACATAAATTACATTCAAAACAAAGAAACAGCGATGGGACCTAAATTGGCACAAACGTAAGTCACCCTCACCAAAGTAAAATTTATATGAAATCATTGAGTAAATATACAACAACAATAGAAAAACAGAATTTATTAGGTGATAGAAAAGATAATGGAATAACTGTTTGATATTTTGGAAATGCCTATGGAGCAACATTAACGATTTACAAAACTTACTCAAAAACCTGCACCTAAAATAAAATTCACAATAAAAACAACTTTAAAGAACAACTATTTTATTATGTCCTCATTAAAAACCAAAACGGTCAAATTATCACAGACATTAACCCACAGACACCCATCAAAAGTCATCACCCCAAAATTGCATTAAATCCATCCTTTACACCCCGGTACGGAGAATATGCAACATAGTCATTAAGAAAAACCTCCAATAAACCCGCCTAAAAGAATTACACTTAATTCTCCAAGGTTGGGGACATACTGCAATACCAACAAATTAGGGATTAGAATAAGCAGAAAAATAACAATAAAAGAACTGTGACCCTAAAAATCATAGCAACAACGAACCCTTACCATGTGTCTAAACATACAACAAAAATATCCCAGAATTATTCACAGAAATAACAAAGTACAAAAAAGTTGTTTATCAATCCTCTCTGCGCCGACAATGTGTTTGAAAGATCCACAGATAGGGAATGACACAATTGATCAGGAACTTCTTCTGACGGTTTGAGTAATTCGTTTAAACAAAGTTTCCTAGGTGTTGACAACTCAAAGACAAAAATAACCATCCATCAACAATTAACAATCGATTATTGGAAAGTATTGTTGTAGCAGTAATATATCCAATATTTTTTATAGAAAATTGTCTCTTTATTATCCAGATATACTGTTCGATGTTCAGATTGCATACTGCAGAACAAGTGAATGAGAGAGAGATAGAGAGAGAGAGAGGGGGAGGGAGACAATCTGTAAGGGTCTATGTACATAGACAAAAAGAGATACCCCCACCTTGATCGACAACTAACCTCAACTGCTTCAAATTGACACTTTTTCAAAATTCGCTATTTTCATATATGTACCATAGCCAGATGCGGCTATGTGTGAAACGTACATTAGAATGTTCATAGCATATATACATAGAACATAGGAATCTCGAAACACGAAAAACACTTACGACTTCTTAGTTCAGGTACGAAACTTTTTATTACCTTTGAGTTTAAAGATTCTTCGACATAAGGAGAGATACACACATTCTTTCTATTCTGGCTTTTTCAACTGCCCGCCTCCATCTCGTGCGACACCTGCCCAAGGCCTCTGCAAGCAAGCAAAAGTCAACCGTCTTCTCCCGAGGCAGGACTCAACTCAACTGACTTTCTTCAAAATTCCCGAAATCCTCCGCGCGCTTCCAGTGCGTGACGTCATTCGCACTCTGTAGCCCCGTTTCCCATCTGAGCTATTGCGACATCTCTGAGTGACACATCTGCTCCGCACGTGCGCGTTAACACCTGCGTTAATGTTGCACCTAAGTAACCCATGCACTGCGCCGAAAGGTTCTCAGCCTAACTAAACCCAAAGGCATAAAACGAAATCCCTCGGCCATTATATTACATATATCTATATTTTCAAGATATCGGTAGTGTGATGAGATCTTACTAAGTTATTTTCTCATATCACACGTGTCATCTGTTTCACTGTGTTTTTATTTACTCAAACTTGTGACAAGACATGAATTTATTTTGTTTACATTTGGTCTTCCTGTGTAGAATTGACAGGTTGCTGGTCAGGGTGTAATCCCTTGAACTTTCCAATTTGACTTACATTTCTGCTCAAAGATTTTAGCTAATGTAACAGTTACCTGAAAAACTCACGGCCCGACTAAACTAGATAATGGAATAATTAATACAATCAAACATCACGGCGATGATGAAAAGGAAAAAAAAGACACCCCTAACAATATATGTGTATGGATGGATGTATACATGAATTTACGTGTACGTAAGCAAATTTGCTAACACACATGTGCACACGCACACACAGGCACACACACATACAGTGTACATACTTATATATATATACATGTAAACGTTCATATATAAAATCCATCTGCCGATAACATAAGTTTTCACGGACAATTAATTCCATTCGAACATTCACAGACACAAATTCTGGAATTAAAAAAAACATCATACCCCTATCAAAACCATCTTCATTGTAAAAGCAGGGAACAAAGACCACGTAGCCATTATCAATCTCTTGAAGAAGCCATGACGTCTGATATATTAGTAGAGAACAAGTGTATGAAATATTAAAAACGTTAATTCAGATTGACTTGTGGACCAATTCATTTTGATATATATATATATATATATATATATATATATATGTGTGTGTGTGTGTGTGTGTGTGTGTGTGTGTGTGTGTGTGTGTGTGTGTGTGTGTGTCTATATGTGCGTGTGTATGTAAGGACGCTTACTGATAAAGAGACTTTTATAAGAGTGAACGATCTTTTATGCCATACAAAAATCACGTCAATATATATATATATATATATACGTATGTGTGTGTGTGTGTGAGTATGTTGTCGGTACACATTTATGTGGGTGTGTGATTTTGTGTGCATTAATATATTCATACATATGCATATCCTTTGGGCGATCGGCAAATTGTCGTGTGAATTACGCCGAAAGAGAAATTACATTGATATCCTTTTTTTTCCAGATATATTTACCAAAATTACATGAAAATATCAAATACTATTGATTAAATCTATTCAAAGAAATTGCTATTAACTTCAACCGCAGCCTCCAAACAACTTCGGAATCTCCCACAAGCCTTTCCGACGCGCTGTTTCTTCAAATTAATAAATGCTACCGTTACCCTTGCCTTCAGTTCATCTTTGCTGTTATTTTGGTGTTTTGTAGGTTTCACAGTCAACAGCGCCTCACACATTATCATAAAGTGGATAGCAATCTACGGAATAAGGAAGACAGATGTTTAGGGTGTTGTGATCGCTAGATTTTCTTAGCAGCAAGACTAGGTAGCACTGCTTGTGTTATATGGTGCAGAGTCCTATTGCCGGACGCAGAGTCCTCCAACAGCAGCCCTCTAAGCCAGAAGTACTACTTCCTCCAGGTATATGAGGTAGGCATCTCTGTAGAGTCTGAGGCCACCCAGGAAGATTAATGAAGGCATAATGTCACCACTGATAGTGAACACCCTAAACCCCTTGATGTGGAGTGGAGGTTTGATTTTCCTTACTATGAATATAAGTCTGTTTTGTTTAATTTTTGTTAGTTGGTTTTGGGGTTTTATTGGCATATCGACCTTTGTCGGTTAGTTAATGCCAAAATTTAATTGTCAAAAACATTTCTATTTCAATCAATTCAGTTTAATATAAATATAGATTTTCTTTACACGCAGTTAAAGGTAAAAAAAGTTCTATATTAAACAATTCAGTTCATCGTAAGTACAGTTTCAATGTTAAGAACAGTTCTCTTTAAAAATATTAAGTTTAACTGTTCAAATGTAAGTACACAGCTTAGATGTCAAAAAAACATTTCTTTTTCAATCTATTCAGTTTAGTCAAACAGTACTAATTCAAACAAGTCAGTTTAGCATAAGTCTGCAATTTAGTTCTTTTTAACCCATAGATAGGACCCTATTAGGTGCTACTATTCCAGGTCAGAGTGGACCTGGGAGCAATGGCAATGTAGGAGTGCTCCACATTCCCTAAAGTTTCAGCATTATTGGAACCTCACCATCAGATTGTTAAGTGTCATATCTAGGATACACTTTGGGGGTGGTATTACCCCACTGAAGAGGTGCCGTGGGTATATTCTATAGCCCCAGCCGATTGGGCAAATCAGTTTAATAGCCGAACACTCCGAAATCTTCAAATTGGAGGTTTCAGCGTATATGCCAAGAAGTACAATATGCTGTTTCTGATTTTCTAGAGGAGTGGATTGCTTTATGGTGCAACGTTTCTCACAAACGATGTCCATATTATTCTAGTTTACTTCACAGTAGATAAAGCCCGGAACAAATAACGCTCATACTCGAAATTAAGAATTCAAAAAAGCGATAATTTATCTATCACACGCTGAATATATTGGCGTTCGCGCTAAGTACACAGTTCACGGTCGTAGACAATGGATTTGTCGACCCGAGTTGAATTCCATGGCGAGTCTGCATTTCACTTTGCGCTGTTTCCTTTAGGAAAGGCGAGGGTGTATGTTCTGTTCCTCCACTTCAAGCCAATAGAAAGATTCTCAAACAGACTGAATTTTTAGTCTTAATTTGCCAACCAGACTACGAGAAGGAAAACTAAATACAAATCAGCTTTCTTCTATTAAGAAATGTTACATCCTGCCCGTACTGTTAGGCTTGAGTAGATACATAGATATGTTGAGCATACCTTCTTTTTTATGTGTATGTATACTCCCATTTAATTAGATAGATATATAGATAGATAGATATCAAAAGTCAAGGGATTCAATTGATGATTTCAGTTACTGTTAAATTATTTGCAAACATTATTTTCTTCAGTTTTTATATTAAGCCTTCATCAGGGCTAGGTTATTATTTAATTGTGTATCTTCTAAACTAAATTCAATTGCAAAAGAAAACGAAAGGTGCATAAACTCTTGGGATTCTGTAACCGTTTGATGCGTTCTTTTCCAAAACTAAGTGATAAAATTAGGCTTCGAAATATAAAACGTAACGAATCTGCAATATATATATATATATATATATATATATATATATATATATATATATATATATTGTGTGTGTGTGTGTGTGTGTGTGAAAGTGAATAGGTCAACCGATGAATTTGAATGTGATACTTTAGGTTTTAAAAAATATTGTCGAAGTCTAAGGTTTTCACAGCCAATTAACTCCAACAGGACATTCACAGATAGAAATCCTAGAATTGAAATGAACCACAACCCTGTCAAAACGATCTTCACAATCAAAGCCTGACAAAAAAAAGCTTTGAAACTATCATTAATCTCCTGAAATTGACCATCACGTTGTAAATAAATTTATATGAAAAAAAAAAGGACAACAATAAAAATGTATTTGCTGACCTATTCATTTTGAAATAATAATGTTTCTCCTGTAGGACCAGCAAAAAGAATATACATCCATTGTCCTAATGGGTATAGTGTTTGCCAATGGCTAGGTTCAATTCCAGGTCGAGTCATACCAAAGACTCAAAAATGGTATTTGTTGCCGTCTTTCTTAACACTCAGCATTATAGGGTAGGGATCAAGGGTAAAGTGAAGTAATCCAAGGAAAGGAGTGGCGCCTTCCCCTCCACCTCGGTGAAGTAGCGATTGTGAAAAAGGCCCTTTTGTCTCGCTCTCGACTATGGTCCGCGAACTTAACTTTTACATTATATATAAATATATATATATTGAAATGATAGATTGTACTGTATCTGACAGTATGCTAAAGATATTTTGAAAGTTTGGATAAATCAAACACTTACCTCAAATTTAGAAGTGTGATATTTTGTTCGACTTTATTTCACCTGGAAAAACATTAAAACATTTATTGATAATCACTTTTAGAACCGATGGTTTCATTTCCATTATTTTATATATATATATATATATATATATATATATATATATATATATATATATATATACGTACATTTATGTCTAAAGAGAGAGAGAGAGAAAGGAGGGTCAGGAGGTACAGATAATAGGGATGTATCCAAGGCAGATAATCGTTTACATATATATTTACTATGCATATGTAACGACTACATACGCTCACAGACACAGACACAAACACATTTATCTATCTATCTATCTACTTATCTGTGTCTCCATATATATATATATATATATATATATATATATATACACAATGTACGTATATGTAACTACTCGCAAATACATGCACAGACGTATACATAGACACATGCAAGCAGACATGTATATATCCAAACATAACCCGTTTTATATGTAAACTGTAATACATGTTTGCCTATTTATGTTTATTCTATGACGCATACCTAAGTGTTTGTTGGTTGGTTTGTTGGTTGGTTTGTTTTTTGCCTTTGTCTTTTTTTTTTTGTACGCAGTATTTATTTTGTGCCAATTACAAAGCAATAATTCCATGCAAATGCGTTCGACACATTTTAGAGATTCTGTATTTCTCACTGACGATGATTTGTCAAGATACCGTTTTACTTTTATTAAAAATAATGAACACTTGATAAGGCCACCAAATAAGTTTCCTGCATGAAACGTAACATTTTTATCGTTTTTCTTCTTTTCTAGTCAGAAAGAAGAAACACCGAAAGAAGCTATGTTCTTTTGATGAATTATCGTAAGATGGGAACTTGCTATAAATTCTTAATGAGTGTTATTGCCAGAAATTTATGTATAAATGTTTCGCTAATATGAAAAAAATAGTTTCTTTTCCAAAAGACGTTACAGATAGATAGATAGATAGATAGATAGATTCGGTTTGGTTTTATGCCATTAAAAACAGTGAAGGTTATTTAATACCAAATGTTTTCATACATATATATTAAATATATGATTTCTAAACATATTTTATCGATAACATTTTTAAACGTGCCTGAGCACATATTTACTCGCGCAGTTAAATGATTTCCGTTATTTCTATCAAATACGAATACTTCTATTAACTATTAATCATTTGTTTGCACACAGTTACATGTTTTTGGGTACTGCTATTCAACAATAACATTCCAATTAAACATCAAACATTCGTTTACACAAAGTTAAATGATCAAGCAGTTCCATTTCAAACAATTCACTTTAGCATAAGTATATTTCCTTAAATGTCAAATAACACAGTGTAAATGTCAAAAAGTTTTATTTGACCCACAGATAGAACAAAATCAGGTGCGACCACTCTGGACCAGAATGGACCTGGGAGCCATGGCAGTGGAGGAGTACTCTGTATTCCTCAAAGCTCCAGCGTTGCTGGAGCCTCACCATCAGATTGTTTAGTATCACATCCAGGTTTCTCGTTAGAGGAGTCTTACCCTGTCTGTAGAGATGCGGTCTGTGTATTCTATAGCCCCGACAGACTGTCCCAGATAGATACATAGATCAACATCATCATCATGTCATGCCACCAGCACGGATATCCCTGACCCTCTCTCGCCACTCTTCCCTATCGTTCATCGTTTCTGGCTAGTCTTCAGGGCTACATCCCGTATCCTCACAGAGCTGCTGTATGTATATTCGAGCTGGCCGTCCTGCTTTTGTTCGGCCATATGAGGGGGTCTATAGGATAGATAGATAGATAGATAGATAGGAATAAGCTGATATATACATATATATATATATATATATATAGAGAGAGAGAGAGAGAGAGAAAACGAGAAAGTGAAAAAGAGAGAGAGAGAGAGAAAGTACGAAATTGAGAGAGAGAGTGAAAAAGAAAGAGTAAAATAGAAACTGACCTGAACAAAGGTAGCAAGACGTTGATAAGTAGAGAGAGAGAGAGAGAGAGAGAGAGAGAGTAAGAGAGAGGGAGAGCGTGAAATAGAAACTGGCCTCAACAAAGGTAGTAAGACGTTGCTTAGTGGAGATAGATAGATAGATAGATAGATAGATAGATGCAACGCAAGTTTGTTCGTAATGAAAGTAAAATTAAAAGAGTCGCACAAACATACAAAAGTCCAACAATAGTATCTTCAAATAATACAGTGAACTGGCTGAGCGCGTCGTGGTGCTGCCTAGCCTGATTTCCTTGTCTGGCATATCGATCGGCCGCACCACTGGAAAAATGGTAATGGTATTAGTCTTTAAAGCTGATCTCAGAGCCTGGGTCAATCTAATAAGTCTCTGGGCCTCACTTCGTCTGAGAAAAGCAGATGAAGGTAATAATAATAATAATGATAATAATAATAATAATAATATTAAGAAGAAGAAGAACAAGAACAAGAACAAGAACAAGAAGAAGAACAAGAAGAACAAGAAGAACAAGAAGAAGGTGGAGGAGGAGGAAGGGACAACAGAGAGAGCAGAAAGAGGAAAGTCAGAGGAGGTGGTAGAAGAAATCTAAACAGAATAAAAATACTGTATTATTGATGTAAAATTATATATTGATGTATACTATATACATTCTTGACCCGTGGAAATTTCCTGGGTATTGACAACGATACCATTATTTCTTACACATAAGATAAAATTTACAAGATTTTACGTATTTCGGCGCACCGGTTTGAGATTGATTTTAACGGCTTGTCAACCTATCTAGGATTTTTCTTTTACTGAAATATAAAAAAATTGCATTCATTGTACCTTTCCCTTTTTCTTATCATGTATATGATTCTTATTTTATTTTTTTTTTTTTTTTTTTACTTTTTTGTTTTTTGCAAACAGTTACGTGATATGAAATATTCCTCAGTAATACTATTAATTTTCACACTGTTATATTTTGCATATTCCTATCTTATATTAACAATTATACGATTTCAAGTAACTATTTCTATTTACATAATCATTTGCACAGTTATATGATAAACATTGGCAATTGATAATAACTTCAAGTAAGTATTCTTAATGAGAAAAAATGACAGATATTTGGGATTAAGTATTCCTATGGAATTGGCAAATACACCCGCCCAAGCCGACACCCTGCTACACAGTATGAAACGAGCAGCTGCTGGCATAGGCTTCCATGTCAACGCAGAAAAGATAGAATACATATCCTTTAATGATAGTGGCGACATATCGACACTAAATGGTAGTTCTTTGAAACTCGTGGACTAGTTAACTGACTAAAAAAGCAGAGTCTCATCAACCGACTCAGATATCAACACGCGACTAGCAAAGACGAAGACAGCTAGTGATAGACTATCGGTCATTTGGAAGTCAGACCTGACCGATGAAATAAAGCGCAGTTTTTTCCAAGCATTGGTCGTGTCGATACTGCCATATCGATGCACTACATGGACGCTAACTAAATGTATGGAGAAACGATTGACGGTAATGACAGAAGAATGCTGCAACCAATATTGAACAAGTCCTGGAGGCAACACCCCGCAAAGCAGCGGCTGTACGGCAACCTACCAGCCATCACAAAAACTACCCTAGTTAGATGAACCAGACATGCGGGACACTATTGGAGAAGAAGGGACGAGCTCATAACTGACATACTTCTGTGGACCCCTTCATATGGATGAGCAAAAGCAGGATGACCAACTAAAACCAATATACTACAGCTCTGTGTCTATATACGATGTAGCCTTGAATACCTCCCGGGTGCAATGGACGATAGAGACGGGTGGCGAGAGAGGGTCAGGTGGATCCGTGCTGGCAGTGCGACATGATGATGATTCCTGTGGAATACGAATAGTTTTCAAGCATTTGACCCATTGATCAGATATGTACAGTTAGTAAGACTCCGGGTCAGAAGATACCTGGGCGAAATGACAATAAACAAGTACTTCCCTTTAAGACCTACCGGAAGCAATGAACGATAGGGAGGGGTGGCGAGAGAGGGTCAGGGATATCTGTGCTGATAGTGTGACATGATAATGATGATGACATACTCCCCTAATCGTCAGTACTGGATCCGGATTAGTGTCAGATATCGAACTCTTCTATTAGCGTAGGTCCTGGCTCTAATCTGGGAATAAGTCAGCGTATTCTATGACGTGTTTGAAAATTTTCAATAAGAACATGTGGAAAAATGGGAAAAAAACACTTTAAAGAAATAACTATAAAAAATGTGTAAATATGAACTTACCCACCAACGAGTGTTCTGGATAGGATATTAAATCATCGGTTGGTGAGGTTCCAGTTCTTCGGCTGTAGAATACACCGGCTGCATCTCTGCAGAGGGGTAAGGCCTCCTCGCAGTAAGTCACCAGGATATGACATTAAACTATCAGATAACGAGGCTCCACTGCTGGGGCTGTAGCATACACCGGCTGCATCTCTGCAGAGAGGTAAGGCCCCCTCGCAAAAAAGTCACGAGGATATGACATTAAACTATCAGATAACGAGGCTCCACTCCTGGAGCTGTAGAATACACCGGCTGCATCTCTGCAGAGAGATAAGGCCCCCTCGCAAAAAGTCACCAGGATATGACACTAAACTATCAGATAACGGGGCTCCAGTGCTGGGGCTGTAGAATACACCGGCTACATCTCTGCAGAGCGGTAAAACCCCCTCGCATTAAGTCACCAGGATATGACATTAAACTATCAGATAACGAAGCTCCACTGCTGGAGCTGTAGAATACACTACCTGTATCTCAACATAGAGGTAAAGGCGCCCTCGCAAAAAGTAACCAGATTATGACATTAAACTATCTGATTGCGAGGCTCCAGTGTTTGGGCTGTAAAATACACAGGCAGCATCTCTGCGGAGTAGGACCCCTCCCCTCCGCGAGTGTCCTGTTTATGACATTAAACCATCTGAGGCTTCAGTGTGTGAGCTGTGGGGAACGTAGAGTATCCCTTCATTGCCACAGCTCCCAATCCCACTCTGATATGGAGCGGTAGCACCTGATAGTGTCTATTAGTCAAATAAAACTGTTTGACATTTAAAACAGTGTGCAAACAAAACTTATGCCAAACTGAATTGTTAGAAACGGAACTGTTTATATTGTGTAAACAAATGACTGATGTTTAATTGAATTATAAGTGATACATAGCAATACTTGGAATCATTCAACTGTGTGCGGACGAATGAGTAATTCTGCCTAATATTATTTGAGTTAAATGGCAATACTTGTAAGCACTTCACTGAGTATAAACAAATGAATAATGTTGCATACATATATATACTGGATACATACCGACGCAATGATAACAGACGCATGATAAACGACAGACGCACGAATAAAGGACGCAGGAAGGAAGACACAGGAAGACTTCTTTAACAACATATTTACCTCTCACTTTATTGCAAGGGTTCGAAAGGGTTGTTGAAGGTTTGCATGTGAGAGGGTGCTGGAGAACTAACATAAACTTCACTGTTATGACCGTTACGTTGTGTCTTTCTTGTTCTCTTAGATGCTCAACCAGAGGTCTTGGGGTCCACTGCTGGATGCTAGCTTTCTTTACTGCATCTTATCAGCATCTTCTCTGGACCCCAGCTCATCAGGGCTTCAAGCCCCATCGGCCTGGTGTGGCTTTCCTTACCACATCTCGTCTCTAACTCTCTGGAAGTCTGCTGGCAACTGCTTTGGCACCCCAAACTCAACTGAGTTAAATAATAACTCAACGCCCACACGATCGCCTACTGGATCTTTGAATCGGATGTTTAATCGTCATCATACGGAAATAACTGTCATGCAGTTCAGAGGTTACTCTCTTCCGGTGCATCACTGTAGTGGCACAATGGGACGTTCGCCTTGTCCCATATCATAAGCCTTAATCCGCCCACGCGATCTCTTTCGATTACTGGCCATTTGAATGTGTCACTTCCTTCCGGTGTATCACCTTGGAATAGCATTTTTGGGCCGGGGCGAAGGTCAAAATATAACAATAATTTTGAATAGAATTATAAGAGTTAGATCGTTATAATTGAAACTATGTAACTGGATAGAAACAATAGCAATACTATTGATTGTTTGTTTGTTTCTTTGTCTAATGGCATATCAAACTTTGTAGTTTATTTAATGCTAAAGCTATTCTCCTTGAAGAAAAGTAGTGGTACTATTTAACCCATAGCTGGGAGGATAAGGGGGTTCATACCTTTCCCAAGGGTATTTGCCTGAAAGTGAATGTAATAGCGCAACTGGAGTACGAACTTGCGTACTACAATTCCGCAGTCCATCGCTTTAACCATTACACCACGAGGACATCCCCGCAATACTATTGAATAAACGAATCAGTTCTAACTCATTTAAAAATGAAATTGCTGGCAAACTGTGTGCAACCAAATGAGTGCTGTTAAATTTTGACTGTTATATCGAAATATTTGAAACCATTTCACTTTTTGCAGAAAAAATGAGCTCAGGCTTTTTGAAAATGTTCTCTACAAAATGGTTTTATAAATCATATACATATAATAAATATATACAAAAAGGATTTGGTGTTAATTAACCCATAAAACTTGATATGCCATAAAACCCAACACAACCATCCAAGACGGATTGATATGCCGTTAAAATCAATCAATATAACCGTTTTCTGTTTTGTATATTACAATTTTTTGAAATGGCAACAATAAACTTCATATTTTTCATTAAACATTTTTCATCCTTTTGTTCCAAATCGATTTTGCAAAGTTTTTGGTGGGTAAATAATTTTCATCCAAAATATTAACTATATTTATTACAAGGTTTCTCTTGGGGTAACCTTGTAACTTCATCATGAGTTTGATGAGACCCAAAACATTAAGGGATATTTAAAGCTAACCCATGATTCCGTCTCGAGTTTGTATTTTATTCTTTAACTGACATCACATACTACAATTTCCTAGCGATTTCAAATTTCTTACTTTTGTCACCATAGTCTTTGAAATATTCAAAACATCTGCCACTCGGTAATGAATAATGGACTATTTTCTGTAGTCATACTTTGCTGAAATTTACTAAGCTAAATATTTTTTAGCTAAGCGAACTGCAACAAGAAAGGCATCACACATTTATTTTCAACCTCGAAGACATCATGTTCCTCCGATTCTTCATTTTTTTCTTGTTTTCTTCTTGTTGTAAATATTATCATTTTTTTCTGTAACACAAGTACACTTTCTTTTTTTATTATACAAGCCAAGTTAGCGCCACTTCCGACAGGATTATTTACGTATGGGTGGGTACATGTGCTGAAGCTCAAATTTCCGTGATATGAGAAGCATCAAAGAAAGTATCTCTCTTTTGGCACTTTTGCCGAGACTAAGAGTGGAATATCTCGAGTGTGGAACAGTCATTTTAGAATAGGTTCACACATTATTTTTCTATACAGCGGTAAATAAACTCTTAATAGATAAGACGCAAAACATTTTCTATCATTTTGATCATTCTAGTTGCATCAAATATTCTCTAAATAAACAAGATTAAATTGTTTAGATTTATTTGATAATTTAGCCAAAAACATACAGAAGAAAATAAAATTGAATAAGCCAATTTCGAGAAATGAATACGGAATTTATCATATTTACCCAACCCCTCCGCTCGGGCAGGATATGACTCAAGGTCAATTTTTAAGGGGTGTTTAACGGGTTCGAATTCAGAGTTTTCCTTTTCTTAGACTAGTTGCCTCACCAAGACTGAAGAACCAGTCAGCCCTAATATTTACCCATAGCTGGAGGGAGAATAATTAGATTCATACCTTTCACAAGGGTATTAGTGCTTTGTGAAATGCAATCAACCTCGTCCAGGATTTGAACTCGTGTTGCCGTGTCCATTTCCTGCGACGATAACCATTACACCACGGGCACATCCCTAGAATATGGAATTTATTGACAAAAACACTTCGTTTCTTTCAGGTATATCTTATATTTTTTATCGATCACATGGAAGTCTGATCTATCCGATAAAATGAAATAGGATTTCTTCCAAGCAGCGTTTGTGCCAATACTACTGCACGGATGCACTGCATGGACGCTGAAAAAAAAACTTATAGAGAAAAGGCTAGACGGGAGCGGTACAAGAATGCTACGAGCTATATTGAACAAATCCTGGAAAAATACTCCACGTAAAAACAGCGACACGGCCACTTGCTACTCATCTCTAAAACGTCCCAAATAAGACGAAGAAGACATGCAGGATACTGCTGAAGAAGCGAGGAAGAATTCATAAGTTATGTCTTTCTATGGACCTGTTTACATCGATGTACTAGTGTTGGACGACCAACAAGAACTTAACCAAAATAGCTCTATGCGGATCCAGGATGTAGTCAAGAAGACCTGCCGGGTGCGATGGAAGATAGGAACGGTAGGAGAGAGAGAGAGAGAGAGAGAGAGAGAGAGAGAGAGAAAGAGAGAGAGAGAGAGAGTCAAGGAAATCCGCGCAAGCATCGTGAATTGATGACGATGACATCTTCAGCTATTAAATAAAAAGTTTTTCGTCTTATCAGTAATCATCTTTTTTTTTTAATGAGAAATAAAAATAAGTTAACACCCTGTAAATTTCCTTATTCTATAGTTTTTTTCATGGGGTAGTGTATATTAACAAAAATAATATCAAAACTAACAAAGTCAAAAATATGTAAGATTTTGCTCTCCTTAATCTACTCACACAAACTCAAATTGAAGACATTTTTATTCGAAAGATATTAAAAACATTTTTGCATAATTGCAGTTTTTCATTACCCAATAGACAGATCCTTGGAGGTGCCCGTGGTGTAACTAGACTAGTTTTTTCATTTAAACGTTGAGATGAGAAGATGGCAAAAAGGTCGGTTGGTGGCATTTTATGGCACATCAATCCTTGTACCATAGCCATATACAGCTATGTGTGAAATGGACATATAATGTTCATATATGTATAACATAGAACATGGGATCTCGAAATACGAAAAACACTTACGACTTCTTTGTTCAGGTACGAAACTTTTTATTACCTTTGAGTTTAAAGGTTCTTCGACATAAGGAGAGAGAGGCACAATCTTTCTATGCTGGCTTTTTCATCTGCACCCCCATCTCGTGCGACACCTGCCCAAGGCCTAAGCGAGCAAGCGAAAATCAACCCTTCTCGTCCGGTGTCTAGTCTCAACTCTACTAACTTTTTCAAATCTCCCCAAATCCTCCATGCGCTTCCAGTGCGTGTTGTCATTCGCACTTGCTAGCCCTGTTTCCCATCTCGGGCTATTATGACATCTCTGAGTGACACATCCACTCTGCGCGTGCGCGTATGAACACCTGCGTTAGTGTTTCACCTAAGTAACCCATGCATTGAACCGAAAGGTTCTCAGCCTAACTAAAACCCCAAAAAATCCCTCGGCCATTATATTACATCCTTATAGGTTATCTAATGCCAAATAATGTTAATAGATATATATCAAATGTATATGAATAATGTGTAGATAACAAGACTGATTTGTTTACATACAGTTAAATGGTTTCAGGGATTTGAATCCAACATTAATAGTTCTATCTGTCAATGTTAAATGGTTGGCAGTATAGTAAATTATCAAAGAGTACTATTTAACTCATTGTCAGGATCCTAGCAAGTATTTTTACTATAGGTCTGAGTCGACCTGCGAGTAATGGCAATCAAGGAGTATTCCACATTCCTTAAAGCTCCAGGACTGGATGCAGTTTAGTCATATCCGGGTCACTCTTGGAGTATAAAGAACCAGTCAGCATGCTCTACAGCCCCATCTGACTGACGAAGGAGCACAAAGGAGAGACACACAAGTATGTACAACACATGAATAAAAATAGATAATAATAATAGCAATGTGTTTTACATCAATGAAAAGATGGCTTTATTTCGTTGAACTGAAACAAGCTCGCGGTTTACCTCCCCCCTCTCTCTCTCTATCTCTGCGTGTGTATGCAAATATATATACTTGTGTGTGTGTGTGTGTGTGTGTGCGTGTGTGTGTGTGTGTGTGTGTTGTAATGCTGATTTATTTTCAGAGAAAATTTAATCTCACTTTTTTATTTTGTTGGTTTTCTTTTACATGTCACGCTAATGCAAGCAGATATATAAAAAGAAAAGACACAAGCAAATATTGTCTCCATTATGATAACGTACAGCCTTTCTATAGCGAATGAAATTGGAATTTTTAAAAAAATCAATGTGATGCATTTCATTTTATTTCAAAGTACATGTGTTATTCACATAAACTTATTCCTTAATATTGATGAGTTAGATTCATTTAAAATAACGAAAATGAATTTTATATTTTCTCTGAAATTGTATTGCATTTTTATTGAAAATCTGTTGAATAAAGATATACATAATACTGCTTCATTTTTGGGTTTTTTTCAATTGAGAATGTCATGTGGGATATCTATTCATTTAGTCATTTTTTATTACCCCTAAATGGTGCAAAAGTCACTCGCTGTTTTAAAAACCGAACAATATTTGTATGAAAAAATAACGTTTTAAAATTAGCTTTATTTAGACTCATCGAAAATATTTTGAACTGACTATCGAATACAACAACCCATTTGCGGATTTTCAGTTTCCCAGAGTCGAGCCTTACCTAGTCTGTATTCCATGACAGCTTGTAATAATTCATGTTCCAATGCCGTGAAAACATTATTTTCCAGCTACTGGAGTGTTCAAAATTTCTTAACTTAAAAATATTGGAAGTTAACAAATTATTATTTTACGTTCCAAGTGAAATTAGTCTGCAATTAGATATTTTACTAAGAAGCTATCTAACCCCCAATACCATCACCACCATCACCACGGTGCCTATATGTGAAAAATATGCAATATAGGTAGTTGCCCGATCTTGCTGCTAACGTATGATATGTCTGTCAATTATCTCTTGGCGTAAAAAAATCCAGTCATCTCTTTGTATTTCTTTCTTGTTGTCCTCAATGCTTTACTTTCACGATCTTCAAAAAATAGGACCAATAAACCAGACTGGTTTCAGCTTTTTCAAAATGCAAATTTTGAAAGTCACCCAACTGAGTTAAAAAAAGACACATGTGGCGTCTTATAAAATGTGCTGGCCTCGAATGGAAGGCATCATTCCAGAGGGACGTCTCCGGCCAATGTTCAGAAGACACAATGATAGTAGATAATTTTGAGATACCTAGTGTACAACATTCAGTTATAGTCGATAATTTAGCCATAGAGCCTTCTGAATGGTCTCCTGAAAACTAGTGGGTCGGAAAAAGCGATTGGATGTGACACAGTAAGCGAAAGCTGTTGGAGTGAAAACAGATAAACAATTTTTAAAAAGCCAGCAGCCAGAAGCAAAATAAGATGATTAGGTTCTTGTCCGATACGCAAGGTTAAAGATAGGCTTGATCTTACATCCCTGACTGAAAATGGTTAGTGAGCAGTTGTCGATGGCTTAAGACTCAGTCGGCCTTCTAAGTGGAAGCAAAGTGAATATGAGGGTTGACTGTTCTGTGAATACCAATAACAGACAAAGAGTAAGATTTTGTAAGGGGGTAGTGGCTGGGGAACGAGAAGCCAATGGTCACATGAACTAGGAACAATAAAGGATTTTAGAATAAGCAAAGAGCCGGGTCCTACCTGATCAAAGAAGCACGCTGAGTCTGCTATCCGTTTCCATTTGGTTCCACAGCTTCAAAGATTGAAAAGAGAAAAGAAAAAAAGAAACAGATGGTCCTAACTCTTAATGTGAGTGATGTTTCCGTGCTTCTCTTTCTCCATCAAACGATTAGCCATCAACAACATAACGTACGTATGGTTTGGTTTGGTTTCTTTGTTTAATGGCATATCAACTCTATTTAGGTTATTTAATGCCAAAGCCATTCTTCTAGAAGAACAGTACTGATACTATTTAACCCATATCTGGGAGGATTAGGGGGTTCATACCTTTCCCAAGGGTATTTGCCCGAAAGTGAACATAATAGCGCGACTGGAGTTCGAACTCGCGTACTACGATTCCGCAGTCCATCGTTTTAACCATTACACCACGAGGACAACCCCACAGCCTCTTTCATCTCCTCAGTTGTCTCATAAAGACATCCTCTGAGCTTAGGGAATAACCAAAAGTCACAGGGAACAAGGTCTGGACTATAGGGAGGGTGAGGAACTATCTTGATGCCCATCTTGATCAAATAGTCTGTGACAAGGATGGAGTTCCGGATTGGTGCATTGACCTCGTGGAAATGCCACTGACCTGATTTGATGAGTGCTGGCCTCTTCCGACGGAATCTCTCCTTGAACTCCCTTAAAACCTCAACATAGTAACCCTATCCCTAACCCTAACCCTTTGATCAATCAACTGTTGTGTATTGACTTCCTTACTCCTCTCACACCTCTCATCATCCCTCACAGACTCCTTGCCTTCCTTGAATCTCTTATGACACTCAAAAACTGATGCTCGTTTCATCCAAGATGGTCCAAAAGCAGTCTGACGCATTCCATATCTTTCTGTGTTTTTTCCAAGTTTAAAACAGAATTTTATTGCATATCTTTCTTCTAAAGAGTCCTCGCGTCCAGATTGCATTTTTGAAATTCACCAGCTGTGACAATCAGGCTTTAGTAGGGTGTATTCCAATTGCTGCAGTAGCTTTTCCTTTGAACCTGAAATCATAAAAATTCGTCAATCATCGCATAACATGTATAGCAATAACATAGTGAATTTTCAAGAGTCTACGACAATTCTCAATGCCTGTACAAAAATGTCTGGAAACTTATTGAATACCCCACATAAGATAATAGAATGAAGCCACAACATTTGGTTATAAAAATGTAATTCTGTTTATTCTTCTTGGACTAAAAGCTTCTGTAGGTGTACGACAAACACAGACAAGGAGGCGAAGAGAAAGTGCCACATCCACCCGTTACCTTTTTCTTTTGGCCATACCACGCTGTGATTTATTCGAAGCTCCGTTTAGCACCTCTTCTGCTTCTTTGTCGAAGGTACTCAACTGGATGCCTGTTGTAGGCTTTTGAGCCAGGTGGGCGCCCAGCCACTTGCTGGCGCTCCCGTGAGTGTCTGCTCTCTTCTGGACGCAAGATGAGACCCCAAAACTCAAACTCAGACTGCCCCTATCTCACGTGGGCAACTGCATACATCATTTCATAACATCCTCACATTTCCGTTCAACCGCGTGACTGCTTACGCTAAATTCACAAAGAATCTCTGATTTACGGCTTGGTCTATGGTCAATATGCAAATGTAGAACACCTCCTGGGTGTAACGGTTAGCAAGATAGATTAACAAACCATCAGGAGTGAGTAGTAGTTTTACTGTGGGCCCCATTCATCCGGCCTCATGCCAAATTTTAGCAAAAATCTAAGTAAATTACGACATAAAGATCGTCCAATGGAGGTGCCCGTGGTGTAATGGTTATCGTCGCAGGATATGGACACGGCGACACGAGTTCAAATCCTGGACCTGACTGATTGCATTTCACATAGCACTAATACCCTTGGGAAAGGTATGAATCCAATTATTCTCCCTCCAGCTATGGGTAAATAGTAGGACAGACTGGGTTCTTCAGCCTTGGTTAGGCAACTAGTCTAGGAGAAGGAAAACTCTGAATTCAAACCTGTTAAACTCCGCTTAAAAAATTGACCTTGTGTCATATCCTGCCCGAGCGGAGGGGTTGGGTAAATATGATAAAGATCGTCCAGAACTATGCTACATAGAGCGTTTAGTGGAGAAAAGTGGTGAAATCCATTCATGTCAACAAGATGTGCTCAGCTGCAGGGGTATTGGATGGGACAGCATTACTAAGGGTCGATATAACACAGCCAATGCTTGATATGAAAACAGTTTTGAGCTTCTTTCGCTCGGTTCAGTCAGCTTGATGAGACTTTGATTAATCTTAAATATTGAAAATACATCGTAGTAGTCATATTTACCAACCGCTCCGCCCGGGCAGGATATCACACAAGGTCAATTTTTAAGCGGAGTTTAACAGGTTTGAATTCAGAGTTTTCATTCTCCTAGACTAGTTGCCTTACCAAAGCTGAAGAACTCAGTCTGTCCTACAATTTACCCATAGCTGGAGGGAGAATAGTCGGTATTAGTGCTATGAGAATACTATCAGTCTCGTCCACGTTTTGAACTCACATCGCCGAGTCCATTTCCTACGACGATAACCATTACACGAAGGGCACCTCATAGTAATATTCATTTTATATTTTAAGATCATTTAGTAAAGTACATGTCTTTCCTCATTCATGAGAAAAGTATTCAATTATGGCTAGAAATTTTAGTAAATCTGATGTTTGGTTGGTTGTTTGGGCTTTATGGCATATCAACCTTTGTAAGTTATTTAACGCCAAATCCATTTTTATGAAAATAGTTCTATTTCAAACAATTTTGTGTAGCATAAGTACGCAGTTTGAAAACGTTTCTATTTCAAGCTTCAAGTTTAGTCAAGCAGTTCTAATTAAGCTAATTCATTTTAATATAAGTATAGATTTTGTTTGCACACAGTTAAATGTCAAAACTCTTCTATATCAAACAAATCAATTTAGTGTAAGTACAGTTTCAATGTCAAAAAATAGTTCAATTTCAAATAATTCAGTTTAGAAAATGCACGCAATTTTTGTTTCAAACTATTCGGTTTAGTCAAACAATTCAATTTAGCATAAGTATGCCGTTAGTTCTATTTAACCCATACATAGTGCCCTATTAGGTGCTACCACACCAGGCCAGAGTGGACCTGAGAGTAATGGCAATGAAAAGGTGCCCCGCATTCCCTAAAGCTTCAGCATCCCTGGAACCTCACCATTAGACTGTTTAGTGTCAATTCAGGACACTCATTGGGGAGTCGTCATACCCCTCTGCAGAGGTGGAGTCGGTGTATTCTACAGCCCCAGCTGACTAGGCAAAGTAAATCTGAGTGGAAAAAAGACTGATTAATTTATTGTATCTCTTGTGGAGTGATGATGATCATCATTGTTTGCACGAATTTCCCTGACCCTTTCACAATTCGTCCCTATCATCCAACGCTTGCGGTAGGTCTTCAAGACATTTTGTATCAGTTGTTTATATCCAGTTAGTCGTCCAACACTTGCACGTCCGTATGAAGGGGTCCATACACGACCGTCGTTTATGAGTTCGTCCTAACTTCTCCATCAGTGTCCCACGTGTATTGTTTCTCCTATTTGGATGGTTTTAGAGATGGGAGGTAGGTGGCTGTACAGCTGCTGTTTTGTAGGATTTTCTTTCCAGGACTTGTATAATATAGCTCGTAGCATTGTAGTGTTATTCCTTTTTAGCTTTTTCTCTATACGCTCAGTCAGTGTCTATGTGGTGCATCAATATAGTAGAATTGACAAGACCGCTGCTTAGAAAAAAATGCGTTTTATTTTATCGGATAACTCTGACCTCCATATGATCGATAACCTTTCCTTTGCTAGTTGCACATTGATGTCATTTTTACAAGATGAGACCCTGCTTCCGAGGTAGAGGAACTTGTCCACTAGATTAAGATGGACACAGAAGAATAATACTTCACTAAAATGGTTCATCGGAGTGTAACTGCGGGTAAGGTTCCTCTTCATGAGATCTGGGTGAGTAGGGATTACCTCTTCATTGTCACTCTTACTCGCAATAATAGTCCTTGTATGAGTTTTATCTATCGGTCAAATAGATCTTTTTGAAAATCATTTGGAATTGGAATATTTTATATCATATAACCTTGTAAAAAAAACTTGAGAAACAACACAAAACTATAAATATAAACATACAATATTCACAATTCCCACACCACTTCGCATCAAATTACCCAAGACCGTTCGATGTTTAGTTAAAATCAGTTAATCAGTCAATTTGATGTCTAGTAATAAAATAACTGTTGACAAGTCAATATGTTATTAATAATCAAATAATCGATCA
The DNA here is from genome assembly GCA_963585895.1 of Sepioteuthis lessoniana. Classification (NCBI taxonomy): domain Eukaryota; kingdom Metazoa; phylum Mollusca; class Cephalopoda; order Myopsida; family Loliginidae; genus Sepioteuthis; species Sepioteuthis lessoniana. Next base: position 120,858,249 of record OY757907.1, read on the forward strand.
ACCTGATTAACTTAAAATAACATATAGAAAATATATCGAACGTCAGAAAAAAGACATTACACTGTGCCATTATACAGAGTGAAGCAGTATTATATTCCTGGTCTCAAATTGTCACGATACAAGATTTACTAGCAACGAGAGAATTGTACGTCTTAAGCAGGAACCATGCCATTTCAGTTGGTATTATGAAGTAGAACAGTGTAAAAGATGTGTTTGTGTTTGAAAAAGCATCTTTACACGTTTGGAGAGAAGCTTTCGTATTGACATCCCGTGCCTGGCTCGCTTACCAGAACTATCCGCTAGTGATTACTTTCTCTGGGGAATCCTGGAGGCTCATATCTTTAAACGGCGGCCGCAGATAGCAGACGCCCTGAAAGATTTTATTCGTCCTGAAATCGCAACAAAGTTTAGACTCCTTAATACAGGGTGGAACGATGAAAATGTCGCCTTAGAAAAGACGACATGATTCCATTTCCGTATAATGAAAACCGGTATTCTTTTTTTGTTGCAGACCATCTACTTGTTGGCCAGTTGTGTACAAATCCCAAGAGCGATAGGAGTCTTCTATCATGTCTGAAAGAGACACAATGTTCAACCAGCGAGATCGGAGATGCACCGCTGTACAACTCGTGCTCTCTTCCGATCCGAGTTATGACAACAGGACCATTGCCAGCACCCTCAAAATGCAAATCTGGATTGCCACGATTAACACGGACGTGCCCAGGCTGATGAAAACAAAGTTTCCGGCTACGGTTATGGTATTTGCTGTGGTTTCAAGTGAGGGCCACATCATGCCACCTCACATCTTCGAAGTCGGCTTGATAGACACCAAAGTGTACCTGGATGTGCTGAAGAGTGTGGTGATCCCTAGTTGCAATCAGGTGGCCGGTGGCAGACCCCGGGTGTGGCAGCAGAACTCGACGCCGGCCCACAAGTCTAAAGAGAGCCAGGCTTGGTTTCAGAAGGAGTGCAATGACTTTGTACGCTTCTCTCACTAATCCCCCTCCTCCCCTGACCTGAACCCTCTGGACTACTTCGTTTGGTCATACGTCGAGAACATCACCAACATGACCTCCCACAACACAAAAGCCAGCATGATCGCCGCCATCCGACGAGTATTCGCTGAGCTCCCGCCGGCGCTTGTGGAAAAAGCATGCTCCTAGTTCCGGATCCGTATTGAGGCGGTGACTGAGGCTGAAGGCGGATATATTGAATAGATGTCATCTCTACTACATAATCAAGGTAGCTGAATTGATTTTTTCAATAAAAAGTTTTAAAATAAGGCTGTGGTGTTGTTTTTTTTAGGATGACAATTTTATCATTCCACCCTGTAAAGTATTATAAAACGTTAAATTTTGATTATGATATATATATATATATATATATATATATAGCGTAATGCAAAGGTCTTTGAAAGAATTGAGCACTCTGGTAGCCGATAGGGTATAAAAAATGTAAACAAACGGCTGCTGCTGCTGTTGCTAAATA
>OY757907.1:120862236-121167236 GCA_963585895.1 Sepioteuthis lessoniana
CACTAACAACGGAAATAGGATGTTATCAAGAAAAATAGTATATTTAAAAAATCATCTATCAATTCCAACCTAAAACCAAGACACTTATCTTAAAACTTAAAAGAATCTTAATAAATTATATAGAAAAAATGTGTCTTCATTATTTAATCAAAGATGCTTAAATGAATGACTGCTACACACCCCATATATATATATATATATATATGTATATATATATATATATATATATATAGAGAGAGAGAGAGAGAGAGAGAGAATTAATCTAAATCGCGAGTCGAAAATCTTCTACAAAAGTTTCACCTTAACGGATCATCAGGAAGCCTAGCCTCGAGGTTAGGCTTCCTGATGACCCGTTAAGGGGAAACTTTAGTAGAAGATTTTCGACTCGCGATTTAAGTTAATTCTATAATTGGCTCCATTGTCTGGTGTTGAGCACTTTAGTTATTGTAGCATTGCAGCATTCGCAGAGGGTTTTTTGGTTTTCTTTTGACCACTGACTGCGAATCCCTTGATTGTTTTCAAGGGGTCGGACGAGGTTGGCCTTTTCTTTCTTTTTGACCCAAATTTTTTTCTTTTTCCCCTGGGCGATGATTCGAGATACTTTTTTCTCTTGTTCCTGGCCAGGGTTTTTTTTTTTTTTATGTACCGTGAATACTGGTAGATATTAGATTAATATATATATATATATATATATATATATATATATATATATGTGTGTGTGTGTTGTGGAATTGCATATTCTACAATACTATATTTAGTATCTCATAGTTTTCAAACAGAACCATCTGATTTCCAATTGAACTCGTGCGGTATTGTTATCATAAACAGAATCATCATCATCATCGTCATCATCATGTCACACCATTGGCACGGATATCCCTGACCCTCTCTCGCTAACCTTCCCTATCGTCCATCGCCTCCGGCAGGTCGTCATGACGACATCCCGTATCGGCACAGAGTTGCTGTATGTAGTTTCGAGTTGGTCGTCCTACCTTAGCTCGTCCATGTGCTTTCAACAAAAATTATACGATTAAATCTCTCTCTCTCTATATATATATATATATATATATAGTGCTTGAAGAGGTGAAGGTGAATATTTCTATGAGTTAGCATTAAAAATAAAAGGACAGAACAAATACTTGATGTCGCGGGACTGTCAAACCAATCAGAGTGCTTACATCAATATTAAAATGATCCAATTATCTAATATATATTTACGCAAAAAAAAAAATAAATAAATGGAGATAAGTTGGCTCAATCGTTTTAAAATGTTATTAAAAATTAAATCAATTAAATGTTAAATATTAATTAGAGAGTACTTCTTGTTTATATCAATTTACGTTTAATAATTATATTCAGCAAATATACCGGAACTCATCAGTTTAATGACCACTGAAGGCTGTTTTTAAGCTAGTAACTAAGAAAGCAAAGTTTAATACTAATATTGATAAACTATCAAATGATGAATTTTGCCGTGACTTGAATTATAGGCAAAAATAAAAATAGTTTAATTCTTTTATACACTCGTTTATTCTGTGTTGGTCACCTATTGTTATATAATTACGGAATGATTTTTTTATAATCATTTTTTAAATCATTTTTCGCTAATTATATTTTATCATTCAGTTTGGTTGGGCTTTGAGCTATTCGGCTCTAAGTTCAGGTGCACAGACATTGGGTACAGTTTACGCTCGCTCACAGAGGATATGACATTCACAATTGTCATAATAAACCCCAGATAGGAAATAAGGCTGCAGTGTGTATGACGTCATGCCCGGAAGCGATGGGCTGAGAATTTGGGTATTTTGAAAAACATGTCAGTTGGCTTTTTACTGTGGGCCAGATGAGTTGAGTCTCGGTTGTGGGCCTGTCGAGTTGATTGTTTGCTGGGGACCAGTCCATTTGGTTGTCGAATGGGGGCCGGTCGAGTTGGTAGTTTACTGGGGACCAGTCCATTTGGTTGTCGAATGGGGACCGGTCGAGTTGGTAGTCGACTTGGGACATGTAGACTGACAGTAGAAGTTGAGTTCCGACCATGGTGTTGAGAAGTTAGGGTTTCGACCGTTGAGGCATACGGTCAAGTTTTTAGGGTCCTGACCAGCGAAGATGAAAGAAGATCTAAAACTCCAAATGTTTGAGTTTTGTTCGCATAGTATCATACGAAAGATTTTTAAGAATTGTGTCTCTCTCTCCTCGTGTCGAAGAACTGAACTCAGAAGTTAAGAAGCTAATAAACGTTCGTATCTCAATAACGGAGTCGCCTGTGTATTTGAGTCTGCCTCTTGTGATTTTGCATATGTATAACGTTTGTGATTGATATGGCTATATAACACTCTTGGTTTGGTTGGCTTTTGTTTCTTTTTATAACATATCCACCATTTTAGGTTATTTAATACCAAATCCTGTTTATATATATATATATGATTTTTTACTCACATTTATAAACAAGCCTAACCTCTTCTTTGCACACAGAGAAATAATTTCAAGTATTGCTGTTCATATTGATGGTCATAGCTTAACATCAGTCTTTTGCTTGCAGACATAGTTTGTTCTATTTCTCCAATAAGTAGAACCCTATTAGGTGCTAACCCTCCTGGTCAGAGTTGACCTGGGAGAAACGGCAATTAACTGGTACTCCACATTCCCCTAATCTTCAGAGCTTGAGCCTCGCCATCAGGTTGTTTAAGTTCAAATCCAGGACACTCGTTGGAGGAATATTAACCTTCCGCACATATGAAATTGGTTTATTCTACAGCCCTGGCTCACTGGATTGACTTTTAGCTCGTTGTGATCACAATATCTTTGACTTAAAACTTTTTGATGAATTTTCGGCGTTCAATTCCTGGTTGCGTCATACCAAAGACTTTAGAAATGGTACTTGGTACCCCCTTGTTTGATACTCATCAATATAAGGTAGTATCAAGGGTAAAGTGGAGCAATCCTGGGAAAGGAGTAGCGCCCTTCCCTACACCTCGGTGCAGTTGCAATTGAAGTAGGGAGCCTTCTGGTCACCCTAGACTGCAGTCGCCAACTTTACTTTACTTTATATGTGTAAAACTGCCGTAAACTTTGACTATAACAACCAAGACAAGGATAACAGATCAGAATATATGTTTCTACCCAACCAATTCATCACAAGCAGGAGGAAAGACAAGGTCATCTTTTTCAGTTCACAGTTTTCTTTCTCCTATATGGGTTACCTAACTATGTCTAGAAAGCTCACCCTACCTCACTATTAAGCCATACATAAGAGAAGAACGACTGGATTTATGCCTTTCCCAAAAGTGTTAAATGAACTCAGATTGCCGTTTCCATATAGCAGGACGATAACTGTTACGCTAAGAATATCGAAATCTGTTTATGATATAATTGAAATGATGCCATCTTTTTCCAACATGCAAGTTTTGACCATATCAGTCATTTTTTTTATTCAACTATGAATAAGATGAGAAAACTAGGATTAATATATTAGTGTAGTGATAATTCCTCATCTCAAAAATAATAGAAAAAGAATCCTCGAAGACCATAAACGTTGCTAAGTTATTCGGAAATGAATTGAAACTCAAGAATTCAATTGTTGTAGATGAAGGAAGCATTGAATAAACTAAGATTCCTGGAATTAAATAATGTGAAGGAATCCGACCGTATGGAGAAAAAAAAATTAAAAAATAAAGTAATCTAAAAATGAAGAATTTATCGTAAATTCTTCACTTTTGGAAGTCTTTGTTTTTCAATTTTTCTCCACAGTAAGATTCTTCCAAAAGAAATAATATCAAAGCAAGTAGAAGAATTATAGATATATAAGTAAGTAAAGTTGGCGACCATAGTCGAGGGTAACCCGAAGGCTCCCTTTTCGATAGCTACTACACCAATGTGTAGGGGAGGGCGCTACTCCTTCCCTGGATTGCTCTACTTTACCCTTGATCCGTACCTTATAATGCTGAGTGTTAAGCAAGGAGGCATCAAGTACCATTTTTTGAGTCTTTGGTATGATTCGACCTGGGATTGAACCCAGGTCTCCCGGGCCATTGGCGAACAGATTCCTTGCAATTTTTCTAGTGTGAAACTAGACTACACCGACTGCATCTCTCCCCCAACGAGTGTCTTGAATATGACGCTAAACAATCTGATGGCGAGGCTCTGGTAATACTGGATATATAGGGAATTCAAAGTGTCCCTTCATTGCCATCGCTCCGTGGTTTACACTCTGGTCCGGAGTGGTTTCACCTAGTAGAGTCCTAACTATTGGTCAAATAGAACTATTGGACATTTAATCTGGGTGTATACATGAGACTTATGCTAAATTGAATTGTTTAAAAAATATTTCATCATGACTGATATTTAATGTGACTGATAGTATTAAATGGCAATACTTGAAAGCTTTTAACTGTGTGCAAACAAATGATTAATACTTAATAGAATTATTTGATTCGTATTAGAAATAAGTCATCATCATCATCATGTCGTGCCGCCAGCACGGATACCCTGACCCTCTCTCGCTACTTCTCCCTATCGTTCATCGCCTCTGGAAGGTCTTTTGGGCTACATCCCGTATCCTCACAGAGCTGCTGTATGTATGTTCGAGCTGGTCGTCCTGCTTTTGCTCGGCCATATGTGGGGGTCCACATTAGAAATAAGTAAAACCATTTAACTGTATGTAAAAATATAAGCTCCGGCTAATTTTAAAATGTTTTCAACAAAATGTGTTTAGAAATTATATATTTGGTATAAAAGTATAAAAATTGATTTGGCATTAAATAACCTCCAATGGTTGATATGCCATAAAACCAACCAAACAACAAATTAAATTTTTCTGATGCGAAACTACAATGGAATTTCGCTGATAACAATTACTTTCCTTGGGAAACGTCCAACAATTCAAGAATCTATTTTTGGGAAACTGGAGATGCGATGAAGAATAATTTCTATTATAAAAAGTAGGAAAAAATTGGTTTATCGCCTCCTAATATTCATCCCTTAACTACCATTCCCTTGATATAAACACACAAACGCATGAATAATAATTTAAACTTGTAAATCGTCTTATTTATCTCTTGCATGGGATGAATATAGTTGCACTGGGGACTCTTGAAGAGAAATACGAAATACCCGAAGTACGAAAACCCCAAAGAAACATATGAAAAACGAGGAGAAAAGCGAATTAAGAGTGCCTCAAGAATGATTCGGAAAAAAGCGGTGATTGATTCCATAAAACTGAGGATGATTAAGAAGACAAATTATTAAAGGATAACCAGAATAAAGGAGTTTTTCTTTGTTCTGAAGCCTAGTTTCCATGGATTCATTTTAACGGCATGTCAACCTTTCCGGGGTTATTTTATGATGATTTTAGAGAACTGCATACATTGTAAATACATATTAGATATGCATACATATTTACAGTTTTGTTTGTCTTTTTAAGGGTTTTTTTTGCTGGTTTCACACGGTCAGAGGATATCACATATATCCTATCTATCACATAAATTGTAAACAGTTGTATGATTTCAGGTATTTTTATGTAATAATATAAATTAAATCATTTCAAGAGATTATTTCTATTTGATAATTATAACTAGTTTACAAACAGTTATAAGATTTTAATCCATATCTAATGGTATTAATCTATACACTATTATATGGGGCGCATAGTAGCATAGTTGCTTACGTGCTAGACTACGAAATTGTTGGAAGCGAGTTCGAATTCTTCTCGCGCTATTACTGTCGCGTATCGAACCGTTGGACAAACAACGAAAAACTCGTAGACATATAAAAATATAATCTATATTCTTATTCTTCCACGGAAAGTAGTAGAAATACAGTCAGAGATATTTTGCACATATCTTTCTTCGGTGGCGAGGACCCTTTTTGTGAAGTAGTGCAACGCCCGGAGAACACACACGGCGTGGGGACCAACAGGCTCACCTGAGCGACCAGCGGATCTCTCTCCTCATTTCACTTGAGAGACCAGCGGATCTCTCCCTTCGCTTGAGAGACCAGCGGACCTCTCCCCTTCTCTTGAGTGACCAGCGGATCTCTGCTTTCAGTTAAAAATTACAGACTTTATATTCTTTTCAAGTCCCATGCGGAAGTATGAACATCCTCTTCGCCTCACGTATTTTTCTGTTTATGGCTGGTTATCAGAACTTACATATTTCCGTTTTTGTCCGGTAATTTCTTGATCTTATCTACGGACGGAAATATCTGTCATTCTATCCATAGGCAATAAATTATATTCTCGCCATCATATTTTATATTTCTCTTTCCTGTGGAAACATTTTGTTGATGTTATCTTGCGACCGAATCGGCTAAGTTCATCGTCGCCTGTGAAGCTAGTATATTACATTACGGTCACTTTCGTACTTATAACTTTGGGAAGATATGAACCTTTTTATATCCCCCGGGTATCGGTTAATCATCACCAATACTCTTCTTCTACCAGGATGGACTTGGTATTAAGTAACTCATTAAGGTTTATATGCCATTAAACATAGAAAGCCAATTAAAGAAAACAATTATTTCATTCTTATGAAGCGTTTTCATTTTTTTTTTTTTTTTTGCATGCAATCAAGTTGTTCCAACTAGTTGATAACAATTACGTTTTGTGAACAAGTATTGCTGCAAGTGACAATTCTTATAACAAATAATTTACAGGGTATGTACCAACTTATGCGTTACTGGCGAATACACCCAACCAAGCCGAAACACTCCTGCATAGTTTGGAACGAGCCGTCGCAGGCATTGGCCTCCATGTCAATGCACACAAAACTGAATATATGTGCTATAATCGAACAGGCGACATTTCCACACTAGACGGAACCTCTCTGAAACTGGTTGACAAATTCACCTTCCTAGGAAGCAGCGACTCATCAACCGAAAAAGACATCGACACACGGCTAACGAAGGAATGGACTGCTGTCGATAGACTTTCGATCATATGGAAATCAGACCTGACCGATAAAATGAAACGCAGTTTCTTCCAAGCAGCAGTAATATCGATACTGCTATATGGATGTACAACTTGGACGCTAACTAAACGGCTGGAGAAGAAGCTAAACAGCAATTACACAAGAATGTTGCGAGCAATATTGAACAAGTTCTGGCGGCAACACCCCACAAGGCACCAACTAAACGGCCACCTGCCTCCCATCACGAAAACTATCGAAGTTAGACGAACCAGACACGCAGGACACTGCTGGAGAAGCAAGGACGCGCTCGTAACTGATGTACTCCTATGGACCCCCGCATATGGCCAAGCAAAAGCAGGTCGACCAGCTCGAACATATACACAGCAGGTATGTGAGGGTACTGGATGTAGCCCTGAAAAGGTTTTGGTGTGACTCGACCTGGAGTTGAAGCCCCGTCTCCTGTGCCATTGGGTAAACACTCTCTCCAATAAGAAATAGAACGTCATCATCATGTCATGCCACTAGCACGGATATATCTCGCCACTTCTCCACATCATTCATCGCCTCTGGCTGGTCTTCAGGGCTACATCCCGTATCTTCACATAGCTGTTGTATGTATGTTCGAGCTGGTCGTCTTGCTTTTGCTTGGTCATATGTGGGGGTCCATAGGAGTACATCACTTATGAGCTCGTCCCATCTTCTTCAGCAGAGTCCTGCTTGTCTGGTTCGTTTCAATCTTAAAAATAAATCGATAAGATAGATAAGATATTAGATTAATTTATATTTCTACTCAACTTTCGCCTCTTTATTTCTCTTGGGGGAAAAATCCAATATTCTGTTCCTTCCTGAATGTATTTAATTTCAACATCACTTAATTATTTTCTCCAAGTGAAAACTTATTTTCTTGTTTATCCTTTCTCGATAGCAATGCTCGACTGATATTTTATTTTCTACTGCTGTTAATCTGCTATTTTACACTTACATATTAGCACATAAATATACTTTACTCTTACACCGTGATATATTCACTCAAATATCTTTTACATATACAAAGAGTATCATTTGAGACTGGAACTTTTTCTTTGCCGGAGAACTTTTTTACTCACTTTCGTAGGAGCCATCCAATGTTTAGCCAATATGTAAGCTTGTATTTGATTAAAAGTTTTTTTTTCCGTACACATCGTGCAATATTCAGTAAATTTCACGTGATTTGTGACTTTAAAAAATTGATGACAGATGTCCGTTTGAATAGATGAGACATTTCTATTTGAATCAACACAAAACAAATGTTTTGCGTGATTAGAAAAATTCTTGCTATAAACCAATTCTAAACGAGGCAGAGTTTATATTTTGGGAAAATTTCTCTAAAGTACAAACCCAGTGGGCCGGGTATGTAGAATACACTGACTGCATATCTGCAAAGGGGTAAGACCCCCCCCCAACAAGTGTCCTGATTATAACACAAAAGCATCTCAGCCCAGTGGGCTGGGGATGTAGAATACACTGACTGCATATCTGCAAAGGGGTAAGACCCCACCCCAAACAAGTGTCCTGATTATAACACAAAACCATCTCAGCCCAGTGGGCTGGGGATGTAGAATACACTGACTGCTTATCTACAGAGGGGTAAACCACTCCCCTAACAAGTGACCTGATTATAACCTTAAACTATCTCAGCCAAGTAGAGGATGTAGAATACACAGACTGCATGTCTTGAGAGGAGTAAGACCCTGCTCAACAAGTCTCCTGATTATAACACAAAACCGTCTCAGCCCAATCGGCTAGGGCTGTAGAATACACTGAGTTGCATATCTGCAAAGGAATAAAACCTCCACCTCAACAAGCTTCCTGGACATGACATTAAACAATCTGATGTTGAGGCTCCAGTAATGCTAGATCTTTGGAGAATGCAGAATACACCTTCATTGCCATCGCTCTGAAGTCCACTCAGACCCGTAGTGGTAGATTCTGATAAGGTCCTACCTATAAGTCAAATAGAAATGTTTGACATTTAAAATGAGTGCAAACAAATGACTTATGCTAAATTGAATTGTTAGAAATAGAACTGCTTGATCATTTAACTGTGCGTAAACAAATGACTGTTGTTTAATTGAATTGTTCTTGATACATAGCAATAGTTGGAACCATTTTATTGTGTTGATTTATCTTTACAAATCATATATATCTAATATATATGTATAAACCTGATTTGTCAATAAATAACCTACAATGGTTGATATGATATAAAACCAAACCAAACCTTAAAATATAATTCATTTTCCCTTTTTCTATTGATTATCCTTGTTTACTGAATGAATCTACTATATATATATATATATATATAAGTAAGTAAAGTTGGCGACCATAGTCGTGGGTGACCAGAAGGCTCCTTTTTAAATAGCTACTACAACGAGGTGTTGGGAAGGGTGCTACTCCTTTCCATGGATTGCTCCACTTTACCCTTGATACGTACCTTATATTGCTGAGTGTTAAGCAAGGATGTATCAAGTAACATTTTTAAAGTCTTTGGTATGATGTAACCTAGGATTGAACCCATGGCTCCCGGACAATTGGTGAACACTCTACCCACTTAGCCAATGAGAAATTAATTATGTTGTTTACTATTTTTATAAATAGTGTACAATATTTTTGATAGGGTGATAGAGCGTTTGTAGATCTAAGTTAAAACAGTGTACAAAAAGTCAACGGCACTTAGTGGATGTCAGTTTGTCATTTTCTCGCCGATGCAATCAGAGGAAATATATATATATATATATATATATATATATATATATATATATATATATATATATAGTCGCTCTCCCCTCTGGAGTGAAATATGAGTGCTCAATCGTTGAGTAAAAGATGTAAACCGAAATATTGCTTGCATTAGGGATGTTTTATAGTCTAGAAGAATTGTATAGAACCAGCCACACTATATGGACGAGATCATAAGAGAATGATGCATTACTTTACTATAGGTTCTGCTATTCAGGTTTTGTAATCAGAGTTTTTTTTTTCTTTTCCAAGATCGGTTCCCATACAAAGATTAAAGAACACAGCCTGCCCAACTATTTTACCCACCGCTGATGGGATTGGAGGATTAGATTTTTTTCTGAATTTGAATTAAGTCTGAGGTTAGCGTATTAATAGTAATTTCGAAGTGAAAGCCTACTTGGCGTGAAAGCTAACATGGTTGAGTGGGACATCGCAGGTTCGAATTCCATTCGCACAGTATGACCTTCACTTTCGTACAAATGCCTTTGGGAAAGGTTATATACCTTTTATTCCCCTAGCTATTGGTTAAATAATACTACTAGTCGTTCTGTTGGGATGCTTTGGCATGAAATAACCCACGGATGTTGATATGCCATTAATGAGAGAAACCAAATTAAACATTCTGAATGCAACTCATATCTTTCTGTATATATGAATGCATTTATGTAACCCCTCAAAAAGAACAGGATGTGATACAAGGTCATTGATAAACTGAATTTTACAGGTTTCTCTCGATTGGTTGTCTTAAGGTTAAAGAGCACAGTCTGTCCTGCTATTTACCAATAGCTGGAGGAAAAATAGTTGCATGCCTACCTTTTCCAAGAGTATTAACACTATGTGAAAATGCAAATACCCTCGTTTTGCCACAAGCACCATTCCGAATATGATTATAGTTTGATTTGATTTCTTCGTTTAATGACATCAAAATCGTGGGTTATATGATGTCACATACATACACGTTGAAGAACAGCAGTGATACGATTTAACCCCTAACTCGTATGTGGGTGGGCAACTGAACTAAAATGCGGCCGAAAAAACGAGTTGAAGCTTCAGTCGCACAATTATGTCTGGGGGTGTCCGCGTGGTGTAATGGTTAAAGCGATGGACTGCGGAATCGTAGTAAGCGAGTTCGTACTCCAGTCGTGCTATTACGTTCACTTTCGGGTAAATACACTTGGGAAAGGTATGAACCCCCTTATTCACCCAGCTATGGGTTAAATAGTACCACGACTATTCTTCTAGGAGAATAGCTTTGGCATTAAATAACCTACAAAGGTTGACATGTCATTAAACAAAGAAACCAAACCATACAATTATGTCCATTTTTCGGACTAATACTGTTGAGAAAGCTATGAACCACTTTATTCCTCTAGTTATTGCTTATATAGATTTATTTCTGTTTTAATTCAACGACGGCTTTCATATGATGTATGTATGAAATCAACAATTGTTCGTGATTCAAAATATCTATTAATGCAAGTGTTTGTAAATGAATATTTTTATCCGCAAATTTCAGGATGAATCTCATATTCCTTTTGTAAATTTCAATGAAATAATCAAGCACTTTTAGTTTTTATCTCCATGGAATTATTCGTACGTTTTGACATTAATGTGTGTAACTGCAAAAGTAACTATTTGCAGGTTGTTCTTTTTGTGACAGAATCAAAATTGAAGATATTTTTTCTCACTGTAACTGTCAGATTTGATGAAAAGTTTCCCACTGAACGTTTAGGAAATTTCGCGGATTTTCTTTAGGTTTATGATGGCATGAAATGAAACGGATTTCTCAATTTCAATTGTCAATCATTTGTTTCTGATAAGATGTCAATAATTCAAAGAGAAATGTCGACGTTTCTTTCTCTTTTTAAGTGACATATCTTGCATTATAAGCATGTTTTTTCTTGTTGTTTTTTTAAGTTGTCACGTTTTCGTTGGAATTTTAACTATAAACAATGCACTTTACATTTTATAGAAAATATATTAAATCAAGTTTGGAAAAAAATGGAAAAACAAAGTAATCCGAAGTGAAGAATTTATTTGTGAAAGAAGGTCGACGCAATGATGTTTTGGGTCTTACAAACCATCACCAAGACTTAAAAAAAGATGATATCTAGTGTTGGTAGATCATCGATGAAGGTTTAATAAAATACAATAACAAAGGAGGAAATTATAAATCATATATGGAAAGAAGGGAAGAACATAGGACTATTCAATCAATAAATCATTGTTCATATTCCAAAAATATCATATGTCTGTGTAAGGCAATGATGTAAAACAAATGGAAACATCAAGAGATATAATGGATTGAAGAAGAAGAAGAAGAAGAAGAAGAAGAAGAAGAAGAAGAAGAAGAAGAAGAAGAAGAAGAAGAAGAAGAAGAAGAAGAAGAAGAAGAAGAAAATAACGGTAAAGAAATATAGAAAGAGGGAAAAAAGAGAGAGAAAAAAGGACGAATAGAAGGGAAAGTAAAGAGGATGAGAGAAGGAAAAGATAAGTGAGAGGAGAAAAAGAGGAAAGAAAAATAATTGAGGGATAGAAAAGAGAAGAAAAAGGAGAAGAAATAGGAAGTATAAGCAAACGGAAATATCATTCGTAGATAACTAGTGTTAAATCATTATGATCAACAGTATGTAAATTGATATGTCTGTAAGTAAAAAAGTAGAAAACCAGTTGCAGGGGGTGAAAGTTGGGTGAAGGTTTAAATAATGGATGTAGCTATAATGAACAGATAAATATATCTACCGAAGAAGCGGGGTGGAAAGAATAGAAAAGGCAACGTGAGATTATATGTAAAATGCAAGGAACTAATCAAGTATATTAAAAAAAAAAGTCTTCTTTCAAGAATACAATATATGTGATAGCATCTTAAAGACTTTGAGTGCAATTATTATTATTATTTATTTATTTATTTACCTATTTATTTGATATGTTAAAATTACTTCATTCTATCTCTTCTCGTTTTAATCAATCTCTGTGTTTTCAAATACAAGGCTTTTCAAACGCTTCTAAGACTGTTGTCCTATAAATCAATATGCCGTAATGAAATGTGAATATCTGTAGATATTTAGTTTTCAAAAGAATTTCAGTAAGTGTAAGGTTTGTGTCTGAAAATGTTACTATGATGAAAAATAAAACGTTACGCAGGAAATAAAACAATTGTAATACCATCAGCTGGATTTTAGCATTTTGCTGGCTATCATATCAAATGCAATTATCATATACACACATATATATATATATATATATATATGTGTGTGTGTGTGTGTGTGTGTGTGTGTGTGTGTGTGTGTGTGTGTGTGTGTGTGTGTGTCTGTCTGTGTGTGTCTGTGTGTCTGGGTCTGTATCTGTGTGTCTGTGTCTGTGTGGCTGTATGTGTCTCCGTCTGTGTATGTGTTTCTGAGTGTGTGTATCTGTGTATGTCTGTGTCTGTGTCTGTGTGTTTGTGTGTGTGTCTGTGTGTGTGTGTGTAGTTGGGCTGCAGTCTTTCATTTAAGAATATTTGTTTAAATAATAAAGACTCATTTTGTCTATATAATCTTATCAAGTTCCTTTCAAGTTTTCTGATAAGTGTCTTGGTTTCAGGTTGAAATTGGTGGATGAAATTACCAAAATTGTCCCGAGCGCTTTCGGGCCTTTCATAGGCTATCATCAGGGATTGCTTGCATGTATAAAGATTTTTTTTTTGCTCGATATTATTAGCACAACTGCGTTTACGTAATTTTGTAAGGTTATAAAAAAAACTTTAAAAAAAACGACAACTCATTTTAAAATCTTAAAAAACACGCTTTACACATGCAAACGACCCCTAATAATGGCCTATGAAAGGTCCGAAAGCGCTCAGGACAATTTTGGAAAATTTAACCACCAATTCCGACCTGAAAACAACACATCTATCAGGAAAGTAGAAAGGATCTTAAAATGATATAGAAAAAATGTCTTTATTGTTTAATCCAACATACTTATATATATATATATATATATATATATATATATATATATATAAATATATATATATATATATATATATATATATATATTGATTAAAAGAAATACGTGTAATAATATAAGTATGTCTATGTGTGTATATTTGTGCGTGTTTATGTTATTATGTGAATAAATTGCTTTTTGAGGTTCAATTTTTAGAAAGTGCAGTGAAGTTGATTTGAATGTAAAAAATTGTGCGGGGTTTTATGGCATATCAACCTTTGTAGGTTATTTAATGCCCAAACCATTTTTATAGAAATATTTTTTTCTTTCAAACAGTTCAGTTTAGCATCAGTTAATTTAATCGTCAAAACATTTCTATTTCAAGTTATTCAGTTTAGTCAAACAGTTCTAATTCAGCTAATTCAGTTAATTCAGTGTAGAATACACCGACAGTTTATCAGCAGAAGGTTAAGAATCCTCCAACGAGTGTCCTGGATATGACTTTAACAATTTGATGGTGAGGATCAAGTAACGCTGGAGTTTTGGGGAATGAAGAATACCCTTTCACTGACATCGCTCTCAGGTCCACTCTGGCCCGGGGTGGTAGCACTTGATTGGGGTCGAACTAAACAGTGTGCTTATGCTAATCTGAATTGTTTGAAATAGAACTGTTTTGACATTTATGATACACTGAATTCTATGGAACTTTTTAATTGTATAATGGATTTGGCATTAAATAACGTATAATGGTTGATATGCCAATAAATCAAACTAAACCATACCAAACCAAACCGATTTACACAATATATATATATATATATATACGTACTTACACACACACATACACCCCACCACATATATATATATACGTACTTACACATACACACACTTACACACACACACATATACGTACTTACACACACACACACATACACACACTACACACACACAAATATATATATATATATATATATATTACGTATGTACTTTGGTAGCAATTCGTTATCTTTGCTTGTTTGGTGAAAGCCGCGTAATGTTTTCGCTTTAAGATCTCTAAGAGATGACGTTCAAGAAAAAAAAAACAGCACCCAACAAAAGAATTAACATATTAAACATATTCAATAACTAAACATACGACCTCTGCTAACGGAATGGACCAAATATACACTATAAAAACTCCAAAGAGATATAAAAACTCACCGAAACTCACAGCAACAATCAAACACTATCCCTGACGTAGACTAGTGCCATTGTCGAAAGTGCTCGGGCTAGTATAGAGCACTTTCTTCAATACCTTGACCCAGACATGAAAAAAATAACAAGATGATTTGAACGTCTTAATATAAAGATCTTTAAGAGAAAACATTCGGTGGTCTTCAACCGAACATGCATATATATATATATATATATATATATATATATATATATATAAATAAGTAAAGTTGGTAACCGTAGTCGAGGGTGACCAGAAGGCTGCCTTTTCAATTGCTACTACACCGAGGTGTAGGGAAGGGTGTTACTCCTTTCCCTGGATTGCTCCACTTAACCCTAGATACGTACCTTATATTGCTGAGTGTTAAGCAAGGAGGTATCAAGTAACATCTTTAAAGTCTTTGGTATGACGCAACCTGGGATTGAGCCCAGGTCTCCCGGATCATTAGCGAACATTCGACCCACTAGGTCAATGAGCCGGTGACTATTGTGATATATATATATATATATATATATATATATATATATATATATATATATATATATATATATATATATATATATATATATATATATATATATATATATATATATATATATATATATATATATATATATATATATATATATATATATATATATATATATATATATATATATATATATATATATATATATATATATATATATATATATATATATATATATATATATATATAAGTTAGAAAGAAACTATTTACACAAAATGCTACATTATCATGAATATGGATCATATTTATACATAGACAAAGCGCAAAGATTATTCTGTGAATAAATAAAAAATGAATAAACAGTTTTTTTTCTTTTCCGGATTTCAATGCGTTTTAAAAAGAAAACTTTATTTCAAAATGCTTAGATGATAAATTGTTCTGTTCAAGACTGAACACTCATCTAAATTCGTTTTCTAAAGAATTGTCGTTTTAAGAGAACGCGTTTTCATGCCGAAAACCTATTGAATCATTAATAATAGTTATTCTGTTTTAAAACAAATGTGAAATAAATTCCTCCACATAAAAGAATACATCTAAATATTAATTTAAATTCCATACATATTAATCTGATGAACGTATTTTCTTTTCTTTTGACAAAATGCATCATGGATATGTTTAGTTGTTTTTCGATAGTAATTGCGGGTTTTAACCAACAATTTTAATGCATTCTATTTCATTTATCGAGCTTCTTTTTTCAGTTTGGTATAAAAGTCGAACGACTATCGACTGATTAACTCTTAGACTGAACTAAATTCAACCATAATTGTGTATCTCAGAATCACTAACACATACATATTGTAAAGTAATCTCCACCTTCAGTTGAGTTATTTTTTAATAAAGTTTCAAGTTACGCTATTGCTTCCCTCGACTTTTTTAACGGGTAAGTTAAAAAATCTCTGGATTATGTACAAGCAAAAAAGATTGGATTAAGTGTACCCGATCAATTAATTGCTCTCATTTGATTATAGTGAATTTTAGAACATCTTGACCCTTGTAAATTTCAAAGCTCTCAGTTTAAGTGAGAAATTTAGTGAACCAATGTTTTATCATTTATTCATTGGTGGCCTTGTAGTCATCTGATTGGTTGATTTTGACAGTAGTCGTCGTTATTTTGCTTTCTATTTCAAAACCATAAAATAAAATGGCTCGAATTTGCTCATTTTTGTCATTAATAATATGCGGGCATAATCGGTGAAAAAATAAACTACTGTCATAAATATACTGGACCATAACAAACCCTGCTACTGCAGATTAGTGTATTGAGTGTAATGCCAATAAAGGTTTGGTTGGTTTTTATGGCATATCAACCATTATAGGTTATCTCATGCCAGATTCATTTATATATATATATATGTATATATATATATATATATATATATATATATATATATAAGTTCTATTTAAACAATTCAGTTTAGCATAAATACACAGTTTAGTTCTATTCAACCCATATATAGGACCCGATCAGGTGCTACCACTCCAGGTCAGAGTGGACCTGGGAACGATGGCAATGAGGAGGTACTCCACCTTCACCAAAGCTCCTGTATTACTGGAGTAACATCATCTGATTGGTTAGTGTCATATCAAGGACACGCGTTGGGGGAGCCTTACTCCACTGCAAAGATGCAGTCGGTGTATTCTACAGCCTCAACCGAGTGGACCATGAGATGAAGGGGTACTTCTCTTTCCATAGAACTCCAGAACTAGAGCCTCACCATCAGATATATTTTCGAGGGGACCTTACCTCTCTGCAGTAGATATTATAATCAAAGCCCTGCCGACGTTGCGCCCAATTGCAAGAAAAAATGCTATGAGTATAATAATAGAAAGTGATTTATTCATTATTCCCGGCACTGCCTGTGTTCGCACAGTTAATCGGGATCATTGTTAATGGGTTCTTTTCATAAAATCCTGGAGAAGTCCTCATAGAGCTGTGATTTACGTCCTAGAGTGTGACAACAGAGTAAGAGAGTTCAAGTTGTAGTTTTTCCTTACTCTCCTGAGTTTGGATTAAGTCTGAGGTTAGTGCATCAACAGTAATTTCCAACGAGAAAGCCTCCATGACGTTATAGCTAGAATGCTCAAAAGTGACATCGCAGTGAGCAAGTTTAAATTTCGGTCGTCCTATTACGTTCACTTTGGACAAATACACTTGGTAAAGGCATGAACCTCCTTTTACCTAAGTTATTAGTTAAATAGAACCACTACAGTTCTTCAACCAGGATTGCTGGGTCATTCGATAAACCACGAAGGTTGATATGCCATTAAACAAAGAAAACGAAACCTGTGCCGAACCGACCATTTCAAAAGGTTGGGTTCCCCATAGTGTAATGTCTTACCTATTTTGTTGTGACATCTTAATAAATGAGTTCGATCTTCTTTCGCACTATGACGTTCACTTTCGGAATAATACTTGTGGTAAATCCATGGGCCTCCTTAGACTTTTTCTATAACCGGGCCATAGGCCTAAGGAGGAGAGTGTTCACCAATGGCTCGGAGACCAGGTCAAGTCATACCAAAAACTCAAAAAATGGTACTTGATGCTACCTTGCTTAACACTCAGCAATATAAGGTAAGGATTAATGGTAAATTGAAGCAATCCATGGAATGGAGTAGCGCAATCCTTTCCACTTTCGTGTAGTAGCTATTAAAAAGGGAGCCTTCAGGTTACCCTCGACTCTGGTCGCCAACTTAACTTACTAATATTCTTCAACAACGATAGCTTTGGCATTAAATAACTGTTATGTTCCTGTTTAAGAGGTCACATTTATAAGGTAAAAGAGTCCTGGGGTTCACAGCGAGCGGTTAAACTACGAGTGTACTGTCACCTTGAAGATAGAAATGTCTGGCATTATATAAGCCAGACAAATCCATATTGTCCATGGATATAGGGTTGTTAACTACCCCAGAACAATAACCCATGAAGGTTGATATGCCATAGAACAAAGAACCCAAACCATTTTAAAACCCAAAACTTGCCTTCCGCGACCTGACTTTAATCCCGACTTACTTGTAGTCTTAATTTTTAAAAAAAGATGATGGCTTCGTTTTTCATGAATCAAATTCAATATTTCTTAAGATAGATTTGACGTAATTAAAGCGATTTTGCATTGAAAAAAATCTTGTGCATCATCAAATGAGTCTTAAAATGACAGTACATTATGTTAAGCATGTAAGTTAGTTTAGAAGAAAGTAATTTTTAAAACCAGTTCAAATTTAGCAGAGAAAAAATATTCATTTAGCAATTACTGTAATAAAGTTAGCGACCGTAGTCGAGGTCGATCAGAAGGCCCCCTTTTCAATAGCTACAACAGCGAGATCTAGGAGAGGGTGCTAATCCTTTCCCTCGATTGCTCCACTTTACCCTTGATACGTACCTTATATTGCTGAGTTTTAGGCAAGGAAGTATCAAGTACCATTTTTAAAGTCTTGAGCCAAGGTCTCCTGGACGATTGGCGAACACTCTACCCACTAGCCCAATGAGCGGGTATGTTACAGTAATAGCTAGATTCAATTTAAAGCAATCTACACTAAAAGCTTTGATATAAATGTAGAGTAGGGGTAAAATCAGTGGTCTTCTATGTTTAGTTTGGTTGGGTTTTATGGCATATCAGCTTTTGTTAGTCCCGTTTATACATATATAAAGGTGATGACCTTAGTCGAGGGGAACTCGAAAGCTCCCTTTTCAATAGCTACTACACCGAGGTGTACGGGAGGGCGCTACTCCATTCTCTAGATTGCTCCACTTTACTCTCACCTTATAGTGCTGAGTGCTAAGCAAGGCAGCATCAAGTACCATTTTTTGAGTCTTTGGTATAACTCGACCTGGGATTGAACCCCGGTCTCCCGGACCATTGGCGAATACTCTACTTATTAGGCCAATTGGCTGGTTATATATATTATTTGTAAACACATTTTATTAATGAGATTTTTAAATAAGCCTGGGAACATTTTTGGCTCTCAGAAAATGTTTTCAAGTTTTACTGTGTAACAGTCATAGTTACACACCATTTATTTTTGCGCACATTTAAATATATATGCATATTATTTGTGAGTGAATAGTTCGTAGCTATTTTCCTTGTAAAATGAGCTGGACAAAATTTTTGTTCAGACTAGTATTCCTATTGTTTCCCTAGTTAAATGGTTTCAAGTTTAGTTTGGTTTGGTTTGTTGGGTTTTATGGCATATCAACCTTTGTAGGTTATTTAACGCCAAATCCATTTTTATGTAAATAATCTGTTCTATTTAAAACAATTCAGTTTAGCATAAGTACACAGTTTAATTGTCAAAAACATTTCCATTTCAAACTATTCAAGCAGTTATACGTAACAATTCAGTTAAGTGTAAATACAGTTTTAATGTCGGAAAACAGTTCTATTTGAAATAATTCAGTTAAGCATAAGCACGCAGTTTAAATGTAAGAACGGTTTAATTGTCGAAAACATTTCTATTTCAAGCAATTCAGTTTACTCAAACAATTCAGTTTAGCATAAGTATGCTGTTAGTTCTATTTAACCCATAGATAGGGCCCTATCAGGTGCTACCACTCCGGGACAGAGTGGACCTGGGAGCGATGGCAATGAAGGGGTACTCCACATTCCCCAAAGCTCCAGCACTGCTGGAACCTCACCATCAGATTATTTAGTGTCATATCCAGGACACCCTTTTGTGGGGGTCTTACCCCTCTACAGAGAAGCAGTCGGTGTATTCTACAGCCCCAGCGGACTGGGCAAAAATGGTTTCAAGCATTGGACAAATAATTCCATTTAATATTAATTATTTATTTGTACACAGTAAAATGATTCCAAATATTGTTGTGAAAAACAAATATTTAAATTTATGCACACAGATAAAGATTTTCGAGTATTCCTATTTTGTTCTAATTACTCATTCGTTTGCAAACCTTTAAATTATTTTAGGTACTGTAATGTATCACTAACGATTCTATTAGACAATCCTTCGTTTACAAATGGTTAAGGATCAAAGTATTCTGCTTCTAAGAAATCAATTCAACATCAGCTATTTGATTGCACACAGTTTAAATGATAAACAGTTCTATTTCGACCCATAGATAGAACACTATTAAGTGGACCCAGTCAGCTGGAGCTGTAGAATACACCAAGTGCATCTCTGCAGAGGGGTAAATTCCCACAACGAGTGTCATGGATATGACACTAAACAATCAGTAAGGTTGGAGCTTTGGTGAATGCAGAGTACCGCTTCGGAAAATATGGAGTATCCCTTCCCTGCCACTGTTCTTTGGTACACTCTGGCCCGGAGTCGTAGCACGTAATAGGGTCCTATTTATGGGTCCAATAGAAATAAACAGCGTAATTACAAAAAACTGAATTGTTTGAAATTAAATGTTTTTACATTTTGCACCGTGTACTAAAGTGAATTGTTTAAAATAGAACTATTTTGATATTTAAATGTGTGTAAACAAAATTCTATTCATACTGAACTGAATTATTTGAAACTTTTATCGAAATGAACTTATTCCGTGTTAAATGACTCGAAAAGGGCTGATACGCCGTTAAGCAAAATAACCAACCCTATCTGTTGCCACCACTTTAGGCCAGAGGGGACTGAGAACAATGACAAATGGTTTCAAGTATTACTATCTAACACTAATAATTCTATTCAAGATTAATCATTTGTTTGTTCATATTTAAGTGATTACATGTATTGCTATGTAACATTAATTAGTCTATTGAACACTAATCATTCATTTGCACACAGTAAAATGATTTTGAGTATCGTTATGTTAAACCAATATTTCAATTTAGGCAGACAGTAATAGAGTTTCAAGTATTGCTATTTCGAACTAATGATTTTATTCCACCTTACTTACTTATTTGTTTGCACAGAGAACTAATTTTTGTAGCCCTAATTATTATTTTTTTTCTATTTTGATAAGTTTTCACACCATCGTTAGCTGATGGTTTTTCACTGGAATCTGAGTCACAGCAAGTCTCTTCAAGTCAACAGGACTCCTCTCAGTATTCTGGCCGATATCAATAATGCTGTTTTTCGATTGTCTCTACTCGTCCTCTTAATTCCAGCTCCTCCAGTCACTTTACCAATCTTTTCTGAAGAAAATGTTATTTTACTTGAGAAATTGGTAGGGTGTAATTATTTATGGACGATCCTGTATCGAGAATATATTTGAGTGTTTCTCTGGCAATCTTCTGATAATTATGTTCACTTCTTTAAAAATGTTCCAGAAATATAATCATATTCTAATTTTACCGTTTTCCAGCAAATTTTAATAAAATCAAAACCCAAATGATATACTTTAAAAATTGATGTAGATTTAAAAAGATATCATTTCTTTCATTTTATTCTTTTTTTTTTCTTTTATTTTTTTAAATACTTCAATGTATTTTGTTTCTGAATTTGATTAACGAACACAACCAAGTCAGAACTGGGTCGAGTGTAATAAGATACGAAGCGGAAATAGTAAAACTGAGTCCGGGGTTATCTTACAATAGGTGATCGTGTGTGGGTGATGTTCTAATTTACGGCATGTTTTGCATTTGCTCTGTAAGAAGAACACCAGCCAATGAAATCGTAAGCGCAATGGCAAATGTGTATGCATGCCTATGTGTGTTAAGATATTATCAGATAGATAATATGCAAATCCACCCCCGTCATATGTATTGATATGTTTAATGGGAAAATAACGTAAGATAAACACGCTTAAATATTCTTGGTAAATAAATAATATAAACACTATATCAGAATAGATGGAAAAGTGTGTTTTTCTTACAGAGGAAATATATATGAAATATAGAAAAGATCAAACGAACCTGCGAAAAGAAAGCACGTGCATATAACTTAGCTAATGGGATTATTTTAAAACTAAATCGTGTTAGTACGTATGCGTATAGGAATGAGTTTTACATGCACTGAACGGCACTTTCGATGAGGCTTAGAATACGCAGATTGTATCCCCTGCAGAAAAGTAAGACCCTTTCAACCCAAAATAATTGTAGGTCTTGGGTAGGATATTAATCTGTATCTGATTATGAAGCTGGAAGAAAACCGAGTTGATAAAGTTCATCTATTCCAGTAGGGTAGGTGTAACAAGATATCATCCTGGAATCAAATCAGCTTATAACCAGTATTTGCCGTGGTCACCAGACTCAATAGGCCAGTTAAGTGGTGATGGGGAAGTGGGAGAACAATGCTGCCAATTCGAGATTGAAATGGGGCTTCAATGTTTTATGCACCCTGTTGAAGGGTGATGAGTTTCTCGATTCGGTCTCTTTGGGTGGCTGATGGACAAAGAAACGAGTATCCACGTGTACAGAGAGCGAGTGAACCTTTCAAAGATAGTGAATGAGTCGATTCCTACAAAAACAAAGAAACTACCCCATACGTAGAAACTGAACTGAAAGAATTAAGTAATGACGGTTCAAACATTTTAGGCAAGCTGTGTTTTATAATTCTCCTCTTTCACCCAATGATTAGCCATCACTGACATAGCAGTCGTACATGACTACGAGACCAATAATACAGAAAAATAGCATACGTAGCAGGATTTACGTTGGCGCAATAGTGTTAAAATTCACTGTGATAGGGAATAATGCAGCTTCCAATCCAATTTGTAACTTAATAAAAAAAAGTCAGCGTTTGTGCTCACCCCAATCTTTACAACTTCTGAAAGAAGATAGATATCTACTGCTAAGTATATGCTACTTCCCACTTTCTTTGCAATTAACTTTGATAAAAGTTCAATAAGATCTGACTTAACATTGGAATTGATGGCTACCGAAGGTCTGTTATTAATCAGTTGGTACCGGCCGATGACAATCAACTGCATCGGATGGTTCTGGAGATCTTATGATTGAGGAGTACATTTGCATTGCCATATCACTACGTTTCACACTAATCCATTGTGGCTGATCCCCTTAAAATCCCATCTGTGGATCAAAATTATGTTTTAATTTGATTTGGTTTAGTTTGGATTTATAGCAAATCAACCAGTGTAGGTTATTAAATACTAAATCGGGTTTATACTTATGTATTAGATATATATAATTTATAAACATAGGTTAACAAAGTTAAATAGTTCCAAGTATTAAAAAAAATAATTCAGTTATAAATCTGTCATTCGTTTACACGCTGTTAAATGATCAAACAGTTCTATTTCAAACAATCCAATTTAGCATGAGTCGTTTGTTTGCACACAGTTCAAATGTCAAACAGTTCTATTTAAACCAGAGGTAGGACCTATTCAAGTGCTACCACTCCGAGTCAGAGTTTACCTGGAAGTGAGGGCAAAGAAGGTGTACTCCTTATTTCCCGAAGCTTCAGCATTAATGGATTCTCATCATCAGATTGTTTAATAACGTATCCACTTGTTAGTAGGTTTCTTATCCCTCGACAGAAATGCAGTCGCTGTATTCAAAAGCCCAAGCCGGCTGGGCTGAGATATACTTAACCACATTTATCAACCCCTCCGCTCGGGCAGGATATGACACAAGGTCAATTTTTAAGCGGAGTTTAAAGGTTGCCTCACCAAGACTGAAGAATCTAGTCTGCTCTACTATTTACCCATAGCTGGAGGGAGAATTATTGGATTCTTACCTTTCCCAAGGGGATTAGTGCTATGTCAAATGCAATCAGACTTGTCCAGGATTTGAACTCGTGTCACCGTGTCCATTTCCCTATGACGATAACCATTACACCACCGGCACCTCCTGAGATATACTTAACAATTATTCGTATTCGACTATACCATGCTCAAAGAAAAATACCTTAAGAAAAAACTAAATAAAAATATGAATATGAACATACAAGGAACGCTATTCCCTAACTTTTTTAAGGCTCCCTTTTCAATAGCTACAACACCGAGATCTAGGGGAGGGCGCATCACCTTTCCCTGGATTAATCCACTTTACTCTCGATATCTACCTTATATTGCTGAGTGGTAAGCAAGGAGGTATCAAGTACCATTTTAAAAGTCTTTGGTATGACACGACCAGGAATTGAACCCCAGGTCTCCTGGGCCATTGATGAACACTCTACCCACACGGCCAATGAGCCGGTTACACCGTTAAAATCGATCAGTCAATCATTTAAGCGAGTTGTTATTAATAGTTTTTCTTTGTTTTCATACATATTTTTTTTAAATAATTGTTAATTTTTTAAATAGAGAATCGTTTGACAAAATTTGGCCTTCTATGTCCACGTCAGTGTAATAATAATAAAAACAAAACTGTTACATCTCTAACCAACCGTTCGTGGTGTGATGTATAGCGTCGAAGGAAATGGACACAGCAAGCTGAGTTTAGATCCTGAATGAGATGTAGTGAAAGGTAAAATAGGAGCAGATTCGGTTCTTTTGCCTTGGAATGGCAGCCAGTCTAGAAGGAAGAGAACTCTGAATTAAAACATGTTTAACTCCTCTTAAAGATTGACCATCTTTTGCATCCTGCTTGTGCAGAGAGGATGGTATATATATATATATATATATATATATATATATATATATATATATATATATATGCATTTTACATAGCACTAATACCCTAATACTAATATCCAATTATTCTCCTTCCAGCTATGGGTAAATAGTCGGACAGACTGAATTCTTCAGCCTTCAACAGGCAACTTGTCGAGGAGAAGAAAAAGTCTGAATTTAAACCTGTTCAACTCCGCTAAAATATTGACCTTGTATCATATTCTGCCCGACCGGAAGGGTTGGTAAATACATACATACATATATATATATATATATATATATATATATATATATATATATATATATATATATATATATATATGTATATATACCAACCCACATATATATATATATATAATCAACCTTGACAGAGGTCAGTATCCTTAGCTTTTTGCGATGCATCTAATAACGTCTTTATATTGCACACTCCTCGGTAATAGAGTTTTTACTTCTCCCCGATATTTGCATACTGCGTATCATGTACATATTGTGATTGTTAATATCATTTCAGTTTTCATTATTATCACTCCTACAAACAAGCCGGGGTGCGAAAACTGTTTCTTCATTGATTTTAACATTGTTTCGGTTGTTCTAATGATTATGGCAGGCCCGTTTGTATTTGACAATGCGGCTCGAGAATTGTACAGAATGAAATGAGGCAAGTTAAACAATGCGAAGGAAAAAATAGAGGCTTTTCTTGGAAAAGCGATAAACAAAATAAAAAAGCTAAATTAATTGTGTGAACACAGACAGTGCCGGAAATAATGAATAAAACCCATTCTTTTATTCTACTCAACGCCTTTCTTTTTATAGTCGTTTTTCATTAACATCTTTCTCTCTTTTCATCTCCTTTCTTGTTTATTCTATTTTATTTTCATACTTCTCTTTTTCTTCCCAATTCTTTTCTTTTTCTTCTCGATCGCTTTCGCGTTATATATATATATATATATATTTTTTTTTTTTCTTATTCATCCTCAGATTTTTTTTCTCAATCTTTATCCTTTAATTTTGCTTCTACTTCTTGGCTCATTTTCGTATTTTTCACTGCATTTTAAAAATTATTATTATTATTATTATTATTATTATTATTATTATTATTATTATTTACTCCTTTAAAGTTTTTCTCATCTGTGTAAGATGGTTTTTCACTGGAGTTTGAGTGACAGCAAGTCTCCTCAAGTCTCCAGGACTCGTCTCAGGTTTCTGGCAGTTCTTAGCAATGCTGTCGTTTGGATAGTCTCTACCCGTCCGCCAACTTCCAAGTCCTCCAGGCCTTTTAATAATCCTTTAATTATTGTGCCTAACGCACCATTCACAATTGGCGCAATCGTTACTTTCATGTTCCACATCTTTTTCAATTCTCTAGCAAGGTCGAGGTACTTATCTTTCTTTTCACTTTCCTTCAGATTTATTCTGTGGTCCGCCGGGACAGCAAAGTCGACAATTTTACAGATTCTTTTTTTTGTTTGTTATTATTATTATTATTATTATTTACTCAATTGAGTTTTTCACATCAACATTTGCTGATGATCTCTCACTGGAGTTTGAGTGACAGCAAGTCTCCTCAAGTTTCCAGGTTTGGTTTGGTTTGGTTCGTTGGGTTTTATGGCATATCAACCTTTGTCGGTTATTTAACGTCAAATCCATTTTTATGTAAATAATCAGTTCTATTTAAAACAATTCAGTTTAGTATGTGTTCACGGTTTAATTGTCAAAAACATTTCTATTTCAAACTATTCAAGCAGTTATACATAACAATTCAGTTTAGTGTAAGTACAGTTTCAATGTCAAAAACAGTTCAATTTCAAATAATTCAGTTTAGCATAATCACGCAGTTTAAATGTAAGTACGGTTTAATTGTAAAAAACATTTCTATTTCAAGCTATTCAGTTTAATCCAGCAGTTCTAATTCAGCTAATTCAGTTTAGTATAAGTACAGATTTTGTTTACACACAGTTACATGTCAAAACAGTTCTGTGTTAAACAATTCAGTTTAGTGTAACTTCAGTTTTAATGTCAAAAAATAGCTCTATTTGAAATAATTCAGTTTAGCATAAGCACGCAGTTCAAATGTAAGAAAAGTTCAATTGTCAAAAACATTTCTATTTCGAACTATTCTGTTTAATCAAACAATTCAGTTTAGCATAAGTATGCCGTTAGTTCTATTTAACCTATAGATAGGGCCCTGTAAGGTGCTACCACGCCGGGCCTGAGTGGACCTGGGAGCAAGGGCAATGAAAGGGTGTTCCGTATTCCCCAAAGCCCCAGCATTACTGGGGCCTCACCATCAGATTGTTTAGTGTCATATCTAGGACACTCGTTAGGCGGGTCTTACCCCTCTGCAGAGGTGCAGTCAGTGTATTCTACAGCCCCAGCCAACTGAGCAATACACAGAGTTAAATTTCAAACAGTTTTATTTCAGATAATTCAGTTTAGCATAAGTACACAGTTTAGACGTCAAAACAGTTCTATTTTGAGCAATTCAGTTTATCATTACTTCGCAGTTTCAGTGTTAAAACAGTGCTTTTTTAAACAATTCAGTTTAGCATAAATACGCAGTTTGAATGCAAAAATCAGTATAGTGAAACAAGCATAGTTTAGTTCTATTTGACCCATACATTGGACCCATATCAGGTCCTACCAGTCCGGGTCAGACTGGACCTGTGAGCGATGGCAATAAAGAGGTACTCCGTATTTTCCCAAGCTCAAGTATTGCTGGAACATCACCATCAGATTGTTTAGTGTCATATCCAGGACACTCGTTGGGGGAGGTCTTACCCCTCTGCAGAGAAGCAGTCGGTGAATTTTACAGCCCCAGGCGACTGGGCAATCATGTTTCCAGGACTCTTCTCAATATTCTGAATTATTATTATTATTATTATTATTATTATTATTATTTCTTTGAGAGTCTCTCACACCTACGTTAACAGCAACTTTCTTCAAGTCTCCAGGACTTTCCTCAGTATTCGGGCCGATCTTAATAATCCTCTATTCTGGATAGTCTCCACTTGACCTCTAATTTCTTAGAGTTTTAGTCCCTTTACCAAACCCTTCGAGATTGTTTCAACATTTCCCTCTTTGCGATTTTTTTCACAGCAGCGTCTCCTAGTGGTCTTTCGCTAGAGTCAGAATGACAATAAGTCCCTTACGGCCTCCAGGACTCTTCTAAGTATTCTGTCAGATTTTAACACTACTGTAGTCTAAATGATCTCGATTCTTTCCCCGATATCCAGTTCCCAAGACTTTATATCATTATTATTTTTCTCTTTTGAGAGCCTTCATACCAGTTGATGGGTTTTGACTGGAGTATGAGTGACAGCAAGTTTCCTCAAGTCTCCAGGACTCTTCTCCCTATTCTTACCGATATTGACAATGCTGAAGTTTGGATGGTATCTACTCGTCCTTTTATTTCCAAGTCCTCCAGCTCCATTATAAATCCTGTGATGACTGTACCGAGTACACTTGTTACAACTGATATCACCGTCACTTTCATGCTTTATAGTTTTCTTTTCGGTTTTCATGCAAGGTCTAAGTACTTATTTCTCTTTTTCGCTTTCTTTCAGTTTTACCCTATGGTCAGCTGGAACGGCAAAGTCAAGTATTCGGCACGTTCTCTTTTTCTTGTTGACTGTTACAAGGTCTGGTCGTCTGGCCCAAATTTGGTGATCCGTTTCTGTCTATAAAACCCAGAGAAGTTTGTGCATCTCATTTTCTGGGAAAAATTATTTGTTCATATAGTCTACTATTATTATTATAATAATTATTATTATTCATTTCACTTGATATCATGTAGCGGCAGGTTTCCTCAACATTCCAACTACTTTGAGCCTTTTGGATGTTTTTGTACAGGGTGTGGAAGGAAAATTTGGAATATTCTAGTATAATAATAAATGAATCTCTAATAAAACAAGCCTAATATCAATTAAAAAATAAACAAAATATAAGATAAACACAAAACAGTAAATTTACTCAAAATGGCCACCATTTTTTAAATTATTGTATCACCATGACTTTTAAGGGGTTTGCATGCCTTTAAAATTAATTCTACAGCCATTTTATTCCCATCCTTCTCAATAGGAATCTTAAGTGAACCAATTTTGTATCGAATCGCATTTGTTTGGTTTTCTAAAACGCCCCATAAAACGTAATCAAAGGGATTGTGGTTAAGGCTTAAATCTCGTGCGATTGCCATCCTCACTGTTTTCTTGTAGACTTTCATTTCAAGCTTTCTTATTGACGTTGAAGGGTCCTTCTTAAACCCCGTAGTTAGGGCAGTTAAAAAAATCACCGTTTTTTGTTCTCCTCCACTCCCCCTTTTCGTTAAAAAACACTTTTTCTGTCATTCTTTTTCTTAGCATTGTATACGGTAGACAAAGAAACTTTGGCTTGGTTTTAGCGTTAAGAAAATTATAGGTTCTTTGTCATTTCTTTTCTTGCTCACTCATATTGGGCTGAATTTTCTTTTGATAATGTGCTTGAATAATGATTAATCCTGAAAATTTAGATTAATCGTATTTTTTTTAAAAATTGGACAAATACGACTAAATTTTTAAAAAATCATTTCATATTTTGCTTCCAGACCCTATAATGCTGTCCGCAGCATGTTTTAATTCTTTACCGCACAGACCAGTTGGTGCAAACTTTTTAGGAGACTCTTTGGGACTGTGGGCCAAGAGTAATGACCGGAAGTGAGACATTCGTATCATAAATTCTCAATATTATTATTATCATTGTTACTCCTTTAGAGTATTAGTTGATGGTCTTTCCCTGGAGTTTGAGTGACAGCAAGTCTCCCCCAGTCTCCAGGACTCTTCTCAGTTTTTTGGCCGTTCTCAACAATGCTGTAGTTTGGATGTTCTCCACTCGTTCTCTAACTTCCAAGTCCTCCAGTCTTTTTAATAGTACTTTAGTTACTGTACCGAAAGCACCAACCACGATTAGTAAAATCGTCACCGTCATGTTCCATACTTTTTCTTAATTCTCTGGCAAGGCATAGGTACCTATCAATCTTTTAGTTTTATTCTGTGGTCAGCCAGTACAGCAAAGTCAACAATTTTGCAAATTTTCAATTTTTATGTTGATTATTATAAAGTCTAGTTTTCTGGCCGAGATTAGATGATCCGTTTATGTCAAACTCCCAAAAAAGTTTGTGTGTGTCATTCTACAGGACAGCTGCTTGATTTTGCATAAACTATTTGTTCGTATGGTCAAATTAAAATTTCTTGTCCATCTCCTAATGGATCACCTTGCCCACCCAGTCGTATTATTATTATTATTTGTTTGATGGTCTCCTCTTTTTATTATCTTCTCCCATCAACCTAAAAAAAAATTACTCCAAACAAATAGTGTATTGTTAATATATCTTTATTCAGATCAAATTCTGTTAAGTAATTCCTCTGATAGTTCATAAAATGCCCTTTTAAATTCTTTTTTCTAACATTTTACTGAAAACCAACCAATTTAATGTTAACTTTTTTCCCAAAAGAACATAACTCTATTAGCAAAAAGAAATCGACTTGGTTAATAGACTTTGTTTTCTAATGTGTACTGACAGGAAATTTTCAGTTCGTGATGTATTGAAAATGTTTACCAAAATTTAAAATTCCATTAATTATTTTGAAAGTTTCAATTAGATGACCTCAATTTTTTCTTTCCTGTGAAGTTATTAATCCAAATTTTTCCCGTATTTCCTTGTGATTGTAATATTTTATTCTTTTTATTATTTCTTTAACTCTTCTTTGTATGTCTTCCGATCCCAATATTACGCCCCGATTTCCATGTATCGACACTGGAGCCCAGGCCTAAATACAATATTTTATATGAGGTCTTTTTCGGGTCTTATATAGTTTGAAATGTACATTGGTCTCCCTTGAAATAAATTTTGTAGCTATCCAACTAATCATTCTATTTGACCTTGATCGAATAGACAAAATATGATAGTCAGCTTCATATGAATCATCAAAGTCAACTACAAGATCACCACCCTTAGGGCACCTCTGGTGGTGTAATGGTTTGCAAGTTAGACTCGCAAACCTACACGAGTGAGTTCGCGTCTCATTGGGTGCCCCATTCATTTGGCCTTGTGTTAAATCGAAGTAAAGACCTTCGTAAATTACTACAAGATCACCACCCTCGTTTACCTTTTTATATTTCCTTGTTGCTGAATTTACATTTAACTTAAATGTTTTTGGATCCATTATGTAATACTTTATATTTTCTATGTTACGTGGTGCATTCAATCAGTTCCCAGACTTTTTTTGTACAGGCATTTAAAATTGTCGCAGACTCTTGAAAATTCACTATGTTATTGCTATACATCTGACCAATTTTTATGATTTCAGGTTCAAATGAACAGCTACAGCTGGTGAATCTCAAAAATGCAATCTGGACGTGAGGACACTTTAAAAGAACGATATGCAATAAAGTTCTGTTTTGAACTTGGAAAAAATGCCACAAAAACGTATGGAATTCTTCAGACTGCTTTTCTACCATTTTGCATGAATTGAGCATCAGTTTTTGAGTGGCATAAGAGATTCAAGGAAGGCAGGGAGTCTGTGAGGAATGATGAGAGGTGTGGGAGGAGTAAAGAAGTCAATACACCAGAGTTGATTGGCCAAACGGTTACGGTTAGGGTAAGGGTTACTATGTTGGGGTTTTAAGGGAGTTCAGGAAAAGATTCCGTTGGAAGAGGCCAGCACTCTTCAAATCGGCTCAGTGGCATTTCCACGAGGTCAATGCACCAGTCCACAACTCCATCGTTGTCACAGACTATTTGACCAAGATGGGCATCAAGACAGTTCCTCACCGTCCCTATAGTCCAGACGTTGGTCCCTGTGACTTTTGGCTATTCCCTAAGCTCAAAGGCAGTCGTGATAAGACAAGTGAGGAGATGAAAGAGGCTGTGACGAAGGTCATTGACTCACTCACACAAGAGGACTTCCATGGGGCCTTCCAGAAGTTGTTGGAACGGTAAAACAAGTGCATTACCAGCCGGAGGAGATTACTTCGAAAGGGACTAGAGTTTCATTTGTGTGCTACCAATAAAAGTGTCCATACGAAAAAAGTCTCGAAACTTATTTAATGATCCTCGTAAATCTTAATTTTCAAATGTTTTCTCAATATGATCAATTGTTTAGATTTCTCTGTGTTGTTCCTTTAGATAATGATCTAACAAGGAGTTTAACATCAGGAGCAAATAATTTTATTTCTGATCTTATATTATTAAGCAAATCAATTTTGAATATCAAAGACCACAATGGTCGTTGTACTGATCCGTGAGGAAGATCGAAGAGTATATTCGGTGTTTCTGAATAATTGTTGTAAACTTTTACTTTCATAGTTCTGTCAAAAATATCTTACAATATCTACTATTTTTTAATTCAATTTGTACTTATATATCCGTTCTGAACATCTTGTTTCTGGGATTCCGTTTGTTTCTTCTCTTTTTATTAGTTATTTTATTAGTTATTTCGTTAAATATTTTTGTTTATTATTTTGATCTGCTTGTTATTCTCCCTTTCCATCACCTTCTTTCTTTTCCGCACTTTCCTTAGTATTGTCTTTTTCTGAACTTGTTCCTCTTTCTCTTTGTCTTTTTTCATCGTAATCGCTCTTTTCTTCGAATTCATTTCTACTACCTCATTCTCTCTCTCTCTCTCTCTCTCTCCCTCTCTCTCCAATCGTTCTCTTCTTTTTCCAGACTTTTTTTCTTTTTGCATTCTTTCTTCACCTGTTTGATATTGTTATAATTGTTTTCGCTTTTCTTTCCTTTTATTTTGTTTTTCATTCTGTCGACAACCGTTTCTCTCGATAACTCAATATCTTTATTCGAGAACAGTGACTATAGTAACATATCATTAGACTTTATATGAATCTTCTCATACGCCAACGCAATCTTCAGTTAGTTTTCAGTGCTAAGATATTAAACAGTAGCCCTGAAGGTGTTAAGTTGAATTCTCAGTAACGGCAAGAAGCGATCGATTCAATATTAAAAAGAAAAAAAAACACGAGCTTCAGTTTATACGTCTTATTTTTCTCCAGTTTTGTTGACATTTTCTTTAACTCTTTACTCACAGAATCTTTTTTTTCATTTCTCAACAGTTTTAAGGTCATCGCCATCATAATCATCATCATCATCATCATCTTCATCATTATCATCAAAGCGAGCCAACAGAACGAGTTCACTTGAGTCTTTTTCTCTCGCACGCCATCCCTCCCTATTAGTAATCACTCTAGGTAAATTCTTTAGACAGCGCCTAATTTTTATATATTACCTTGACCTGCGATGAACCCGGTGGATGTTGCTGACAGCAAAATCCGGTTGTAGATAAAATCAGCAAAATGATTACCGCAAACACAGAATGTGTGGGTGAACGCTGTGGCCAACGGAGATTAAGCAACACGTGGATGTAAACCATGGCCAATGAAAAACAAGCGTTGCGTGCGTTTAAGCTGTGGCCAGTGGAAAGTAAGCATTGCGAGTGGGTTACGTGGGAGTTTTAAGATTATTTAAGGTCGAGAAGTTTGGCTGAAGTTAGTTCCCGCTGGCAGTTCTGAAAGCTCATCCGTGTGCACACTTTCATTCGGATTACTTTCCTGCTCCACACAAGCGTCAACGGATAAGAATATGAGTTTTTTTTTTATATATACGTTTTCAACGTAGTTGTTAAGTCCCATCGGTAATTGACAACACAATGACCGCACAGAACTGTTGAATGTAAGTATATGGTCAGCCCGAACTAGTATGTCCATGTGTAGGAGTTCATTGCAGAACGTCGGTAATGAGTTCGTCCTTATTTTTCCTGCAGACATTAGCATGTCTTTATCTTACGTGGATAGTTTGTGATATGGAATAAAAGTGGCCGTATTATTGCTGTTTTGTTGGATGATTCTTTCAGGATTTGATCATAAGAGCATCCTGGCGTAGATTTAATCTAGCTTTTTTATCCACGCATTTCGTTAACGTCCGCGTAGTTAAACCATAGTTAAAGAGTTAAAGCTTGGATGAATTTTTCAAAATTTTTTTCTGGAGATCAGATTTACATATCATTATCTTTTCAAATGTAGTTTTTCCTTTACTTTAATTCAAATTAACATATTTACCAACCCCTCCGCTCGGGCAGGATATGACACAAGGTCAATTTTTAAGCGCAGTTTAACAGGTTTGAATTCAGAGTTTTCCTTCTCCTAGACTAGTTGCCTCACCAAGGCTGAAGAACCCATTCTGTCCTACTATTTACCCATAGCTGGAGGGAGAATAATTGGATTCATACCTTTCCCAAGGGCATTAGTGCTATGTGAAATGCAATCAGTCTTGTCCAGGATTTGAACTCGTATCGTCGTGTCCAATTCCTACGACGATAACCATTACACCACGGGCACCTCCTTTTACCCCCTCCGCTCGGGCAGGATATGACACAAGGTCAATTTTTTTTTAAGCGGAGTTTAACAGGTTTGAATTCAGACTTTTCCTTCTCCTAGGCTAGTTGCCTCAGCAAGGCTGAAGAACCTAGTCCGTCCTACTATTTACCCATAGCTGGAGGGAGAATAAGGGGGTTCATACCTTTCCCAAGGGTATTTGCCCGAAAGTGAACGTAATAGCGCGACTGGAGTACGAACTCGCGTACTACGATTCCGCAGTTCATCGCTTTAACCATTACACCACGATTCAAATTATAAGCTATTTTGAAATATTAACCCATCCATATCATATATAGTCTTCTAGGCTTAGAGTATAAAAGCTTTGATATATTTTTCATGTGGCAGTTATTGCTAGTATTGCTACAGAATGAAACTTCTATAGATTTAACACAAAATTACATTCAGCTCCAGAGAGAGTGAGAGAGAGAGAGAGAGAGAGAGAGAGAGAGAAAGAGGAAAGGGAAAGAGAAAGGGAGAGAGGGAAAGAGGGAGGGAGTGAGAGAAAGAGGAAAGGGAAAGACAAAAGGTGAGAGAGAGAGAGAGAGAGAGAGAGAGAAAGTCTTACTGCCCTTTTATTGACAAATAACAATGGCGGAAACGGTACTTCCGTTTTCTTTACACAATAGCGGAACTGCTACTTCCCATTTCTCAAAACTCAAGAACCAAATTACAATAGATATCGTGTTGGAAAATGGATTTGGTAGTCTAAGTTACGATCGTAGTCGGTGCTGATTGGGTTGCACTTAGCACTAATGCCTATAAAAAGGCATGAAACCACTTTTTTTCTTCTCAGCAATGTGTAAATAGTAGTGTTGATTGACAGAGAGAAGTTGAAAAATGAAGAGCTGAAGTTTCTAATGCAGTCTGATATTGAGTTCAACCTCGTTTTAGTAATTACTGGGGCAACACTGATGCCAAGATGCTGAGCAGTGTGCCCTTCACTTTAATAACATCAGAGACTTTTAGAGCGAAAGACCAGCAACAAATTTAACTGCCAATTTGTTACACTCTTTTATATAAACCTGAGAAAACTATGGATTTATATATATATATATATATATATATATATATATATATATATATATATTGAATGCCTCAATATGCAAGGGCCCTATGTCACGGTTAATATCTCTGCTAATAATATTGCTTTCAGATTTGAAAATAGTATACTATAACAACTATTAATCTTCGTTCACAATGCCTTGAACAAGAGAGAAAAATGTTTTGTGGCACTAATTATTTGGAGACAAATGTCATTCAAAAGTGTTTCAAGATATGTCTCATTAATATGATTTATTTCAGAGACAAGAAACGAAAAAAAAACAAAAAAAAAAACCCCAACAAAGATTGCATGTCCTAAAAGCTGATATAATAACAATTGAAAAATAACATTGATTTGATATTTCGACTCAAAATATCCATTTTTTACTGGACATGTTCCAAATAACGGTCATTGCGCTTGTGTAAGTAATAAATCATTATGATATTAATATATTACATCTATTATCAGACGCCAGATAGATATTAACATATATATATATATATATATATATATATATATATATATATTAGTTAAGTAAGTTGGCTGACCATTATCGAGGGCGACCCGAAGGCTCCGTTTTCAATAGCTACTATACCAAATGTTTATGACGGTGCTACTATTTTCCTCAGAATACTCTACTTACCCATGATCAATAAGTTATGATGCTATATGTTAAAACACATGGCATCAAGTACCATTTTTTGAGTTTTTGTCATGATTCGACCCGTGAATGAACCTCGCTGTCATAGGCCATTGCTGTACACTCTAACCATTATGTCAATATATATATATGAAAGTAAATATGCATCAAGATATATATATATATATATATATATATATAGATTAGAATAATAGAGCGTTTGCCAATATCCCTGGGTTAGTGGTAATGATGCTTCGACACCGAAACTATGCTTGAACCCAGGATCATCATCTGATGAAGTCTTTATTGGAAGCAAAACTGCTTTTTTTGCAGCAGTTCTTATATATATATATATATATATATATATATATATATATATATATATATATATACTGAGTTTATGTCAGCACAAAGCCAGAATTTAGTTAGACCACCCACTGAAAAATAAACACTTTCTCACTGTTAGATAGCTTATTAAGTTTGCGAGTTTCGCACAAGGCCTTTTAAGGTGGATCCGGATGCAGGGCTGCAGCCAACATGCGTCTGGCATAGCCAAAAATACCTTCGGCCTCGTCAGCATTCCCCTTATTAAGGCGCCAGGACATCATTAGAGTCAGCAAAAGCCAGCAAGCCAACTGGAAATTTATAAGTTGATATCCATATTTACCATCCCCTTCGCTCGGGTAGGATATGACGCACGGTCAATTTTTAAACAGATTTTAACTGGTTTGAATTCAGAGTTTTCCTTTTCCTAGACTAGTAGCCTCGCCAAGGCTGAAGAAACCAGTCTGCCCTACTATTTACCCATAGCTGGAGGGAGAATAACTCGATTCACACCTTTCACAAGGGTATTAGTGCTATGTGAAATGCAATCAGTCTCGTCCAGGATTTGAAATCGTCTCACCGTGTCCATTTCCTACGACGATAACTATAACACCACGAGCACCTCCTTTTATAGTTGATATCCGCTCGTCATAACATCCATTATCAATGCTTTATTGAAACAGAAATCACAAAATAATCTTAAAAAGAAGTCTCTACAACATACAAGGTATAATAAGTAGGCGACCATAGTTGACGGCGACCAGAAGGCTCCCTTTTCAATAGCTACAATACCAAACTCCCCTACGGAGGGCACTATACCTTTCCCTGAA
Organism: Sepioteuthis lessoniana; assembly: GCA_963585895.1. NCBI lineage: Eukaryota > Metazoa > Mollusca > Cephalopoda > Myopsida > Loliginidae > Sepioteuthis > Sepioteuthis lessoniana. The sequence continues at coordinate 120,899,311 of OY757907.1, forward strand.
TTTTTCCACTTTACCCTTGATACGTACCTTATATCGCTGAGTGTTAAGCAAGGAGGTAACAAGTACCATTTTTAAAGATTTTGGTATGATGCGAACATTGGCGAACACTCTATCCACTAGACCAATGAGCAGGTACATACAAGGTAGCATAGGTAAATTGTCATTGTTTCAATTATTAATTCTGTGTTTGCCCTTTGTTTTATGGAGTGGCTGGAACCTCCCACAAGATGGACTCGTCTGAGGACTAGACAGTATTCCGTCAACTAAACAGCTAAGATTTTTTACATAAATCGGTGTACAGTATTTCTCTCTATAACTAAATATCTCTTATCTCACCAGTGTGTCGAACCTTACTACAGGGTGGAACGATAAAATTGTCGCCCTAGAAAGGACGACATGATTCCATTTCCGTTTCATGAAAACCGGTATTCTTTTTTTTTTTTTTTTTTTTTTGCAGACCATCTACTTGTTGGCCAGTTGTGTACAAATCCCAAGAGCGATAGGAGCCTTCTATCATGTCTGAAAGTGACACAATGTTCAACAAGCGAGATCGGAGATGCGCCGCTGTACAACTCATGCCCTCCACCGATCCAAGTTATGACAACAGGGCTATTGCCAGCACCCTCAAAATGCAAATCTGGACTGCCACAAATAACAGGGACGTGCCCAGGGTCATGAAAACAAAGTTTACGGCTACGGTTATGGTCTTTGATTCAAGTGAGGGCCACATCATGCCACCTCACATCTTCGAAGTCGGCTAGAAGGTCAATACCAAAGTGTACCTGGATGTGCTGAAGCGGTTGGTGATCCCTTGGAACAATCAGGTGGTGGGTGGCAGACCCTGGGTGTGGCAGCAGGACTCGGCGTCGACCCACAAGTTCAAAGTGACGCAGGCTTAACTTCAGAAGGTGTGCTACGACTTTGTACCTTTCTCTCACTGCCCCCTCTTCCTCTGACCTGAACCCGCTGGACTACTTCGTTTGGTCATACGTCGAGAACATCACAAACATGACATCCGACAACACCAAAGCCAGCCTGATCGCCGCCATTCGCCGAGTATTCGCCGAGCTCCCGCCGGCGCTTGTGGAAAATCAAGGCGGTGTTTGAGACTGAAGGCTGCTACATTGAATAGATGTCAGCTCTACTACATAATCAAGCAAGCTTAATTGATTTTTTCAATAAAGGTTTTAAAATAAAATTGTTGTGCTGTTTTCTTTAGGACGACAATTTTATCGTTCCACCCTGTACTCTCGACTCAACAGTTTTGTTTTAGGTGTTTTATACAACAAAAGAGTATCAGTTGGGCTCTGTGTGTAAGGAAATCAGCACCATAACACAATTCACTCCTCCAGAAATTTTGGAAACAGCATTCTGTATTTCATAGAATTCACACCGGAACGCTTAATCCAAAGATGTCACAGTGTTAGGGGAATATCTGAGGACAGTGTAGAGGATTCGTAAAGAATTTGTTGATTCTTATACAGATTACAAAAGTACGGCAGGTCAGAAGCTTCACCTTGTGAGAAAAAAAGAACTCCCGAATTTCTTGATGAAATCCAGGATATGATTGATAACGACCCTTGCAAGTCAATCACGTCCATAGCCAGAGACTTGTGAGTGTTTTAGTTTCTTATCAGGCAAGTAGTTCATGACGACTTTCAGGTTTTCTCAAAGAAGATGAGAAAAGGGCAATTTTTATTACTGGCTCGCAAAGACTGGAAAGTATACACTGCAAAGATTTTTAACAAACTCAAGCATCCCATTCAACTGAACATATTTTAGTTTTTCTTCGATGACAAAAATATCTGCTAAGATTAGATCGTGAACTCAGAGAATAACAATAGGCTCTCTTTGTTTTCACAAAATGTACCAATATAGATGAAAACCAGTCACCCAATCCACATTATGGTGTTTGGGGTGGTCACGAGCGATAATGACGTTCTCCGTTCATCTTCCAACATCGAGAGTATGGAGGAGGTAAAACAGGTCTGGATCAAGAGGGTGGCCCCTGATAGACTCTACGTCTAGCAACAGGATTCTCTACCATTCTAAATAAGCAGGAAAACCCAGTTTGTGAGAAAATTTCTGCAATTATATCAACCCAAACATCTGGCCGCCAATTTAAATAGATTGCTATTCTCTTGGTAATCATATGTTGGGTGTGTTTGAGCGAAAGACAACCAAAACTCCGTTCAACGGAACAGATGAATTGAAGGCAATGATAATGGCAGCACTTATCAATCAACACAAGAAGACTGTTGGAAAGGCTTGCAGGAGATTCTAGAATCTTTTGAAGGCTGTGCGTGAAGCTAATGGCTATTTCTTGGAATTAGTATGGAAAAGAATCCTGGGCTTAAAACTGAATTTTTCGATTTAGTCTTGCTCTTGTTTAACACACACACACACTCACACACCTATATATATATATATATATATATATATATATATATATATATATATATATATCATCTAATGAAAATTATATCAACCATATGGGAATCTGATCTCTGAGACAAAATAAAACGGAAATTCTTCCCAGCTGTAACCATATCAGTGTTATGGTATGGTTGCACAACTTGGACTATAATAGGAAAAGCTAGATAGAAACTACACAAGAATGTTGTGTGCTCCTTTAACAAATCCTTGAAGCAATATCCTACAAAAAAGCAGTTTTACGGCCATTTACTTCCCATCTTGGAAACCATATAAGAGAGTCGATCAAACATACTAGGTACTGATAATGAAATTAGAACAAATGCACAAGCAACGATTTTTTTTATGTTCACAGTAGTGTTGAACCAGAAGTCACTACGTATGGACACTGGGTGATATTTAGAGAACTTATGAAGAGCGATGGTCGATAGGTATAAATGGCGAAAGAATGTTAAGGAAATCCTTGCAGTCACCAAGTTGTGATGATTATAATTGCAACATTTATCTTAGAAATGAGATAACTTCGAAAATCAGCATTTGAAATTTTAACAGTTAACAGGAATCGAACAACAATATTTTGAAAAATACTTAGCAATCCCAACCTCAATGGAGGCTAAACACAATGCCATATTTTTCCCGATATTTTTATCATCAGATCCTTTTTGATTCAGAGGGAAAAGATTGTTAATCAGAAAATTAAGATAAATAACAAACTTCTTGTAGAAATCGCTAAAATTCTCCAGAGACTATTTAGAAAGAAAGGTTATATCGATCAGAAAGATGGAACTATCACAGTCAGGAAGCAGAGAGATAATTCTGAGATTATTATGCAACTCCTGGGTAGTTTTTCATACAAGGTTTTAACTGGAGGTCTTTATTGGAGTCAGGGTGACAACAAGTCCCTTCAGTCTTCTAAGTATAATTGCTGATTTTTAAAGTGATATGGTCTATACCTTCTCGGTACTTTCTCTGACCCAGATTCTCTTTCAGGCCTTTGGGAACTGTTCCAAGGGCTCCAACAAAAATTGGTATCACTGTCACATTCATGTTCCACTGATTTTTCAGTTACCTTACAAGATCCGGTTATTTCATTTTCTTTTTATTTCCCTTTATGTTTTAATTGGACGACAAAATCCACGAAATTATTATTTTTCTTCTTGTTAACAATTACAAGATCTGGTCGTCTATCTGGGATGAGGTGACCCATTCGTATCTCAAAAGTTCCGGGTGGACGTGGAAAAGTTTCACATCCCAGGTCAATGAGTTTCTACAGAGTCATGTTGGCAACATTTGACCGAACATTGACATGACCTAATATTACGACGAATCTTTAACTGATGCCAAAAAATTAAACGTATCACTTCTTGTTTTTCAGGTTTAAATTCTAAGTTTCCCTTCGCCTAGACCGGTTAAAGTACCTAGTTTGCTTTACTATTCACCGACGGTTGAGGGGAAATTGTTGATTGCATACCTTTCACAAGGTGATTAGCGCTGAGAAATGCAAACAGCCGCGTCAAGGATTTGAATCGGGTTTCCGTGGCCATTTTCCACGCCGATGACCACAACACCACATACAAACCAACACTGTATAACGAATTCTTTAATCTCACTCTTTTAATAAATAGATTGTTATCGTCAATTGAAATGTGCACGGTGATCCCTGTTCAAAATCTGGGCGAAGCTGTTTGCATTACACATAGAGCTAATACATTTAGAAAATGCATAAATCCAACTAATATCCCTCCAGCTATGAGTAAATAGTTGTTAGACTGGGCTCTCTAGCCTTCGTAGGGGAATCAGTCGACGTGAAAGAAAATTCAAACCTGTCAAACTCCGTTTAAAAATTGACCTTGTATCACATATAGCTTTACGCGGAGGGGTTTGGTGAATACATACGTCTTAATAAACAGTTTCTTCTGTCTACATTTATATTTAATTCGGGGATCTTTTTACGATGTATATATGTATTCATTCACTACACCTACGCTGGCAGTTTGGATGAAAATCGCTGAATCACTGCCATTGAATTCATTCCTTAGTGTTTTATTTCTCTCAAAAGCGCTGAAAGTCATTCGTGTAGTTTATTTGTAAATATAAGCACACTGAAAAAGACGACAGACATTATCAAAAGAAATACAAAACAAAAAAGAAAAATGTGACACATCCGTGTTGATTTTACTGTTTAAAAAATGGAAAGAAGATAAAAACATGCAGTTTTATATAACATCAGCAAAGGCGACAACAACAGTAAGACTTGTAAAATCTAGTTCGTCGGCTCTATTGAAGTGTGTGCTAGAAATAAAGTGGTCAACAAGTGCAAGATGAGGTGACTGGTACTTTTACAAAACTACAAAAACTAATTACTTACTGTTATTCAAAGGCATTAGAGAAAACGAATATTGGCTTGGAAAAGATCTTGTAGCTAAAAAGGAAGAGAAGAAATAAAGATCCATTTTATCCTCTTGAAAAAAAAAGCCACTCACGACGTTGCTGTTATCTACGTTAGAAATGGACTTGGTTAATCGAGTCCAAATGCAAAAATGATGATCTGTATTGCATATGGCGCTATTATCATTGGAGAAAAGTCTGATACAATAATTCTACCATTGAGTAAATAGTAGGGTAGAATGGGACTGTTTTATTAGTAGAAAATCTCGGAATTCAAACATGTTCAGCGTAAAATTGATCATGTGTCGTATCCTGAACGACCAGAGTGTATATATATATATATATATATATATATATAGAGAGAGAGAGAGAGAAGGAGATAGAAAGACTGAGAGAGAGAGAAAGTGAAAGACACACAAAGAGAGATAGAGATAGATATAATTATAATAAAATAGATAAATATATAGATAGATAGATCAGGTATGATTAAAATGAGATTGATTTCAGCAGAATGAGATCGATATGTATTATCAGTGATAGATAGATAGATAGATAGATAGATAGATAACAGACAAAAGGATATATAATTTGTGCACGAAGAAAAAGCTTCCCTCTTAATTTAAAAGGCACAAATATTAATGATTGATGCGGTTAAATTAGATTTTCTCCTTTCCATATCCCGTTGTTTCAATTGTAAATTTCAGATAAAAATCCCAAACTCGCATTTAGTTAGGTATATATATATATATATATATATATATATATATATATATATATATATAGTTAGGTATATATATATATATATACTTAGGAAGCTTAGAAAGCAGAATATATATATCATCATCATGTCGCGCCGTCTGCGCGGATATCCCTGACCGTCTCTCGCCATTTCTCCCTATCACTCATCGCCTCCGGCAGGTCTTCAGGATTACAACCCGTGTCCTCACATAGCTGCTGTATGTAGGTTCGTGCTGGTCGTCCCACACTTGCACATCCATGAGTGGGGGTCCACAGGAGTACATCGCTTATGAGCTCGTCCTTGCTTCTCCAGCAGTGTCCCGCGTGTCTGGTTCGTCGAACTTGTATAGTTTTTGTGATGGGGGGCAAGTGTCCGTATAGTTGGAGTCTCGTGGGGTGTTGTCGCCAGGACTTGTTTAATACTGCTCTCAACATTCTTGTGTAATTTCCGTCCAGCCTCCTCTCCAGCCGCTTCGTAAGCGTCCATGTGGTGCATCCATATAGCAGTATCGACACAACCGCTGCCTGGAAGAAACTGCGTTTCATTTTATCTGTTAGGTCCGACTTCCATATGATCGAGAGCCTATCGATAGCTGTCCATGCCTTCGTCAGTCGTGTGTCGATGTCCTTCTCGGTTGATGAGACGCTGCTTCCTAGGTAGGTGAATTGTCGACTAGTTTCAGAGAGGCTCCGTCTAGTGTGGCAATGTTGCCTGTTTGGTTGTAACACATATATTCGGTTTTGTTTGCATTGACATGTAGGCCAATGCCAGCTGCAGCTCGTTCCAGACTATGTAGTAGTGTCTCTGCTTGATTAGGCGTATTCGCTAGTAACGCCAAGTCATCAGCGTAGTCGGCGTCCGTGATTGTTTTTGCGGGGTACCTTTTGCTTCTTCATATATATATATATATATATATATATATATTCTTGACTAAGAGAAGAATATATATATATATATATATATATATATATATATATATATATATATGTGTGTGTGTGTGTGTGTGTGTGTGTGTTTGTGTGTAAAAGGAAATTTATTACTGTCTAAGCAGTTTTTGATAAATTTATTAGTTAATAACCGCACTGTTTATATTGATAACAGAGTTGTTTATTAATTATCTATCAAATTCTTTCTCTGCCTGTCTGTCTGTCTGTCTCTCTCACACACACACACACACACACACACACACACACACACACACACACACACACATATATATATATATATAGTATTTTTTGGTCCAGTTAAACTTGAGTTGGGAGCAATTCCATCAGGACAAGAAATTATTCATGAGTGAATATTTAAATTTTCCTGGTAAAGAGCTCAATGTAACAATAATACAGAGCAATAAATTCTTTAAGAAAAACAACAAAAATTTTCGAAAACACAAAAAGAATTTCACAGGACTTCTTCAGATCTTATCTATAAGATCTGAAGAAGTCCTGTGAAATTCTTTTGAAATTTTCAAAAACACGAAAAAAATTTAACAGGACTTCTTCAGATCTTATAGATAAGATCTGAAGAAGTCCTGTTAAATTCCTTTCGTGTTTTTGAAAATTTCAAAAATGCGTAACAGGATGGAAATAAATTATAATCCTATGTGACCGGTTTTGTTGTTTTTCTTAAAGAGTATACACACACACACACACACACACACACATATATATATATATATATATATATATATATATACAATGATCATTAAATAAATTTCCAGACTTTTTTCGCATGGGCACCTTTATTGATAGTACGCACATGAAACTTTAGTCCTCTTCGAAGTAATCTCCTCCAGCTGTAATAAACTTGTACCGTTCTAAAAAATTCTGAAGGCCCCATGGAAGTCCTCTTGTGTCAGTGTGTCAATGACCTTCGTCACAGCCTCTTTCATCTCCTCAATTGTCTCATGACGACCGCCTCTGAGCTGAGGGAATAAGCAAAAGTCACAGGGAGCAAGGTCTGGACTATAGGTAGGGGGAGAAACTGTCTTGATGCCCATCTTGGTCAAATAGTCTGTGACAAGGATGGAGTTGTCGACTGGTGCATTGTCCTGGTGGAAATACCCCTGATCCGATTTGAAGAGTGCTGGCCTCTTCCGAGAGAATCCCTTCCTGATATCCCTTAAAACCTCAACATAGTAACCCTAACCCTAACCCTTTGGCCAATCAACTCTGGTGTATTGACTTCCTTACTCCTCCCACACCTCTCATCATCCCTCACAGACTCCCTGCCTTCCTTGAATCTCTCATACCAATCAAAAACTGATGCTCGATTCATGCAAGATGGTCCAAAAGCAGAAAGAGAGAGAGCGAGAGAGAGCGAGAGAGAGAGAGAGAGAGAGAGGGAGAGGAGGGGAAGAGAAGTGGAGTCCTAAAGGCGTAAGGTCCTACCCTCCTGACTTTGAGTTCGATCTCCAGTCGCGCTCTTACTCTCACTTTTAGAGTAATACTCTAGGGAAATATATGATGCCCCTCATCACCCAGCTATAGCATTAGATAATCCACGAAGACTGATATGCCATTAAAACAAAGAAATTAAAATCACGAGTATATATATATATATATATATATATATATATATATATATTCGTGATTTTAATTTAATTTTAATGATTTTAATTTAAATGATTTTATATATATATATATATATATATATATATATATATATATATATATATATATATATATATATATATATATTGAGAGAGACAGAGACACAGATAAAAGAGAGATAGTGGAGGGGAAAGACATAAGAAATGATTGAGAGATGCTCGGGTAAATGGCCATGTAAATGTGTTTAAAAAATAGCAGTCTCCATTTTGAATTGATCAAAACCAAATATCAATCAGTTGAGAAATGATTTCTTTGTAAAGGTAGGAAATGAGATTTTCCCCTTAAATAGGAGACCGCTTCACCTACACTTTTACTGATATAATAAAGTTAATTGAGGACTGAAATACTGAAATTACACAGAGAATGAATTTTACAGCTTTATACCCAGTTTCTCTTGCTGTAAAATGACCTTATAATTAACTTTGATGGACGTTTCAGTCAGTTTAAACCTGGTTTATGCTGTACACGGCATGCAACTGACACAACTGCCTCTCGATCTGTGTAACCAGTTTGGTACTGAAAGCTTCTCAGCTCGACGAAGAATAGAATAAACTACAACTATGAACCATTAAATACGGTTAATATTTTTATCTTGCTTTTTAGCGAAGTTGATAAATTATTTCTCCAGTTTCATTTAAGAAAAACTCATCTGGTTCATTGTGCCTCTGTATAATCAGGTAGGTGGGCGGTAATACTTTTTGATGAAAAACTACAAATGAGTGAGCATTTAAAAAAATGTTGCTGTCTTCTATAGAAGGGAATCTATACCAGTAGTTAACGTATTCAAGTACTATTAAAATTTTTGTTTTTATTCGTTTAAAGGCATTTCAAATTTCATGAGTTATTTATGGCAAATCCATTCTGATTGCTGCAGAGATATTATTTAATGTATAGCTGAGGAGATAAGGAGATTACTAGCTTTCTCAAGGGTATTTGTGATTGGAATTTGAACGTGCTTTCTTCGAGGCCACAGTTCAGTACTTTCGCCATGGTGCCACGGGGGAAAATGGCAGATAATACTAACTGATTTGTTTTGCTAAAAGCAAGAAAGAAAGAAAGAAAGAAAGAAAGAAAGAAAGAAAGAAAGAATTTAAATAAGAAAGAAAAAAGAAAGAAAGAAAGAATTTAGATAAAAAAGAATTTAAATAAGAAAGAAAAAAAGAAAGAAAGAAAGTAAGAAAGAATTTAAATAAGAAAGAAAAAAAGAAAGAAAGAAAGAAAGAAAGAAAGAATTCAAATAAGAAAGAAAGAATATGAATAAGAAAGAAACAAAGAAACAAAGAAACAAAGAAAGTAAGAATTTAAATATGAAATAAAGAAAGAAAGAATCTAAATAAAAAGAAAGAAAGAAAGAAAGAAAGAAAGAAAGAATTTAAATAAGAAATAAATAAATAAAGAAAGAATCTAAATAAGAAAGTAAGAAAGGAAGGAAGAATTTAAATAAGAAAGAAAGAAAGAATCTAAATAAGAAAGAAAGAAAGAAAGAAAGAATCTAAATAAGAAAGAAAGAAAGAGTTTAAATAAGAAAGAAAGAAAGAAAGAAAGAAAGAAAGAAAGAAAGAATTTAAATAAGAAAGAAAGAAAGAAAGAATCTAAATAAGAAAGAAAGAAAGAAAGAAAGAAAGAAAGAAAGAAAAAAAGAAAGAATTTAATTAAGAAAGAAAGAAAGAAAGAAAGAAAGAAAGAAAGAAAGAAAGAATTTAAATAAGAAACAAAAACAAATGAAAGAAAGAAATGCATTTTAAAAAAATAAACAAAAACTAGAAAAAAAAGAAATAAAAAGAAAAAAGAAAGTATGTAAAGAAATGATCAATTTAAGTATAAAAGAAAGCGAAATGAACATAAAAATGTTAGGAAGGAAGAAAAGAAAAAAGAAGAAAGAAAACGAAGAAAAAAAAACTGGCAAAGAAATTTTTTTCTCTAGCGAACAACTGTGGTTGGTGGCTGAAGGCTCCATCTTCAGACCTGCGGCACAGCAACCAACTACTCGGGGCCACAACTCGTCTCTTTCACAAAAGATCTTGTTTCCTTGAATATACACTGTCTGGACTTACGAAATAAAGTTTTACCCTCGTGGATCCCCTAAAACTAACTTTTCTTGAAAAAAAATATACACTTCTCAACTGATTTTCTACCGTACGAACGCCGAAGATTTGGGTTTATTATGGGCATTTAAAAACTGATTCTTTTATTCCAATAGAAAAATCCTCCTCTTTCTATTTTATCATCTATTAAAATCTGCTGAACACTCGAACTCGATTAACTTTCCTTTTGATGACATTACGCATACATCCATGGACATACATATACGCTACCTATGCCGCCTAACTCATACAGATACCTTTACCCACTCCTATATATAAGAGGATCAATCAATAAGTTTCCAGACTTTTTCGTATGAGCACTTTTATTGATAGTACACACGTGAAACTATTGTGCCCTTCAAAGAAATCTCCTCCGGCTGCGATGCACTTGTACCGTTCCAACGAAGTCCTCTTGTGTGAGTGTGTCAATGACCAAAAGTCACAGGGAGAAGGTATTGACTATAGGGAGGCTGAGGAACTGTCTTGATGCCCATCTTGGTCAAAAAGTCTGTGACAAGGATGGAGTTGTCGACTGGTGCATTGTCCTGCTGGAAACCCACTGACACGATTTGAAGAGTCCTGGTCTCTTCTCTTGGAATCTCTTCCTGAACTTCCTTAAAACCTCAACATAGTAACCCTAATCCTAACCGTTTGGCCAATCAACTCTGGTGTATTGACTTCCTTATTCCTCCCGCACCCCTCATTATCCCTCACAGATTCGCTGACTTCCTTGAATCTCTTATGCCACTCAAAACCTGATGCTCGATTCATGCAAGATGGCCAAAAAGCAGTCTGAAGCATTCCATACGTTTCTATGGCATTTTTTACAAGTTCAAAACAGAATTTTACTACATATTGTTCTTCTAAAGTGTCCTCATGTCCAGATTGCATTTTTGAAATTCATTCACATGCTGTGACAATCAGGCTTTAGTAGGGTGTATTCCAATTGCAGCTGTAGCTGTTCATTTGAACCTGAAATCATAAAAATTGGTCAGTCATTTTATAAGATGTACAGCAATAACATAGTGAATTTTCAAGAGTCTACGACAATTTTAAATGCCTGTACAAAAAAAGTCTAGAAACTTATTGAATGAACGACACGTATGTGCATCCAGGGTCAGAATAGCTCATAGCACCACGGGGATGTTTACAACGTAATATATTAAGTTTTGAGAATAGCAATACGCCTATGCGCCGTATTTCTGTGCAAGATGGAGTTAGGATTGCTCGAATTGTAAATGATATTTTATGTTGGCAGAGTGTCGTAATTAGGAAGGTTAATATTGGATGAATGCGAGTATGAAATTAAATAGAAAGCGAAGCGCATTGTGAGCGGATAATAGAATTTTATATTGTGTTGTCCGCGTAAGAAAAGATGTAGAACATGAGATCCAACCGAAAGAACTAATTGATAGATAGGAATAGTCAAAGATAGATAGATAGATAGATAGATAGATAGATAGGAATAGACTGAGATAGATAGATAGGAACAGACTGAGATAGATAGATAGATAGATAGATAGATAGATAGATAGATAGATAGATAGATAGATAGGAATAGACTGAGATAGATAAATAGATAGATAGATAGATAGGAATAAACTGAGATAGATAGGAATAGACTGAGATAGATAGATAGATAGATAGGAATAAACTGAGATAGATAGATAGATAGGAATAGACTGAGATAGATAGATAGATAGATAGATAGATAGATAGATAGATAGATAGATAGATAGATAGATAGGAATAGACTGAGATAGATAGGAATAGATAGATAGATAGATAGATAGGAATAAACTGAGATAGATAGATAGATAGATAGATAGATAGAGATAGGAATAGACTGAGATAGATAGGAATAGATAGATAGATAGATAGATAGATAGATAGATAGGAATAGACTGAGATAGATAGATAGATAGATAGATAGATAGATAGATAGATAGATAGATAGGAATAGACTGAGATAGATAGATAGATAGATAGATAGATAGATAGATAGATAGGAATAGACTGAGATAGATAGATGGATAGATAGATAGATAGATAGATAGATAGATAGATAGATAGATAGATATGGACATAGGCTGATAAATCATATTTGGAATTGATCGATCGATTGATTGTCCAAATGATCTGAAAAGAGAGATATCGAAGAATATATTTGCCGTAATTAGACATTTGATAACATAAATATATGGATAGGGAAAACGATACAAAATACACCAGAAAACTGAAAATTCCTTATTCCATTGTTTTTTTCATTTTATCAGAGAATAATGAAATTAAGTATTGTTATCTCCTATTATTGCGTTGGCTGATACATAAGCAAACATTCTGTGGGGGCGAAGACTTATTAAATTCACTTCTATGTAAAACACACACACACACATACATAAACTCACCAACATATATACATACACAAAGGCATATACACGCACACACACATAGATAAAAATAAACACACATACACGTACACAAATTTGCTCATATAGACACATATACCCACATATATATGGAGATATAGACAGAAACAAGCGCATGCGCACACACTTACTCAGACATACTAACGCACAGAGACATTAGCAAATATGCACACACAGCATATCCACGCACGTGTACGCACATACCCATGCACGCATACACACAGTCCCAAACAAACACGTACGCACACACAATCAGACATAAGCAAGCACACACACACACACACACACACACACACACACACACACACACACACACACACACACACACACACGAGTGCACGCATATACACATACATAAACAAACATTCAGATATATACACACACAGAAACATACACGCACCCACACACAGACATAAACAATAATGCACACACATATACATACACACACACACACGCACGCACGCATACACAAACACATATACATATATGCATACATATATATATATATATATATATATATATATCACTAATGATATAAACACATATATACTACTACTAATGATATATATATATATATATATATATATATATATATATATATATATATATATATATATATATCATTAATGGTAATGAAACGTTGACTGTTACTATTACCACTTCTTTTATTGAGTGCTACAGTCGGTGTTTACAAACAAACGAAAAATGATTACTATCTACAGAACATCGATTCAAACGCTGAAACTGAACGGCTTGTGACCACCGAGACCTTAGGCTTTTATTTAAAGATATCTCATTTTGCTTAGTCGGCTGGGGCTGTGAAACACACCGTTCTCAGCTGAGGGGTAAGACCCCCACCCCACCACCAACGGGTGTCCTGTTTATGACATTAAACAATATGATGTTGAGGTTCCTGTTTTCTCGAGGTTTCGGGAATCAAACTGCATACTGTTGCTAAACTGAATTGTTTGAAATAGAACTGTTTTTGTATGCTAAACTGTATTCTTGGAAATAGAACAGTTTTTGACGTTGAAACTGTACCCATGTTAAACTGAATTGTTTGAAATAGAACTGTTTAGATGTATAAAAATGGATTTGGCATTAATAACCTACAATGGTTGATATACCATCAAACAAATCCTAACCAAAAATTTTATTATGAATATTTTAAAAGCATTTTTAAACGTTGATAATTTTTTTTAAGCTCAGAAAAGTTATTTTAACGAGAATGGCATGAAACTGATTTAAAATTTATTTAATTGGGTCCACACACACACACACACACACACACACACACACGTATATATATATATATATATATGTCCTATAATCAAACGGAGGACATCTCCACTCGAGACGGAACCCCTATAAAACTAGTAGACAAATTCACTTACCTAGGAAGCAGCGTCGCATCAACCGAAAAGGACATCGACACGAGGTTAACGAAAGCATGGACAGCTATCAATAGGCTAACGATTATATGGAAGTCAGACCTGACCGATAAAATGAAACGCAGTTTCTTCCAGGCAGCGGTCGCATCGATACTGCTATATGGATGCACTACATAGACTCTAACAAAGCGGCTGGAGAAGAAGCTAGACGGCAATTACACAAGAATGCTGCGAGCAATCTTGAACAAGTCTTGGCAGCAACACCCCACAAGACACCAACTGTACGGCAACCTGCCTCCTATCACGAAATCTATTCAAGTTAGACGAACCAGATATGCAGGACACTGCTGGAGAAGCAGGGACGAACTCATAAGTGATGTACTCGTTTAGACCCCCACACATGGCCGGGCAAAAGCAGGACGGCCAGCACGAACATACATTCAGCAACTATGTGAGGATACGGGATGCTGTCCGGAAGACCTGCCTGAGGCGATGAACGATAGGGAAAAGTGGCTATAGAGGGTCAGGGATATCCATGCTACCAGCACGACATGATGATGATGATGATATACATATATATATATATATATATATATATATATATATATATATACGTGACACAATATCAACCTTTTACGTAGCGTATACTGGTTTGAATTCAAAGTTTTCCTTCTCCAAGACCGGCTGTCATTTAAAGACGAAAGAATCCCGTCTGCCCAACAAATTTCCAATATTTTTTTTTGCGGGGGGGATAATTTGATTCATACCTTCCTCTAAGGTTTATTAACACCCAGTGAAAAGCAAATAGATTTGATTTCGGGGCACTGATTCCTTTTCCTGGTCGTAACGCCATGATCGCGTCAGACATGTATTTATGTGAACTCTTAAATATACATACATATAAACGAATACATACATGCCCGTATGTGTATTTATATGAAAATATGAAAACAGTATTCATGTCAGACTGTCAGAACTGGGCCACAAATTATGTTACTTTTTTGATATGTCAACGGTTATCAACTGACATATTTTGTTTTAATATCAAAGTAGAATATTCAAATAAATCGAATAAATCAGATTATCTTAAAATCTCTTTCATTACAGTAGGAACATTATCTGTCGGTATGAAATGATGCAGCTACTAAATTGAAATATTCCATTTGATTCACCCTCATGTATTCTCCTCATATCAAAACAGTTAGTATTTCAGATGTATAAGTTAATCAGAGATCTTGCTTCTACCAAATTGAAGATCTTTCTTTAGGATAATCTATGAACTGGACGTAGCTATATACGAGGGGCATACGATAAGTTTCCAGACTTTTTTTGTATAGGTATTTAAAATTGACGAAGACTCTTGAAAATTCACTATGTTATTGCTATACATCTTATGAGATGACTGACCTATGTTTATGATTTCCGGTTCAAATGAACTGCTACAGCAGCAATTGGAATACACCCTACCTAAGCCTTATTGTCACAGCTAGTGAATTTCAAAAATGCAATCTGACACTTTAGAAGAACGATATGCAATAAAATTCTGTTTTAAACTTGGAAAAAAGGCCACAGAAACGTATGGAATGCTTCAGAGAACTTTTGGAGCATCTTGCATGAATCGAACATCAGTTTTTGAGTGGCATACGAGATTCAAGGAAGGCAGGGAGTCTGTGAGGGATGATGAGAGGTGTGGGAGGAGTAAGAAAGTCAATACACCATAGTCTCATTGGGTGCCCCTTTCATATGGCCTTGTGCCACATCTAAGCAAAAGTTTAGTAAATTTCCAATACACCAGGGTTGATCGGCCAAACGGTTAGGGTTAGAGTTACTATGTTGAGGTTTTAAGGGAGTTCAGGAAAAGATTCTGTCGGAAGCGGCCAGCACTCTTCAAATCGGTTCAGTGGCATTTCCACCAGGACAAAACACCAGTCCACAACTTCATCCTTGCCACAGACTTTTTGACCAAGATGGGCATCAAGACACTTCGTCACCTTCCCTATAGTCCAGACCTTGCTCCCTGTGACTTTTGCTTATTCCCTAAGCTCAGAGGTTGTCGTTATGAGACATATGAGGAGATGAAAGAGGCTGTGACGAAGATCATTGACACGCTCACACAAGAGGATTTCCATGGGGCCTTCCAGAAGTGGTTGGAACGGCACAACAAGTGCATTGCAGCCGGAGGAGATTACTTCGAAGGGGACTAGAGTTTCATGTGTGTACTATCAATAAAGGAGGTCCCTGTGGTGTAATGGTTATCGTCGCAGGAATTGGACACGGCGACATGAGTTCAAATCCTGGACTGATTGCATTTCACATAGCACTAATACCCTTGGGAAAGGTATGAATCCAAATATTCTCCCTCCAGCTATGGGTAAATAGTAGGGCAGACTAGGTTCTTCAGCCTTGGTGAGGCAACTAGTCTAGGAGAAGGAAAACTCTGAATTCAAACCTGTTAAACTCCGCTTAAAAAATTGACCTTGTGTCATATCCTGCCCGAGCGGAGGGGTCGGGTAAATATGGTGTACTATCAATAAAAGTGCCCATATGAAAAAAGTCAGGAAACTTATCGTATGCACCTCGTATATGAGAATTTTAACTAGAAAATTCGTGGCACAGTTGGCTGAGGCTGTAGAATACACTGACTGCATCGTTGCAGAGGGGCAAGACTCTCCACAACGAGTGTCCTGGATATGACACTAAACAATCTGATAGTGACGCTTGAGTAATGTTGGAACTTTGGTGAATGCCGAGTACTCCTTCATTGCCATCACTCCCTGGTCCACTCTAGCCTGGAGTGGTAGTACCTGATAGGGTCCTATCTATGGGTCAAAAAGAACTGAACTGTGTACTTATGCTAAACAGAATTGCTTGAAATACAACATTTTTACATTTAAACCGTGTACTTATGCTAAACTGAAATATTTAAAGTTAAGCTGTTTTTAATTTGACTGGGTGTAAACAAAAACTGCACATATACTAAATTGAATCTCTTGAAATAGAATTGTGTATATATACAAAAATGAATTTGGCATTAAATAAACAACAATGGTGGATATGCCATAAACCAAAATATATAAAACCAATCCAGTAATGCTGGAGCTTTGGGGAATGCGGAGTAGCCCTTAATTACCATCGCTCCTAGGTCCACTCTGGCTTGGTTGGGTAGCACCTGAGAGGTTCCTATCTATGGGTCAAATAGAACTAAACTGTGTGTTTATGGTAGACTGTATTGTTTGAAATACAGGCTGACCCCCGCCTAAAAAACAGACCATAAACTTTTTCATTATTTCTATAAAAATAATGCAAAATAATTCTAATTTTGTACACTTGAACTTCTGGAGATGTTGGTGAATACTATGGTCCCAATTTTCCATGCACAGAATCTACTTCATATCCTGAAAAAGAGAAAAGTCTAGAATTAAATTGACGAATTTCAGTCAAAAATATATGGGTTCTGTTTTTTGGGGGGTCACCCTGTAGAAACGTTTATATGAATAAAATGGATTCGGCATTAAATAACCTACTATGTTTGATATGTCATAAAACAAAACCAAACGGAAAATTTCGCTCTGAAGTCTTAAACAACAGTCGTATTATGTTTTAGTTTACACGTCTTCACTTCGTTTATCTGCTCAAAGAAACAGCTTTTTAAAATCATTGTTTTCAATTTAGTGTTGGAGCTCTTTCTTAATTTAACAAAGTCAGCAGTACCTGGATGAGAGGCGTTCGTAGTGTAGCGGTTATTATCATAAGAAATGAATATGCTGACCCGATTTCAAATCTTTCACAAGGTTGTCTGAATTTTACATAGCGTTAATACACCGGAAAGAGACGTGAATCCACTTATTCTCAGTACGGTTTAAGGTAAATAGTAGGACCAACTGAATTTTTTAATCTTGTTATGGCAACCAGTTTAAGAGAAAGAAAAATCCGAATTTAAAGCAACTAAAATCTTCTTTAAATAGAACTTGAATTGCATCTTTCTCGAGTCAGAGGGATTGGATAAATATATATTTCCGTGATCTTAATTTGTGACTTTTCATTGATTTAACTTATTTTTGTAAATATTCTGTGGGTCTCATCTTTTTCCACATACTAAATAAAAGTAGGACCAATATATTTAATTGATTTTCCATCAGAAGTCTTCACACGATCCAATTTTATTACAAACGCACAAAAATGGTTTTTGAACAAGTGTTGCTGGCGTTTACCCAAAAATTTTCCTCATCATCTACAGTCAAACGTTTTAAATACTTCCTTTTATGATAGTTACGAGATCCTTGATAGGGAATTTACGGTTTGGTTTGGTTTAGTTTGGTTTGGCTTCATGGCATATCAACCATTGAAGTTTATTTACCGCCAATTCCAGTTTATACATATATATATTTGATATATATGATTTGTAAACAGAAGTCAACAAAGTCGGTCCGTGTCCTCGTGGTGTAATGGTTAATGGACAGCAGAATCGTTGTAAGTGAGTTCGAACTCCAGTCGTTCACTTTCGGACAAATACGCTTTGGAAAGGTATGAGCTAACTAATCCTCTCGGCTATGGGTTAAATCGTCTCACTGCTGTTTTTCTTAAAGGGTGGCGTTAGCATGAAATAACATTCAAAGGCTGATATTCCATTAAACAAAAAAACCAATCAAACGTTCCACGTATTGCTATGAATCCCTAACAAGTCTATTAAACGTAAGTAATTTGTTTACCCATAGTTAAATGATCTAAGAGTTCTTTTTATTACAATTCAATTTAACCTCAGTATTTTTTTTTTTTTTGGCACTCAGCTTAAATGTCAAACCGTTCTATTTTACCAATAGTTAGGACTCTACCCGGTGCTTCCACTTCCGGTCAGAGTGGAACGGTGAACGATGGCAAAGAAGTACTCAGTTCCAGCATTACTGGAGTCTCACCATCATATTGTTTAAGGTCATATCCAGGACACTCTTTATGGGGTGGTCTTACACCTCAGCAGAGATGCAATCGGTGCATTCTGCAGCTCCAGCTGACTGAGTTTGTGAATATCCGGGTACTTGTAATATTTATTTTTTTCCTAAAAAATCAATTTCTTCCAACCTGTACATGTTTTTGTAACAGGCTCTCATGATTCGATTTTACATGGTTGGTAGATTTTAACGGCATGAAAACTCATAAAGGGTAATTTTATTTAATTGAGTTTGTTGTTAATCTATTTTTCATTTTTTTGCACAGAGTCTTAACTAATATGAAATTGATTTTAAAACAGTTCAATTCGAACGGTAGATTGAACGCTAAGCGCGTGAATCTTGGAGTAAGAGCAAAGAACGTGTATTCTCCATTCCAAGGATTTTTAGAACCCTTGTCTAATCATGCAATGCAGTTTAGTGCTGTACTCCTGACACTCCTATCATGGATGAGTGCTTACTCGTCCGTACAGGATACATTCAGCGTATTCTAAGCCCTTCTTACACTGATGAGTTCGGAATAAAAATACAATAAGTCGTTTGTCCGTGAATAGATCATATGATTTGCTCAATTTGCTATGAAAGCCCCTGAAAAAATCGTAAAAGACTGATTGGATAATTGCTTTATGGTTGGTTGTTTTGTTTTACGGCATATCAACCCTTTTCGGGTCATTTAATACAGAATTAAATTTTTAAAAGATTAGTTTTGGATAAGTATAATTTTTATTCACAAATAGTTAAATATCAAAGCAGTTCAGTTAAATGTCAAAACAGTTCTATTTCAATAATTTTGACAATTATTATTCTTTATCTTTCCAATTCTATTTGTTCTTTCCAAATTATTTTACTAGTGTTTCCTTATGTTGCATATTGACCAACGACCCGGCCGGGCTGTCAAAATAGGAAATGCACCTATGTAAATAACAGGTGCATCCGGTCGAGGAATATAACCTTGACCGTGGGCAGGTTGAATGAGTGCGAAATTGTGACGCCCACAAGAAGAAGGTGCACAGGAAATTCTATCAGTTTGGGACCAGACCAGTTGGAGACAAGATGCGGTAGAGAAAGCCAGCACCCAGCAGAGGAGGCCCTCAGGCCCCCGATTGAGAGTTGAGGATCAGACGAGTTGGAGATAAGATGCGGTAGAGAAAACCAGCACCCAGAGGGGCTGGGCCCCCAGGCTCCCGGTTGAGCAGCTCAGGAGAACGGGAAAGAAATGCGGTTATGGCCATAAGAGTGGGGGTCAATATGTTGCAGTTCTGTTCGGTCTCCAACTCCCTCTCACGCACAACCCTTTCAATAAAGTGAGAGGTATATTTTTCTAAGAACTGTGTCGCTCGTCTTTATTGTGTCGTTGTTATGATTCTGCATATATGTAAATAAATATGTATTTTGTGTTTGTATAGTTAGTCGTGGTCATGGCTATACTACACTTATTCAACTTGCTTTTTTAAAAATAATTTTAACTAGAATCATCCTTGATATTACTAATTCTATTTCCTTTTTTAAATGGTAATTTTCACGAGTATCTTTAAAATTCTACTTTTTAAAAAATAATTTTGACGCGTATTATCCGTCATTTTCTTTGGTTTCTTTTAAAAATAATTTTAACTAGAATCATCCTTGATATTACTAATTCTATTTCCTTTTTTAAATGGTAATTTTCACGAGTATCTTTAAAATTCTACTTTTTAAAAAATAATTTTGACGCGTATTATCCGTCATTTTCTTTGGTTTCTTTTAATGGCATATCAACCCTCGGAGGTTATTTAATACAAAAGCCATTCTTCTCAAAGAACACTAGTGGTACTATTTAATCCATAGCTAGGAGGATACTGGGGTTCATACTTTTCCTCGAGAGTAAGTAAGTAAAGTTGGCGACCGTAGTCGAGGGCGACCGGAAGGCTCCCTTTTCGATAGCTACTACATCGAGATGTAGGGGAGGGCGCAACCCCTTTCCCTGGATTGCTCCACTTTACCCTTGATACGTACCTTATATTGCTGAGTGTTAAGCAAGGAGGTATCAAGTACCATTTTAAAAGTCTTTGGTATGGCGCGACCTAGGATTGAACCCAGGTCTCCCGGACCATTGGCGAACACTCTACTCACTAGTCAGAAACTGAACGTAATAGCGTGATTGGAGTTTGAACTCGATTTTTTCAATTTCTTAATCCAGGGTTTTAACGATGACACCGCCTTGATTTCTTTTCATAATTCAACTCGGTGTTATGTCAACTCACTTTTACGATAGCAAGGAACTTTGGGCATCAGAAACAAAAAATGTAAATAAGTTAAGAAAAAAGATGATCATTGTATGTTTCGAGGGAACCTGGTTCTACCTATCAACTGCCTGTAATGCTAAGAATATGCGTTAAGAATATTTATTTATTTATTCATTAAATGAAGTTCTATCAATCATTATTATTGATAATACTCTATATTGTTATCTTTCATTTACATTCTAGTCTGTTTTTCTTTTTATATGTCCTCGTGGTGTAATGGTTAAAGCGATGCACTGCGGAATCGTAGTAAGCGAGTTCGAACTCCAGTCGCGCTATCACGTTCACTTTCGGGCAAATACCCTTGGGAAAGGTATAAACCTCCCAGCTATGGGTTAAATAGTACCACTACTGTTCTATTCTAGGAGAATAGCTTTGGCATTAAATAAACTACAAAGTTTGATATGCCATTAAACAAAGAAACCAAACCATGACTCACTGGTGACGTCACTTCTACGACGAGAAAGAACAGGCTTCCTCGAGGCACACAGAGATATGAGTTCGAGTCTCACAGGAAGCTTATTCTTTATTCTTGTTATCAATGTACGCAATTATTTGCAGTCGTAGTTTTGTTGAAACGAGTGAGATGTGATGAAAAGCGACTAGAATTTGGAAAATTATTAATAATAAAAGTCAAAAGGAGTAGCACCCTTCCCTACACCTTGGTGTAGTAGCTATCGACACGGGAGCCTTCGGGTCACCCTCGACAATGGTCGCCAACTTTACTATAATAAAAAGAAAACATCTCAGAAAATATTGCAGAGGAATGTTTGCATTTATCCTGTTGTATAGCCACATAATACCTATGCATGCAGACACGCAATGAAGACGAGCGACACAGTTCTTTAGAAAAATATACCTCTCCCTTTATTTGAAAGGGTTCGAAAGGGTTACTAAAAGTTTTACTGTGTGAGAGATGAGTTGGAGGCTGAACAGAACTGCAACATATTGACCCCCAATCTTATGGCCATAACAGTGTTTCTTTCCCGTTCTCTTGGGCTGCTCAACTAGGGGGCCGGGGGCCCAGCCTCTCTGGGACATGTTCCTCATTCTAGCATCTTCTTTCCAACTGGTCTGATCTCCAACAGCTCAATCGAGGCCTGAGGGCCCCCTCTGCTGGGTGCTGGTTTTCTCTACCGCATCTTATCTCCAACTGATTTGATTCCAACTGATTGAACTTCCTGTGCACTGAGTTGTATAATAGTTCAACATCCACCTTCTTCTTGTGGGTGTCACAAATCGCACTCATTCAACCCGTCCACGGTCATGGTTATATCCTGATATTCCTCGACTTGATACACCTGTTATTTATACAGGTGTATTTCCTATTTTGACAGCTTGGCCGGGGTCAATATGTTACAACCCAACCTCTCCATTACCAGCTGTATATGGCACAAGACCGATTTGAATTCAGAATTACCTTTTCCTTAATTAATTGCCTTACCAAAGCTAAATAATCCCTGCTAGATAGTTAATCTTAGCTGAATACAGAACAAATAGAAGCATGCGTTTCCCAAGGGTATTAGCCCGAAGTGAAACATAAACACCCTCGTTCAGGTTTGAACCCTGGTCACCGATTCCCTTTCTAATCATGATAACCTTTATACTAAGCGTGCCTACTTGCAGAGGGTTGTTATTGTTATGAGTTTGATTCGTTTGGGAGGAATACTTCTCGAGCAGTGGCCCGTATGTCTGGTTCTTCTAACTTAGATAGTTTCCATGATAGGTAGTAAATGGCCGTACAGCTGCAGCTTTGTGGGGAGCTACCTCGAGGACTTGTTCAATATTGATAGCAGTGTAGTTGCTGTCAAGCTTTTTCTTCGTGCGTTTAGTGCGTCCATGCAGTGCATCCATACAGCAGTATCGACACGACTGCTGCTTGAAAAAATTGCCTTTCATTTAATCGGTCAGGTATGACTTATTCTGTGAAATGGGTGTAGTTCAGTATTTCTACATGAGTTTAATTTTTTAAAATGCACATGCCGACACCTTCTGGAGAAAGACCTTTCGAAAATAAAATATGTAGCTGAAGATTTTACTAAAGTTTAGTTTGTTCTGTCACTTTCCTAAGATGATAACCATTAAACAATGAGCGTCTCCTTAATGTATTGGCAATTTGCAATTTTTCAGACTACGGCAGTGCGAGAAAAACTCCTAATTATTTTTTTAGAACATTCAGTATTTTAAAGAGATTGCTACCACTTGATCCCTGGTGATATTCAGCGCATATTAAGATACGAGAGAAACGAAAATATCTAATAGAAGAGAGTGAATAATGATTGCAATAAGAATAAGATGAACGAGAAAAATCTCTCTCTCTCTCTCTCTGTCATATATAAATATAATTCTTTGAATTTACTGCTTTAGGAAAATAGTTCTACACTGATTGTAACTTCCGTATTCTTTGAAATACGATCTGGAATCATTGCTAATTCTGATAGATGCTGTGTTATAATTCAGCTGAAAAAAATATCTGCGCTAGTCCTTTAACGCCGAAAGGAGATGCTGGATAAAGAAGCAAAGTCAAAAAGAAATTGTCTGCATTATACACACACACACATATATATATATATATATATTGCGTGTAAAACGAGGACAATCGGGTATTATCTCAATGGTTATAGATTTGATTTTCACTTTATAAGGTTCACAGTTCTGCTTGCTTTAGAAGCCTTTTGACTCTATTTGTTCTAATTTGGGTCTTTTTTTTAGAGAGGTGCTTCTTAAATTAGTCTGGAACAAGTTGCTGATAGTACATGGTGGTTTTAAATGATAACCTAATCTGGTTCAACGTTGATCAACGTGTGGTATTCACAAACCTTCACTCACTCCAACATAAAATACAGTATTATCTATAATTAAGTAGAGTATTACCAAAAATAAATAAAACATGACCTATAAATAAGCATACTCCAGCACATTTTTAAAAAAAAGAAAAATTGATATTCATTTAAATTATCGATAAAAGGATTCTATTATCCATCGTGGGATATAAAAAGAAAATGGATATTGATTTGGCCTAATGAGTAGAGTTTTCGCCAATGTTTCCGGGAGTCTTGGGGTTCAATTCCAGGTTGAGTCACACCAAAGACTCAAAAATGGTACTTGATACCACCTTGCTTAGCACTCAGTATTATAAGGTTAAGATCAAGGGTAAAAGGAGAATCCCGGGAAAGGGTTAGTGAGTTCCCCGACACCTTGGTGTAGTAGCTATTGAAAAGGGCACCTTCGGGTCACCCTCGACAAAGGTTGCCAACTTATTAGCAAATCGGATAAGATTGATATTTTTAACTAAAGATTGCAAATCTTTTCAAACCAAAATTGCATATATATAGAAACCCTGTAAGAAACTTCAAGCTCCTATGTTGCTATAATTTTCGTAATGAATGTTGTCATCAGTCGAGATGACGTAGTCATTATATATATATATATATATATATATATATATATATATATATATATATAAAGATTTCTCAATATTATTGATGAAGCATATATAATTAAGTTAGTATAGCCTAGATATAAAGTCAATGAAGCTTAGTAACAGTCAGTTTCTCGCCTATTCGTTCATCAGATCAAAGTCTAATGAAAACAAAGTCGAGGAGATGACAGTTAGCAAACGCTGAGGACTATGTCTACGCTATTTTAACTCGAGAATTATGTTTGAACAGCGCCAAAAAACAGCCAGTGGCGCTTTGTAACGGTCAGTTTCATGCCTATTCGATTATCAGGCCAAGCCTTGGACTGGTTAATGTATTGGTGAGAATCTGACAGTCATCCATAAATCCTGACTATGTATATATACTGTTCAAACGGAGATCTATATATCCTCTATCACCAATATTGAGCACTCTCTATAAGTAAGCATAGCAAACCATCCAACAATATAACTGAATATATGTATATATATGAGAATAACTGATTTATACATATATATATATATATATATATATATATATATATATATATATATATATATAGTTTGTTCTCATTCTTAGATGCTACATACTTTTATTTACAGTGGAAGATATTCAATGCTTTCGAATTTAGACATCAATACCAAATACTGTTTTTTCTTGTGGAGTGTTTGACTAGATATATTAAAATCTTGATATCTTTTGTTCAGAAGATTTTTTTTTACTTGGTGTTCTTATTTATGGATGATGCTCAAGGATACCTCAACTGAGGATCGAATGGAAATGGTTTGCAAAATTCTTTCATTCCAAAACATCCATAATGTTTTGCATTGTTTTCTTTAGCAGACAATTATGACTCGAAACGAGGAGTTCCTTGTCTTCTTTTCATTTTGATAAATGCATTAAATTTCCTTGGATATTGTTTATTAATTTGCTTATTTGTTGGTTTTTGTGAGATTGTTTTGGGTCTTTTTTTTTCGATATTTCTTTGGGGGGTGCTTTTGCTTTTTTTTTTTTTCGTCCAAGTAAATTTATGTTACCAGAACAGAAAATGAAATTGGTAAGGAGCCTTCAAATTCTCTCTTAGACAATCGATGTTCACTTTTATCGATGTAGTTTAGACTACAGCTATGATTTAAGTAACAGAACTGATTGGCCTTGTTATATTTGGTTGGCAGTCACTCTTGGAGAAAAACAACTCCAAATTTAAAAACTCTGCAGACATGCATACTAACATTGACTTAACGACAATTTAACCCGTCTAGGGTTTTCATTCTAAGCGATTATGCAACCACGATCATATAAACATTTTTTTGTGTAATTGTTTCTGAAGAGTTTTTGTTCACGTTCCTATCGAATATAAACTATTTTTAAACCCATATACAGCATCCTAACATATACTGCCTGTCTGAGTCAGAGAAGATGTGAGAGTAATAACCATAAAAGGTGCCGGTGGTGTAATGGTTATTGTCACAGGATATGGACACGGCGACACGAGTTCAAATCCTGGACCTGACTGATTGCATTTCACATAGCACTAATACCCTTGGGAAAGGTATGAATCCAATTATTCTCCCTCCAGCTATGGGTAAATAGTAGGACAGACTGGGTTCTTCAGCCTTGGTGATGCAACTAGTCTAGCAGAAGGAAAACTCTGACTTCAAACCTGTTAAACTCCGCTTAAAAATTGACCTTGAGTCATATCCTGCCCGAGCGGAGGGGTTGGGTAAATAGGATAACCATAAAAGGTATGCATAACTCAACAGGCCTCTAGAAATAGGTCTTCAACATCAGATCCAGTTTAGTGTCATAACCAGCACCATTTTAGGACTGAGGTATTATATCGGGGCATTGTAAACAGTCATTATTAGCCCCACAAACAGAGAATACACTCTGAAGATAAATTCAATTTGACACTGTCAAGGGAGACATGATGCATGGGCAATTGCTTGTAATCTATGCAATCTACCATAGGCCACAACCTAAAAAAGAAGTGAAACATTTCATGTACAAATCAAACGTCTCACAGAATTCAAGAATGCAAAAGAGACACAAGAAATAATTAATGTTTTCAGTTCATGAATCTTGAATAAGAAAGAAAATTGATTTCTTGACCTGCGACTTATTTTCTTATGTTTCTTATATATATTTCTTAACCTTATTTTCTTAAGCAATTCCATGAGCTTTACGGTTGGCACAATTAAATATTTTCACCCTCATACACAAATTCTTTCTATATTTGGCCTCATTTCAACTTTGAAGAACGGTTAGTAAATATTAAATAGTAACTTCTTTTTCAGGAAATCCTTACTCGTCACATTATGTCCAGTCAGTTTAGTCCTCTTATTAAGTAGGTTATTACAACAGTAATATCTTACTTAATTTTTAATATACACAATGAAATAATAACTTCGTTTGTTGTGGACAAATGAATAAATAAAAGACTTCTGATTATTTGAATTTCGTATTGATTTATTCGTCATTATCATCGTTTCTGGTTTCGGTTTCTTTGTTTAATTACATATCAACCTTTGTAGGTTATTTAATGCCAAATCTATTCTCCAAGAAGAACAGTAGTGGTACTATTTAACCCATAGCTGGGAGGATAAGGGTGTTCAATACCTTTCCCAAGGGTATATGCCCGTAAGTTAATGTAATAGCGTGACTGGAGTACAAACTCGCTTACTACGATTCTGCAGTCCATCGCTTTAACCATTACACCACGAGGACACCCCCCTCATCGTTCCTGCTTGAAATTGCCTCGCATAGTCAGGTTCATTCTCCCTCAGTTCCTTACAATATCAGTGTAACATACCCATGATACGGATATGTGAAATAGACATAGGGAATCAAAAAACACGAAACTTTACGAAATTGGTTCAGGTATGAAACTTTTTTATTACCTTTGAGATAAAGGTTTTTCGACATGACGAATGAAAGACACAATCTTTCAATGCTGACTGCTTTTAAATCTTCGGCTCTCAACTCAACCGACGCGCGGCGCCCGTAGCGCACAAAGTCCTCTGGCATCCCCCAACTCTGAAAGTTAACCTTCTTCTTCCGAGGCGGGAACTCAACTCAGTGCTTTTTCTCAAATCTCAGCCCACGCTTCCGGTGCCGGACGTCACCCAAATACCCTGGTCCCAATTCCTATCTGGGATTTTTATTTTGACATCTCTGAATGAAACATCCTCTCCGCGTGCGCGTGAACGCCTGCGTTAATGTTGCACCTAAATAACCCATGCGCTAAGCGAAAGATTCTCAGTCTAACTAAACCGAAAGGCAAGATATATAAAACGAAATCCCTCGGCAATTATATTGCATCAGCAGTTAAAAGGCGGTCACTTAAGTACTGAGCAGGTTCACCCATGCTTAACCCAGATGAACAAACCAAATCCGGTGCTTGTGAAAACGAGATGCCCGTGAGACACTTTTACCATGCTTAGTTGGGGTTCGGCAGAAACCTTGAATGAAAATTGAATTCACAAAATATATTTCACGGACCTTTTTAAGTTTGCTCTATATCATTAGCATCTCAGTTTTATCCAATTGGGCGTTAACGTAAGTATATAGAGTTACAAATGTTGAATAGCCATCACCAATTATACAAACACGTCTGCATGCAGAAACATAACGACGACACAATAAAGACGAGCGACACAGTTCTTTAGAAAGATATACCTCTCACTTTATTTGAAAGGGTTCGAAAGGGCTACTAAAGGTTTTACTGCGTGAGAGGTGAGTTGGAGGCTGAAAAGAACTGCAACATATTGACCCCCACTCTTATGGCCATAACAGCGTTTCTTTCCCGTTCTCCTAGGTTGCTCAACCGGGGACCTGGGGGCCCAGCCTCTCTGAGACATGTTCCTCATTCCAGCATCTTTCTCCAACTGATTGAACTTCTTGTGCACCGAGTTATATAATACTTTGACGCACACTCTTCTTCCTGCAAGCGTCACAATTTCGCACTCAAATCAACCCGTCCTCAGTCAAGCTTATATCCTGATATTCCTCGGCCGGATGCACCTGTTATTTACATAGGTGCATTTCTTATTTTGACAGTTTGGCCGGGGTCAATATGTTACATAAAAACAAACTAAAAAAAACTAATTTTAAACCCTTAAAAAAACACTCTTTATACATGTAAACCCCTGATGACGACCTATTAAAGGTCCGAAAGTGCTCGGGACAATTTTGGTAAATTCATCCATTAATTCCAAGCTGAAACTAAGACACTTATCAGGCAACTTGCAAGAATCTTAATAAAATTATGTAGACAAAATGTGTCTTTATTATTTAATCAAACATATTTAAATGAAAGATTGCTGCCCAACTACATGCACACGCACACACACACACACACACACACACACATACATACATATATATATATATATATATATTGTTAAAAGGTCAGAGAATCCTTTATGAGTAGAAAAAACGAACACCCTTTGAAGACTCACACGTGTAAGCCATTCGACGTTTAATATATTCCCCTGAGGTCCAGTCACACATGCATACTGTATATAGGGAAAAAAGCTATATCGGAACTAAACAAAAATGCTGCATGTTGTTTGGAAGAAATCTTGAAAGCAGCATCCCACCAAGCAATAAATGTTGGTGGATCAGCAAGGACTTAAACGCATCAACTCTGTATGGACACTCGGTGTAGTTTAAAAGACCCATCAGGAGCGATGGATGACACGGATGGATTACAAGAGAGTCAGGAAAAAAAAAAAATATATATATAATGTGGCGAATTGTTCGACCTTTTAACCCTGATAACATCTTTTCAAAACAATATGTAAACTTATATGGCAGTGATAAAATACAAATCTGTATCATAGAATGGTCAACCAGTTCAACAGTACTCCTAATACTTGATATACACAATTAAAAATAATTGCAGTATACTGCTCCAAACCTTTACAACGTAAAATCGTGATTGATGAACATTTATAAATCAAAACAGAGATTAATATGAAATAATAAAACTATGTTAAAAATGAAGTATTATATTAACACTATATCCCACGTTGTTTTCAATGGCTGTTGTACTGCTTATAAACACTTACTGGAATATCACAGCACCTCGGCGATTAATCACACACACGGTATTATGTATAATAGCGCAATATTATGACATCGTAAAAGATTGGGAATTCTAATAGATATAACCTCTCATGTGTCTGTACGTTTTATATAATCTACCAGTAGCCTACTGTATATTTGGAGGAGGGGGTCAACCTCTACAACGAGTGCTGATGTCACATATAATCTTAAGTTGAAATCTTGATGACGACTTATATGAATAATCGACTTTTATGCTCTACTTTACAAGTACACACACACACACACACACACACACACACACACACATATATATATATATATATATATATATATATACTGCAAAGAACAGCATAAAAGTCAATTATGCATAAACACTAAAGTAAAAGTACGATCACCAGATGGAGACACAGAATACTTCGACATTGTAGCAGGAGTACTACAAGGGGACACGCTGGCTCCGTACCTCTTTATCATCTGTCTAGACTACGTACTTAGAACATCAATTGACAAAATCAAAGAGAATGGCTTCGAACTGACGAAGAAAAGAAGCAGAAGGTACCCCGCAACAACAATTACCGACGCCGACTACGCCGATGACATAGCGATACTGGCAAATACACCTGACCAAGCCGAAACACTTCTGCATAGTTTGGAAAGAGCAGCAGCAAGCATAGGCCTCCATGTTAATGCACACAAAACGGAATATATGTGCTATAACCAAACGGGGGACATCTCCACTCTAAAAGGAACCCCTCTTAAACTAGTAGACAAATTCACGTACCTAGGAAGCAGCGTCGAATCAACCGAAAAGGACATCGAAACGAGGTTAACGAAAGCATGGACAGCTATCAATAGGCTATCGACTATATGGAAATCAGACCTAACCGATAAAATGAAACGCAGTTTCTTCCAGGCAGCGGTCACATCGATACTGCTATATGGATGCACTACATGGACGCTAACAAAACGGCAATTACACAAGAATGCTGCGTGCAATCCTGAACAAGTCCTGGCAGCAACACCCCACAAGACACCAACTGTACGGCCACCTGCCCCCTATCACGAAAACTATTCAAGTTAGGCGAACCAGACATGCAGGACATTGCTGGAGAAGCAGGGACGAACTCATAAGAGATGTACTCTTGTGGATCCCCACACATGGCCGCGCAAAAGTAGGACGACCAGCACGAACGTACATTCAGCAGCTATGTGAGGATACAGGTTGTTGTCCTGAAGACCGACCTAGGGCGATGAACGATAGGGAGGAGTGGCGAGAGAGGGTCAGGGATATCCGTGCTGCCAGCACGATATGATGATGATGATATATATATATATTATGAGAGTGCTGGTCATCTGTAAATCACTATGAGGTTATTTGTCGAACCGAGTGCAATATAATATTGAGAGTGCTCAATATCTAGGATAGAGCTATAATAATAATAATAATAATAATAATAATAATAATAATAATAATAATAATAATAATAATAAATAGATATAAATTATATATATATTTAATCAATGGAAAATATTATTCTACGACCTAAGGTTTCATGAACTTTATAAACTTCATAAAACCTTAGGTCGCAGAATAATATTTTCCATGGATTGAATACATATATAATTTACATTTATTTATTATCATTATATATATATATATAAATATATATATATATATATATATATATATATATATATATATATATATATATTATTATCCATTGACAGACTATTTCGTTGTATCACAATTCATCAGCGTGGCTAGATATGCTAGACGCTTCAAGTTAGGCTCACTTTACGTCAGTTTGATACCATAATCATACAGCCAGTACCGGTCCCAACGAGAGCAATGGAATTTAACGTATATATATTAACTTCCTTTTGTTTTCATTTTACGCTATCCTTGACCGAAGTGCTCAAATCGTTAAAAGAGCTTTACATTTCGCAAAGGGCAACCGTTTATTCCTTCGCCAAAGTGTTTATATTGTCATTCACGGCAGACTGTTTAATTGTATCACAACTCATCAGCGTGGTTAGACACGTAAGACTTTTCAAGCTGGGATCGAAAGTTGTTAGACTATTGAAAAAAACTGAATGATACCTCAGTAGTCCTGTAAGAAAATATAAGGCAATATAATTATTTTATTTTCAAATATCTATAAAAATAATCAATATTTCGCAATTAGATAATGAATAATTATTTTAATCAGATGTAAATACAATCTTTTTTTCACACGTTTGATACTTAAAAATTTTAATTCTGTCTGATTAGTTTTGTCTTTAATCGACATGGTTTACTGCAGATCATTGCTAATGGTAACATATCCTCTTTCGATAAGAGAAATTTCTTTTCTTGAAAAGAAACCGACCGTTCTAACCCTCATTAGAAGTTATGTACACCACATTTGGTTGTCTTCATAAAACTGTTAATATGAAAGACGGTCGAACAGACATACATAACACTTTCTACACAGCTTAGAGGGGGGTGGCTGTAGAATAAGCCAGGTGCATCTCTGAAGAAGCGTAAGACCCTCCCCCACGACCAACGAGTGTTCTGGATATGACACTAAACCATCTGGTGGTGAAGCTTCAGTCCAGGAGCTTTTGAGTAGGTGGAATACGATGTTTTCGGCATCACTCCACGGTCACTCTTTAACTGTGTGCAAACAAATAATTGATGTTAAATTGAATTGCTAGTTTTATATAGCAATACTTGAAACAATTTAACTGCATGCAGATAAAATTTTTTGTGTTAGATAGGAATACTTAAAACTGTATCTAAACTGGTGGGTCCAAGCTCGTTTATACTATTTCCTCCAAATTATTCAATTACAAATCATATATATATATATATATATATATATATATATATATATGTGTGTGTGTGTGTGTGTGTGTGTGTGTGTGTGTGTGTGTGTGTGTGTGTGTGTGTGTGTGTGTGTGTGTGTGTGTGAACCGGATTTGTCACTGAATAGCTTACACAGGTTGATATGCCATAAAACAAATCCACCCACCCAACCAACCAATAAATAGTTTTCATAGTTGATTAAAATCACATTATTCACTCAGTTATTCTTTGCCTGTCACACATTGTTCAGGTTGCTTTCAATGCCAACTTAGAAATCTCCCATCAATATATTAAGTTGGATTATCGTTTATTTTATCTGGCAGAAACCAATGTTTGAGGTTGATTTAGTCATGCGCTACAATCTAACAAGATCACGTGACTAATAAAATCAGACGTATGCTACTTATAAAAACAGAGCTATAAACTATAAATGTGATCATTTGAAACACAGTTGCAGCGTCCTATAAAAATAAAGGTGTGTGTGACTTTAAAAAAAAATAGATATAATTATAGGCAATAAAAACAGATTCCCCCGACGCCTACTACAGATACAAGTGACCAATCAAAACAGAGGTAAATGTGATTAATAAGAAGAGAGGTATATTCCTTTTCTTATGAATTTATTTGCTAAGGTTGCTACAAGTTCTAAGTGTCCGAAATGAATTAGGTAAAATTTGATTTCTTTTCTGCATTTTTGAAAAACAAGAACAACTTCAAAACATTCTCTATCTTTCTTGTCATTGTAAACGTAGAAAAAGCATTTTGTAAAGAAGAATATTTTCAGACAAGACATTTTAATCCGTCGTTCAATTAAGTAATATTGTTTTTTCGTCGATTTAAGTTTCCACAAACAACTTAATCCCCCCTTACTTTTTATTGGAGCATTGTGTTCGAATCTCTTCGAAAATTTTCGATATCAATGCTTCTCGATTACTCAGACGATGTAAGACAAAAGACTGTTTAATTTGATGGAATCTAAGAAAATACAACATTATACCATGAATAAAATAAAAAATAATAATAATAAAACTGACAAAAAAAGTAACGACCGTGTTAATTAAAGCAGTGTGGGAACAGAGGACAGAGGGCGAAGAGAAAAGGTTTTCAATCAAAAGAAACATTCATTAATTTTATCGAAAAGTTGAAATACGGAAGTTACTTTTGAGCATCAAGATAAAAACAAAAAACAAGCAGATACTAATTCCATCAAATAGTCGAATTATGACAATAGCCTAATTTACATTTGAAATTCAGAAAAAGAATGAAAAAAAATTCACTGGAATTATTGTTCAATCATCACAACTGATTACATACGTGAAACTAGTAAGTCACTGGCTAAAACGATGACAACAAACGTTACATTAAATCCCTAAACTCGGCCAGTCTGTCTGTCCCTCTGTCTGTCTGTCTGTCTCTCTCTATCTCTCTTACCTAATGCCTGAAATTTCTAGAATTCTATATTCAATACCTCCTTTTTTATCATTCCGTTTGGTTGACATGTTGACCAATTGCCTCCCCTATATTTATATTCAAAAGACCGTTCTTAATTTTCGACTTCCTTCTGAATATGAACAATCATATTTACAATGTCTACGGTAAATTAGGCAAATTTGACGTAAAACCTTGCTAATCTTATCAATATATACCAGATTCTTAGTGATTTGCACTTAAATTAATATTCAACGTCGCAGAAAATGGAATCGGTGATCTTAGTTCAAATCCTAGTCGAGACTGTTAGGCTTTCATTTCGCGAGTAGTAGAGAAGGTTCTTTAACCTTTGTTAGGCAACAGTCCAAGACAAAGAAATCACTAAATGTTGACCAGCTATTTTTTGCTAAAAGATTAATCACTTTTCTTGGATTGAGTAAATATATACTAGTATCGGACCAGTATATATTTTCTTGGTTGGTCGGTTGTTTCGTTGTAAAGCTTCTTTTTTTTTTTTTTCAGCTTTCCAAGGTAATCATGTAATTTAAAAACGTCAATCATATGCTAATACTCTTCAGAAAGCTATAAATGGATGAATAACAGAGCAGCCTGAATTCTTTAGCAACCAGCCTAAGAGAAGGAAAACTCAAATTCAAACCAATTTTGAGCCACTTAAAATTTGATCTTGTGTCACATTCTATTTGTGGTGGAAGGATTGAGTAAATGGTTGTGTCCGTGATGTAATGGCGACCTTCATAGGAAATTGACACAGCGGCACATGTTCAAATCTTGCACGAGGTACACTGTATTTCACATAGCACAAATACCTTTTGGGAAAGATATGAATCCAATTATTCTCCATCCATCTATGGCTAAATAGTAGACCGACTGAGATCTTTAGCCTAAGTTTTTGTTTTTGTTGTTTTTTGCGAGGTGGGAGTTGGTAGTTTCTATATTTTCGGAAATAAATGGAAAATAACTAATCTTTATAATAAGATGCTTCATCATATTCTGTTCTTTATCAGCCTAAGTTATCAAAACCCTAGCTGTTTGTTGAATGTTGTTTTTTGTTTGTTTGTTTTTCAGGAGATATTTTTACATTATGTTCTGAAATTTCATGTGTGCTAATAATTGTAACCTGGACAGTAGATCGATTGATTCAAGTTATATTGATTGGATCTGGAAATAATCATTCTATACTCTCTTATTCATCCCTTACCTGGCCTCTTGGCTGGGCCGTCTGTCATTCGTGTCGGATGGGGTATCAATCAATAGCAGATTCGAGGCCGAAAGGCCCCCATGTTCGGTTGGGCCACTTTCGGGTGGGCGAGCTGCAACCTATGTCCCCTATGTATTGCACTAGACCTTGCTGTCTAGTTTAAGCTATAACCCGGCATACGTCCCCGGATCCAAATTTGGATTTGTGAAACTGCTTGCCTCATTAGACCCACATTGCACTTAGTGGGTCGATGAGCAGCACAGACCAGCAGGGTTCTAGTTTCGGCTCGTGCTCGACCTTCCCCTCCCCTAAATCCCCACTATAATCATTGACCTTGTGTCAGGTCCTGTCTGGTGGGAGGCAGCGACAAATGTCTGTACTCTCTTATTCATGATGAGAGCTTCTTTGGTTGGTGCTGTTTTTATTTTTGTTTGTTGGTTTTTTTGTTTTTAATGTCATATTAAATGTTGCAGAATATTTAAGGCTAAATCTTATTTGCATATGTAGCAATTTACCCAGCCCCTGCGCACGAGTGGGCAGCGAAACAAGGTCAATTTTTAAACACGTTACAATGTAGAGTTTTCTTCTTGTAGACTGGTTGATATACCTACGAAAAAGGGGCTCAGTCTGTCCTTTAATTTACCCCTGGCTGGATTGAGAATACTTTGACATCTTTTTTGCAAGTGAACAGGCACTATATGAAATGTAAGCATCCTCATCTATGAAATGAACTCGAATTGCTGAGGTCATATTCCGATGACGATAACCATTAAACTACGGGCGCTTTTTTCTTCTTACATATGTCATCAGCCAGACGTAAAGTTAGGCAGGTTTCGATCTCAGCTTGGAGCGTCTCACACTGGAGAGTTGTTATACAACGAAACAATCTGTCTATGGATGACAATATATATATATATATATATATATATATATAACTTACCATGACTAGTTGATTTGTGCCATATGACCAACGTTTTGTGATGTAAAGAAAGAAGTCCGCAGAAAAAGAAATACTCAAACTCGAAGGTAAGGGAAGAAAATATAGCAGTCGTTTATTATTCAGCTATGATCGCTGCAACTCGAAAAGTTCATTTTAGTTGCGTCCTTCTTCTCTCTTCCTCTTGATGGTGACGGAGTGTGGGTGAGAGCTGGCCATTTGACACACACCTGACAGATAGGTCGTAGAAGTCTGGGGTAGGACGGGTCGGGGCCTCGGAACCTTTAACGCACCCGTTTTGACAACTGCCTTCAACTCTGCCAAAATCTCGTTACTTGTTTTCTTATATAGAGATTTTGAAGAACAAATCGAAGACCTACGAATGTTCAATGTCACCAGTTAAACACGTGATAATACATCTGTGATTATTTTAAAATCCCGTATAACTTTGCAAGTCATTCTGCCCGCACGCGCTAGTCTCGTGACACCCTCACTGACTGACGACAGTGCCCGTCTGTAATATTACAGAGTTGGGATCGGTTATTTGTGGCATGAATTGGTGGCCCATTGGTAGAAGTTCGGTTTCTGCATTCTGGTGTTACTGGTTTGATCTCTAGTGGTGGAGATTATGGTATGCACTGCTGATGAGACCCAATAAGGTTGAAACAGCTGTTCAGTGTTTCGCATGTGGGTGTTTGTAGGATTTTCTGGTCATGGTAATTTAATTAATATATAGTTTGTATTTAAATATGTTTTGTTTTTAAAGGAATAGTTACAATGGAAGACAAAGATCAGTATAGAAATTTTGCTTTCCAGGCGTTTTCTTGGCAGATGGTCTCTTTTCTTTGATGCATATTATATATATATATATATATATATATATATATAGTAGATACATTTTTGCAAACATGCAATCAATTTCAATACCCATTTGTTTTATTTTATTGGATCTATTTAAGTTCTTCCTGATATTGAGTTAGTTCCATTGTTTTTGTCTACTTGTATGGTCTCTCTCTCTCTCTCTCTATATATATATATATATATATATAAGTGTGTGTGTGATTTTATTCTGAATGATGAAATATCTCTGGTTTAAAATGATGACGAGTTTGCTATTTCAATTGTTTTTGTTAAAAGCAGAACGACCAGCTCGAACATACATACAGTAGCTTTGTGAGGATACGGGATGTAGCCCTGAAGACCTGCCAGAGGCGATGAACGATAGGGAGAAGTGGCGAGAGAGGGTCAGGGATATCCGTACCTGTGGCACGACATGATGATGATGATGATGATGATTAATTTTGGATTGAGTGAAGGTTCGAGTTCAGCTCTGGTAGTTAGAATTAGTTCGGTTTTCTTATACTTACGTCAGTGTTTGGTTTTGAATTCGAGATATGAGTTTTTCCAGCGTTATTCATTTTGGAAGTTAGTGAGCGGACCAGGTTTTGTTTTCTGGGTTTAACTTCAAACCTTTTGGTCACGTTTGGTTGATATTACTACTCAGCTCTCTATGTTTAAGTAAAGCGATGTTTTTAAGGCCTTAATGAATACGTTGATTAACTATGGTTGACTTCACAGCGGACATTGATTCGTTTGACCCGCATGTAAATTTCGACCTTTCTAACTCACGGAAAGATTATCGGAAAAGAATGGCTACCATTAAAGTGTGACGAGAAATCTTCGTGCGTTAAACATAACTGCTAACCTTCCAAATGCCGAGCCATCACGTCTCTGCGTTGAAATGTATTTGCTAAAATAGGTGAAGAGCGGGGGAGAGATAACTTTGCAAATCCGTACGTGTCTAGGACAGCATAAAATTTATTTCGCGATGAAGATTTGAGCTCAGGTTGAAAATCAAATTTTAAGACGAAAAAAAAGGAAATCTCTAGAATTAAGTTGATACTCAGAAAATGACCTCCCGTGTAAAAGTCCATTAGAATTCCATACAGTCAACTTATACAGACAATGTTTATTGGTCAGACTCAGTAATCTCTCTTGAGCCTTACTCGATCCTGAACGTCCTAAGAATAAAAATAATGTAAGACTGAGACGTAAAAAAAAGTAAAGCAAAGACTCGAGCAGATTACGATGAATAGTTATCACAGTCGATTCGTCGTGATCTTTGATAATGAGTATGAACACAATAACACCAAAATAAAATACAAATAAAAAGATTGATGCGTTTGAGAAAAGAAAAAGGATAAAAAAATTCGGTCCTATTTCTTTTATAGGCATCAAATAATTGTACTTTAGTCGTGCACAACTTCAGAAATGTTGGAGACACGGTGAGAATCAAATTCACTTAAATAAAAAGGTCAGTGAGATAAGCTTTTAAATGAGTGAGTCTTTGATTTTAACGGTATTTCAACTCGTCTAGGCATATTTTATGCCTCGAATTTTAAGAATCGCTTTCAGTGTATGTTTATATTGACATTTTTTTGTTGTGTTGTTTCTTAAAAGTTTTTTGTACACGATCTTATTGAATACGAATGAATTTCAAATCGATTTATTTGACCCGTTGATGGGATCCTATTAGTTGCTACTACGCCAGGTCAGAGTGAACCTGGGAGTAATGGCATAAAGGGGTACAATCACAGATCTCCTAAATATGAGCATCCCCCTCAAATTCAGTTTAGTATTTTACCCTGGACACCCTTTTTTGTTGAAGACGAGGCTTACTTTTTCGTAGGAGATACAGTTAGCATATTCTGAGCCTCTGCGATTGGAAAAAACAAGTTTACCAACGACTAGTCTACGCAAAGAAGCCGACATTTCAATTCGTCTGGTATACGTCCAACGGAAATACGACATCCAATGTGTATTTGGTATATGTATTCATCTATCTGCACTGATGAGAACAAGTTCAACTATTAAACCTTGTAACGATGGTTCGAATACACAGTTTTTCTTCTCCGAGGCTAAAGAACCCAGTCTGCCTTACTATTTATCCATCACTGTGGTGGAAAGAGAGGAGGGATGGATTTATGCCTTTTCTTAAGGGAATTAGAGCGAAGTGAAACACAAACAAAAGCATCCAGGATTTGAGCTCAAGTCGACGATTCCATGTTCTACGACGAGAACCATTGCCTCAAGAGGGTCTCATATTGTCAATTCAATAATACAAGGGGACAACAAAAAACTGAACCCATAAACTTTTTTATTACTTCTGCAAAATTAAAGCAAAATAATTCAAATTAATTTCCTCGTTAGACCAGGACATGTTGGACAATATTATGGTCCCAATTTTTCATGCACAGAATCTACTTCACATCTTGAAAAAAAGAAAAGGCTAGAATTAAATTTATAAATTTCAGTCAAATATATGGGTTCAGTTTTTTTTTTTTTTTTTTTTTTTTTTGGTGGGGGTCACCCTGTATCAATTACTGAGTATCAAAAACGTATTCATCATATTTAGAGAATTGTTAAGATATTTGTATTTGATCGCGCAGACATTGATACCAGAAAGATCTTTTTTTTTCTGTAGCTGTTCACCAGAGTTGCACAAAACCCCAGAACGACAATAATTCTCTTTACATATTTTCTTGGGATTTTACAAATGTTATGTTGACATTTTCAAAAATAAATCTTTAAATCTAGTTTCAAACTTTCAATGGGACTCAGATCCGTATTTTGACTGGGTCATTCAATAACATAAGATCCCGGTTTTAGTTCACCGAGTTCTGTCTTTATGTTAATTATATTCGAAAACCTAAATATAACTTATACTTAGCTTTCTAGCATTAATAAGATTATCTCCAAAAGATATCGAAGTATTTAACTCCACCTATCTTCTCCTCATCCTTTCGATGTACCCTGGCCGTTGATGTAAAATCCTGTATCATGATATTTCCACAATCAAGTTTAACAGTTATGACTCGTTCCGTTTGGTTAACGTCTTGACCAATTGCCTCCAGTATATTTATATTCAAAAGACCATTCTTAACTTTCGACTTCCTTCTGAATATAAATGTTCATATTTACAATGTCTACAGTAAATTAGGTGACCTTGATGTAAATTTGCAAACCTTGCTAATCTTATCAATATATACCAGATCCTTAGTGATTTGCACTTAAATTAAAGGTCATCATCGCAGGAAATGGAATCGGTGATCTTAGTTCAAATCCTAGTCTAGACTGTTCGGCTTTCACTTCGCGTTATTGCTCTTGGGAAAATAGTAGAGAAGGTTCTTTAGCCTTGATTATCGACGTATCTAACTCCAACTATATTCTCCTCATCCTTTCGATGTACCCTGGCCGTTGATGTAATATCCTGTATCATGATATTTCCAGAATCATGTTTAACAGTTACTGTAAAATACAGCTTGGCTGACAATATGGGACAATGTTAAAATCCCACGGTGCAGTCACAAACTGATTCACCGGAAGAGGGTGACCTGTGAACTGCATAACAGTTATTTCTGCTCGACGATGATCAAACATACCACTCCAAAGAGAGCAGAAATTGCATATTCTGTTGACCAGTTATGGGAAGAGATTGCATCGGCGAGCTTGGCTGACAATATGGGACGAGGTTAAAATCCCACGGTGCAGTCACGAACTGATTCAACGGAAGAAGGTTACCTGTGAACTACATGACAGTTATTTCCGCTCGATGATGATCAAACATGCCATTCCAAAGACGGCGGAAGTTGCATATTCCGTTGGCCAGTTATGGGAAGAGATTGCGTAGGCGTGGAGGCGTGTC
Organism: Sepioteuthis lessoniana; assembly: GCA_963585895.1. NCBI lineage: Eukaryota > Metazoa > Mollusca > Cephalopoda > Myopsida > Loliginidae > Sepioteuthis > Sepioteuthis lessoniana. The sequence continues at coordinate 120,940,232 of OY757907.1, forward strand.
CATATCTCCGCGTGGGAGTTTGATAGTAATATAAGGCCGACGAATTGAACGGAAGACAGTGAAAATTCTGCTGTATACGCAAGCTTGTCCCGTCGTTACCCCGTGTGCGCTTCCTTGGCCATCGTCTAACTTACACCGAAGGATCCAGGCCTCATAGACGAACGATTCTAATACCTCTCCTGATTGCGCCTACTTAACATATGCGTCCATCGAGAAAATAAATATATATTGTTATATATATTACGTGTTGTCGTTTGTTTGGCCAGAGCGAAATGTAACATTATGACTCGGGTCTTTAGCTTGTAGGTTTTATTTGGCGTTGCCCATCTTTTACGAGTGGAATTGAAACCAAACAACTCAACTTCAAAGTTTTGAATCAGATGAAATGGCAGGTAATTAAACCAAACTGTTTAATTTATCACTAAGTTGTAAAAGTATTTCGGAGAATCGCCATGGAGTAGTAGTTAATGTGCTTAACTGTGACATATTTGTATGTGAGTTCGAACTCCAGTCGCGCTAATACACTCACTTTCTGACTATTACCCCTGGAAAAGGTATACACCCTTATGTCCTCCCCGATATGTGTTTAATTGTACCACAAATATTCTAGAAAGATGAATTTGGCATTAAATTACCTACAAAGGTTGATGTGCCATTTAACAAAGGCAAAAGTTTACAGGGAATTTTGTTTTTCAGTCTTATGCTAAATCCTGCTTATAGTATCTTTCTTATGACCGTCAAATTTAAGGGTTGTCCTTGTGGTGTAATGGTTAAAGCGATGGACTGCGGAATCGTAGTAAGCGAGTTCGTATTCCAGTCCAGCTATTAGGTTCACTTTCGGGCAAATACCCTTGGGAAAGGTATGGACCCCCTTATCCCTTGGAGGTGCCCGTGGTGTAATGGTTATCGTCGTTGGAAATGGACACGGTAACACGAGTTCATATCCTGGACCAAGCTAATTGCATTTCACATAGCACTAATACCCTTGGGAAAGGTATGAATCCAATTATTCTCCCTCCAGCTATGGGTAAATAGTAGGGAAGAGTGGGTTCTTCAGCCTTGGTGAGGCAACTAGTCTCGGAGAAGAAAAACTCTGAATTCAAACCTGTTAAACTCTGCTTAAAAATTGACCTTGTGTCATATCTGCCCGAGCGGAGGGATCGGGTAAATAGGATGACCGTCAATTTCTGTTCCGTTCTAGCTTCACAATATTTATAGAGTTGGGTGAATTTTTTTCGATCCTTAAACCTTTGCTGATCTCTATTTACCATAATAGAACGAGGGCACCCGCCCACATAAGTTATAGCCAAGTCGGCTGAGGCAGTAGAACATACGGACAGCATCCTTGAAGAGGAGTAAAACCCATCCCCTAACAATAAACAATCTGATGGTGAGGCTCCAGTAATGCAAGAGCATTGGGGAAGACGGAGTACCTGTTCATTACCATCCCACCTAGGTTCACTCGGACTCGGAGTGGGTGCAGCTGATTGGGTCCTATCTATGGGGCAAGTAGAACCGTTTGACATTTATACTGGGTGCAAACAAATGACTTATGTTAAATTGAATTGTTTAAATAGAACTGTTTGATCATTTAATTGTGGATAATCAAATAACTGATATTTTATTGAATTATTTCCATAAATGTCTGTTTCGTCTAACTTGGATAGTTTTCGTTATGTCAGGCAGGTGGCTCAAGGACGAGGTCATAAGTGATGTAGTCATATTGACCCGCGCATATGGCCAAGCAAAAGCAGGACGACCAGCTCGAACATACATACAGCAGCTATGTGAGGATTCGGGATGTAGCCCTGAAGACCTGCCAGAGGCGATGAATGACGGGGAGAAGTGGCGAGAGAGGGTCAGGGATATCCATGCAAGCGGTACAACATGATGATAATGATTACCATTAATACTTGGAACCATTTAACTGTATGCAAAAAAATTAGATTAGGCTTAAAAACGTTTTAAAGAATATACGTTTACAAATCATACATATTTATTATATATGTATAGAGGATTTGGCGTCAAATAACCGACCATGGGTGATATGCCATAAAACTCTACCCAACGAACTGACTCACCCTATGGGTTATCTTTAAAAGTGTTTGCTTTAATTTTTTGCCCGAAAAATCAGACACTTTTGATAAGAAGAAAGAAACTTTGATTGGCACTAATTTTCCCCTAAAACTACTTTATTTAACGCATCGAAATGAAATATCTGCAACTAGATAACCTGCTTATATAACGTTAATGTACAGTTAGGATAAAGAAACCGTCTTGCGTTGCTGGATCTCGACGAAAATCGTCAGAAACAAAGACAAGATGAAGAGATAGGGATTAGTTCATAATAAAGGAAAAAGTCAGACACGTAGTCAAAGAAAAAAATCCCACTCCCTTTATTTCAGTTTAAACCACTCTCTGGGTAAAAAAAACAGGAAGATATACACAATGAATATGAACATTAAGATTGATTTGCGATTTAGTTGTTTTGTTCCTTGTCATCTGCTGGTCAATAACTAACTGAGTGACTGAGTCTTTTTGAAACCCCTCTACCGCAAACATTCTCATAGTTTTACACTTTGCTGTCGGTCACACAACCGGACATTAGGTTGACTAGTGATTTGTAGGCAACCATTTCACAGATGGACACTAGGTTCACTAGTGATTTGTATGGACTATTTCATAGATGGACACTAGATTCACTAGTCGCATGTAAGCAGACACTTGATTACATTTGTTATATATTTCTTATTTGTAGTATTCTACTTCGTGAGAACTTTTCACACCAGCGTTAACGGATAGTTGTTAACTATTATTATTATTATTACATTACACTTTTGAGAGGTTTTCACCCCAGTGTTAACTGATAGGTTTTCACTGGAGTCTAAGTGATAGCAACTCTCCTCAATTATCAAGGACTCTTCTCAGTATTCTGGCCGATTTCAACAATGTTCTAGTTTAGACATCTCCACGCGTCATCTTATTTCTAAATTCTCCAGTCCTTGAACCAATCCTTTAGTCACTTTGCCAAGCGCACCAATCACAAGTTGTATCACTATCACTTTCATGTTCCACAGTTTTTTTCAGCTATTTAGCAAGGTCCAGGTGCTTGTCTCTCTTTTCGCTTTCTTTAGGTTTTACCCAGTGGTTAGCTGGGGCGGCAAAGTCCATTATTCTGCAGGTTCTTTTTTTTTTTTTTTTTTTTTTTACTATCACTTAGTCTAGTCGTTTATTATTATGATTTTTATCATCCTGAATTTTCCACGCCAGTTTTAACAGGTGTTTGGGTTTTTTTTTCACAGAAGCAAGTATCTTAAGGTTTCCAGGATTCTTCAAAGTATTCTAACTGATTCTAATAGTACTGGGGTTTGGCTGGTCTTAATTTTTCTGCTAATCTTCAATTCCCTTTGTTTACTTTCAAGGCCTTTGGTGACGGTTTCTACTGCACCTACTACAAATGGTTTCACCGTCAACATCAAGATCAATAACTTTTTCAAATCTCTGGTAACATCTCGACATTTGTCTATTTTTTTTCACTCTGTTTTATTTCTATTCCGTAAAGCAGCAAAATCCATGAGATGATAAGTTATTAATTCTTATGAGTTAAAACGAGGCTTGATCTTCTGATTTGGATTTGATGATCCGTTTTTATCTCAAAGTCTTTGAGAAATTTCTTCATCTCATTTTCTTGGACAGCTTCTGCTTTCTCTCAGTCAGACTTTGGGATTATTTATCATTTTATCATTTAATAAATAAATAAGTAAAAGAAAAGAAAAGGAAAGAAAGAAATAATGTTTGAGAGGCGGCAACTTCATTAAACTTGGTATATGTTACTTATGATGATGTTTTTGGTTATCCTATTTACCCAACCCCTCCGCTCGGGCAGGATATGACACAAGTCAATTTTTAAGCGGAGTTTAACAGGTTTGAATTCAGAGTTTTCCTTCTCCTAGATTAGTTGCCTAGCCAAGGCTGAAGAACCCAGTCCGTCCCAGTATTTACCCATAGCTGAAGGGAGAATAATTGGATTCATACCTTTCCCAAGGATATTAGTGCTATGTGAAATGCAATTAGCTTGGTCCACAATTTGAACTCGTGTCGCCGTGTCCATTTCCAACGACGTAACCATTACATTTTGGTTATAAGTGTATTTTCTATAGAGAAATTTTGTTGATTTAGCCTCTCTCAACGTTAACTTAACGAGAGATAAGAATCTTTAATTTTTATTTTCCATTTTCCATTCATTTTTTTTCCCAAGATCGTTTGATCATAGAAAATCTAGGTTTTGGAAAAGATAGGCAACTAACGAAAATGGTGGTTTAGCTCTCTATCTGTTTTATTACTTAGAATAATCTGACTATTGACCTCATCTGTATTGCTATACTCACAGCGTTTCGGCCGATATGTCTTTCGGTCTTCTTTAGGTGTTTCCACAGCACCTTGCGTCCTTACCGGCAAGGACACATATCGCAGTTGATGAGATTTTTGGTTCGAAAGTGCTCTCGATTTAAATCATCAGGAGGTTGCAGGTTCAATCCCAACTACAAGTAAGACTAACAAGAAATACGTACTCTAACTTAACACTTGTACCCGGTCATGGTTAACAAAATCGTTACGGTCTGTCCCCTTTGGATTGAATAAAGGGTTCAGTTAGAGGTTCTTTGTAGACTTCCGAGTTCGACATGAAACACCTGAAGAGGCTGATGGCATACTTATGCCAAACTGAATTGTTTGAATTAGAACTGTTTGACTAAATCTAATAGCTTGAAATAGAAATGTTTTTGACTATTAAACCGAACTTATATTTAAACTGAATTGTTTGAAATGGAACTGTTTTTGACATTAAACCTTTACTTACACAAAACTGAATTTTTATGTGTAGAACTGTTTTGACATCTGTGTGTAAAGAAAATTAGCTGAATTAGAACTGTTTGAATAAACTGAAGAGTTTGAAATAGAAATGTTTTTGAAAATTAGACTGTGTACTCATGCTAGACTGAATTATTTGAAATAGAACTGACTAGTTCTATAAAAATGAATTTGGCGTTAAATAACCTACAAAGTTTGATATGCCAAAAAAAAACAACCAACCAACAAACAAACCTGAAGAGGACCAAAAGACATATCGACTGAAACGTTCTGAGTATAACAATAAAGATTAGGTCAATAGTCCGCAATACTCTCAGTGACAGAAATTGTCAAACTTAATCTAAGAAATAATCACTGTCTCATTTCTTGGATTATGATCGAAGGTTGAAAACATAGCCATATTCACAAACATAATGCATCACATTAATCATCGCCATATGTATAATTTAGTGTATTGCTCAGTTTAAAACCTACTTTGACACAGGCCAATCACATCGAAAATTAAGGGAGGAAGCAACTCAAAAGTGATTGATAGTGTGATTCTCGTCCACTTCCTACTTTACTGTTACTTGACATCTTAGTATTGTATATATCATACCTCAGATGTTAATGTTCATCCAAGATTGAATAAACCTCAAGAGAACTTCTCTTCCCTCAAGCTATACAGGGCAGATCGGGTTATCTAACCCTTGAGAAATGCATGAATTTACCTCACCTACCTCAAGCCTATGTAATGCAGAGTGGGCTATCTTAGTCCTAGGAAATGTATAGATCTATTCCTTTTCTCCTCCACCTAAGGGGATCATTAAATAAGTTTTCAGACTTTTTTTCGTATGGGCACTTTTATTGATAGTACACACATGAAACTCAAGTCCCCTTCGAAGTAACCTCATCCGGCTGCAATGCATTTGTTGTACCGTTCCAACATCTTCTGGAAGGCCCCATGGAAGTCCTCTTGTGTGAGCATGTCAATGTACATCGTCACAGCCTCTTTCATCTCCTCAATCGTCTCATAACGACAACCTCTGAGCTTAGGGAATAAGCCAAAGTCACAGGGAGCAAGGTCTGGACTATAGGGACGGTGAGGAGCTGTCTTGATGCCCATCTTGCTCAAATAGGCTGTGACAAGGATGGAGTTGTGGACTGGTGCATTATCCTGGTGGAAATGCCACTGACTCAATTTGAAGAGTGCTGGCCTCTTCCCTAGGAATCTCTTCCTCAACTCCCTTAAAACCTCAACATAGTAACCCTAACCCTAAACCTTTGGCCAATCAACTCGGGGGTATTGACTTACTTACTCCTCCCACACCTCTCATCTTCCCTCACAGACTCCCTGCCTTCCTTGAATCTCTTATGCCACTCAAAAACTGATGGTCGATTCATGGAAGATGGTCCAAAAGCATCTGAAGCATTCCATAGGTTTCTGTGGCATTTTTTCCAAGTTTAAAACAGAATTTTATTGCATATCGTTCTTCTTAAGTGTCCTCACGTCCAGATTGCATTTTTGAAAACACCATCTGTGACAATCAGACTTTAGTAGGGTGTATTCCAATTCCTTCTGTAGGTGTTTATTTGAACTTGAAATCATAAAAATTAGTCAGTCATCTCATAAGATGTATTGCTATAACATAGTTGATTTTCAAGAGTCTACAACAATTTTCAATGCCCTTACAAAAAGGTCTGGAAACTTATTGAAGGCACCACGTATATCGGGTAGATTGGGTTATCTAACCCTTTCGAAACGCATAAATCTACAGGGTGACCAAATGAAAAACAGAACCCATATATTTTTGACTGAAATTCATAAATTTAATTCTAGCCTTTTCTTTTTTTTCAGGATATGAAGTAGATTCTGTGCATGAAAAACTGGGACCATAGTTTCACCAACATGTCCTGGTCTACCAAGGAAAAGACTTAAGAATTATTTTCCTTTATTTTTGTATAAGTAATAAAAAGGTTTATGGGTTCAGTTTTTTGGGGGTCACCCTGTAAATGATCTTCCCCCAACCTATGTAGTGCATACTGGGCTATCTAGCCCTTGCGAAATACCTGGATCTATCTCATCTCCAGCTAATCTCTGTACTGTAGGTTGTATTCTCCAGCCCTTGGGAAATGCAAGAACCTATCTCTTATTTGCACCTACCCAACCCGCAACTTACATAGGGCAGACTGAACTTGGCAAGACGACTAGTCTGCCAAGAGAAAACCTCCGAATTCAACCCAGTACGCCACTTCAAAATTGACCTTGTACCACGCCCTACTCGTGGCAGAAAGGTTGGATAAAAACATATGATTATTGATTATATAAGATCTTAATCTACTTTGAACTGAAGGTCATTTTCTGAGTATCAACTAAAAGTTTTCTCTTTGAAAAAATCTTTTTCCTTTGTAATTTTTTTCATCTTGGATTCAACTCTTAAATTATATACCGTTTCAGACACAAGCAGCATCACAAAATTCTCTCTCACTCTTCATCTGTCTTCTCAAATATTTTGACGGGAGAATTTTCATGCGTATCTCTGACAAGATAATGAAAAACAAAAAGATTCAACACAGAAAACATAATAAAAACCCTTAACATAACACAACGGCAAAAATAGAATTAAAAGAAAGAAGTATATTTCCTTATTTTTGGGAATAGTATTAATACAAATCAATAGTTTTGTGATAGTATTCGCAAAAATCAATAGTTTTTTCGTAAACTATAAATATCTGTTCGCCTTACATAATTTACTGACATGAAAAGTGTCTTTATAAATCATTAATCAAACATTCACGAAAACCATGACGATTTGAGTTAGAAATAAAATAATTTATTTGAAAACTAAGGAGTGTTAGAACTTTAGACCCAAGGTGAAAAAAAGAAATGAGACACGACCCTATTTCTGAAATGTCATTGTTAATATTATTTATATGGTTACATGAAGTCAATAGACTGAATAGAAATATAGAACAACAGTCGTTTGTACACCCTATCTATCTATCTATCTATCTCAATGTGCCCATATCTATCTAACTATTTATCAATCAAAAATGCTCAAGACTTAAAATATACTCACACACAAAGGAACAATCAAGCCCAAACTATACAGAGAGAGAGAGAGAGAGAGAAACAGCGAGACAGAGAGAGAGAGAGAAGGAGACAAACAGAAAAAAGTAACTGTTTGTGGAATTCGAAACCACTTTAACACATACACACACACATACACAAAACTACCCATAGTAAAACAACAAAAACTTTATAACATATCAAATATCAAATACCAATTGAGGGTAAAAACAAAATCGACAAACTCTGAGAAAGGTAAAAGCGAGGAGGAAAAAGAAATCTTACACACCATTGTGACCATACAAAACCTGAAAAACATTCTCCCAATAAAAACAGGCTAACAAACCTACACGAGTGAGTTCGGGTTTCGTTGGGAGCCCTATTCATTCGGCATTGTGCCGCATCGAAGCAAAGAGCTTTGTAAATTTCTACTAACAAACACGTGTGACTTTGAGTCTCATTGAGTGCCCCATTCAGATGGTCTTGTGCCCTGGCGAAAGCAACAAGCTGGAAACATACATTTATGTAAGTTAGAAACAAATAAATAATTAGACTAATTCATTTTGAAATATTTTTTCCTCTTTGGACCTAAAACGAAAAATTGTTTTTACAAATATATATATATATATATATATATATATATATGTATATATATATATATATATATATATATATATATATGTATACAAATAAGTAGCGAAATCATTGGTAATAAGGGGGAAAATATTTTAAAATAATAAAACAGCGGGGCCCCTTTCGTCCGGCACTTATCAGGCTTATTCACCGGAAAGAAGAGTTAAAAACGGGATTAAACTAATAAATTGGATCGAAGGGACAGGGTGGAGGGAAAAATAGATAAACTGTAGCATCCAATATGTTGTAGTATCGAAATATTTATTGAAATCCATAGTAGTTTGTTTTCGAGCAATTCTAGTTCGATTAATCCTTTTACATCATATTATTTCTTAATGTAGAGATGTTCTATATCTTCCCCTCTGTGTTGGGTATCACCTACCTTTTCAGCATAATGAGCTGTTCCATCTGCCGTATATGGCAGTAACCGAGATCAGTCTGTGGAGAATAAGCCTACGAGTCAGACCAGAAGAGCCGTTCCTATTGTTGGAGTATATCATTACTCTATCACTAATCCTATTTTCTTATTACTAACAGTCTCTCTCTTGTAAATACTCTTTCCTGTAAATGTAACTATTTACCTCACATATCGTGGTTTGTCTTATTATTATTACTACTTGTGTTCACTAACCAGGACGCAACACTTTGTAATGCATAATTCGGCAGATTATTTGTTTCCTTAAATTAGTGTCTATCTTTTTTTTAATTCAGCTTATTTGCAGTTTATTCTATTAAAACTGTATATAACTTCTGGATATTGATATGATTTTAACTACTTTAAATTTATTTTCTAATTCAATTTCATTCTAAATAAATGGCAGAGAACTCAACTATCTTCTTCCGTGGTCCAATATTAACCTTCAACTGACCCTTTTTGAAAATCCTCAAATTCCCGGGACCATCTCCTCCAGCCCCATTTCCTGGTCATATCATTTGCGCGCGAGCGTAAAACTGTACCCAATGACCTGTGCACCTGAACTAAGAGCCGAATAGTTCAAAGCCCTACCAAACTGAATGATTAAACATGATTAACGAAAAATGATTAATATAAAAAATTATACCTTAATTATATAATATTAAGACTATCTCCATTCTGATAACTAAAGAAATGAGTAATGTGTTTTTTTCCTGTTGCTGATTTTTTCGATCCCAACTTGCTTCATCATTGAGAGATGGGATCCTTTTTAGACGCAAGAAGACTGATACGGGATCCGATATGTAGTGAGATTTGCAATCATGGTTTTGGTGCATTCCATTCTTGCGGCTAAAAGGTGTTCTTCTTTTTTGCTGACACCTTCAGCATAAGAATATTTTATCATATTTATTAACAATCCATAAAGAGAGAATTTATACTATGTGATAAACTATCATTTAATTTTATGTTTCGAATTAAAAGAATCATGACGTGCCCTCTCAAAGCTCTGAAGAAAGAAAACAATTTACTTGTCTTCAAGGACTCCAACAAAATTATACTTCCCATTTCAAATGCAATGTGATTATGAAAAAAATAATACAATAAACATTTATAATTTTTTTTACTTAATAACATTTTTTTATCGCAACGTTTTTCCTTTTTATTTTTATGGTTTGATTTGGTTTCTTTGTTTAATAGCATATCAACCTTCGTAGGTTATTTAATGCCTAAATCATTCTTCTCGTAGAACAGAAGTGATGCTATTTAACCCATATCTAGGAGGATACGGGGGTTCATACCTTTCCACAGGGTACTTGTCCGAAAGTGAACGTAATAGCTCGACTCGAGTTCGAACTCGCTTACTACGATACCACAATCCAATGCTTTAACAACGGCATCACGGGGACACCATCCTTTTTGTTTTGTTTTTTAATTCGAAATTAACAGTAATACGATTGAACGTTAACAACGGCTTTCCTGTATGAATATCAAATTTGAATTTATCAAAATGAATTAAACTATAATTAATTAATTGTAATCCCAAGAATATACAAAACATTATACTTATGAATTAGATTGATGTACAATATATATTGACAAAATTATTCCGCACGGGTAGGTCATGACACAAGGTCGATTTGTTTAGCGGAGTTTAACAAGTTTAAATTAAGAGTTTTCCTTTTCCTAGATAGGTTGCCATACCAAAGTCAAAGAGCCCAGTTTGACCTAATATTAACCTGTAACTGGAGAGAGGATAGATGGAGTCGTGTCTTTTCCAAGGTTATCAACGCTATTTGAAATGCAAACATCCTCGGCCAAGGTTTGAACTTAAATCGCCAATTCCATTTACTACGACGGTAACCATTTGACCACGATCACCCTACTTTGAATGATATGTTATTATTATTACTACTTAAATCAAGAAAGAATCAGCACGCTCGGAAAAAAAGGAACATAAAAGTACTTGGAGAAACTGGAAGCGGACACCATGAAACAGGCGGAGATCAAAGAAAAACTTAAAAAAAAAAAAGAAGACGAACGAGAAAGTTTCTGGAAAGCAAACTTTGCAGAATAAGTCTCATCAAAAGGATAAACAACTGGGCAGAACAAAAATATTCCTAAAATGGACTTAAGAAGAACTCAGACAAATGGGCCCGAGAACATGAAAGATGAAGACGATAAACAAGGCCTTATACCCGAGAGATAACGAAGACAGACTTTATGTTCCAAGAAAAGAAGGAGAAAAAGGACACGGCAGCATTGAAGATGGCGTCGTTACATCCCTATGAAGACTCGTAGACTACATTAAAAAGACGAAAGAAAGACTAATTACTGCAGTCGGTAACAGCACTGCCAATATAAGGACAGACAGAACAAGAATAACTAGAAAACAGAAATGAGAAGTGTTGTGGACCAGTAAAGGGTCCGAAAGAAAGACACGAACTCGGGTTTACGTGGAACAAAGTGTATTAACGAAAGTGTAAAACAACATAAGTAAAAAGGTGTTGAACCACAGTCAGACTGCCAAAGTGTTAGGCTGGGGCGAACTTGGCACCGATATGAATATTCTCCCGGTATTAATAGCAACGGGAAAAGTCCATTACAGTCCGCAGGTTTGGGGTACCATAACAGGAAGAACAACAACTGTGTGGATATTTCAAGCAACAAACTGGCTAAATCTCATATGAAAATACCAGGAAAGAGCAATGAAAAAGAAACCTTAAAAGAGATACTGAATGTTTTCTAATAGCAGCAAAAACAACGCCATAAGGACGAACTATGTTAGAGCCAAATCAATAATGCCCAAAAGAATAACAATTGCAGGTCATGTGATGATAGCGGCAAAAGGATTAGTCGCATAATAAGCAAAAATATCAAATTAGCACAAAGGGAGTAAAGACAAACACAACTGGATAGGGAAGGTAATCCACTGGGAATTGTGCAAGATATCGGAATTTGTCTATACAACCAAATGGTATATGTACAACCAGAATCTGTCCAGGAGAATGAGACGCATAAATTATTTGCGAACTTGAGCTACAAACAGATCCCTTAATCCAGGTTAGAAGACTACACCAAGAGATAATTAACAAAAAAAAAAAACAGAACCTACTGTAGAGTGGGCTTTGCCATTCCGTTGAATCACTGAGTAAGAACCAATGAAAATCAAAAGAGAGACAAGTACTTAGACTGCGTCAGAGAACTAAAAACGCTATGGAATATTAGAGTAAGAGTGGTACCAATTTTAATTGGAGTACTAGGAACGGTTCCAAAAAAAAAAAAAAGAACTTGGAAAGAGGACTTGAAGATTTGGAAATTGGAGGATGAATCAAGACAATCCAAACGACCGCATTGCTAAGATTAGCCAGAAGTCCAGGAAACTTTCCTATCACTAAGACTCCATTATTTATTTTTATTATAGACAAACTGTTTGAGTCAAGAAAAAACGAGGAAGAGGACTCGCCAGGACTGAAGATTGCATGAGTACAATGACCAGTGGATAACATCAAAAAGAGCAAGGAAAGAATAATCGTAGCTGCTGATAACAGCCTTATCAATATAAGTTCAGAGATAAAAAAAATTAGAAAAACTAGGAAACAGAAATGGAAAGGAAAATAACTGCATAGATATTTCGAGCGACAAACTTGCAAGATTCCACACGCGAAGACATAGGCATGACTACGAAACTTGGGATTTCCCATCTCAAGTTAGAACAGCGCTCAAAGCAAGGCCTAAGGACTAATTATACAAAAGCGAATATCGATAATTCGTAACAGAATGACAATTGTAAATTTTGTGAAAAAAGAGATGAAGCAAATTGAAAACAAAGATGTATAAGACTAGGTATGATTGGGAAGGACAGGTGAAACCCTTGAAATTGTGAATTTCTTCCGTACTACTAAATGGTAAATAAAGCAAGCAGAATCCTTTCTAGAAAATACGACATAAAATTCTCTGGGATTTTGAGATACAAACGGATCACCTAATTGAGACCAGGAGACAAGACTTAGTGGTAATTAACTAAGAAAAAAGAACTTGCTATCAAATTGGTTAACAAATACATGACAAGAGAAGTGAAAAAAAAAAGCTGTGGAACCTTAGGGTGATTGTAGTTGGTGAATTTGGAACGGTCCCTAAACGTTTGGAAAGGGGACTTGAACGATGAGAAATGAAAAAAAGATTCGAGATCATCAACACTGCAGTTTGCTGAGATCGGCTAGGATACTGAGAAAAACCTGGAGAACTGGGGAGACTTGCTGTAACCCAAACTCCAGTGAAAGCCCACCAGCTAACGCAGGTGTGAAAAACTCTCAACGGGTAAAATAATAATAATATTAATGATGATGATGATAGTAATTGGTACTCTTGGTACAGTCACCAAAGGATTATTAAAAGGATTGGGATGCTTAGAGATAAGAGGACGTGTGGAGACCATCCAAACTAATACATTATTGAGATCGATCTGAATACTGAGAATAGTCCTGGAGACTTGAGGTGACGCGCTATCACTCAAATTTCAGTGAAAGGCCACCAGCTAACAGTGGTGTGAAAAACTCTCAACGGGTAAAATGATAATAACAATAATGATGATGTTGATAGTAATTGGGGCTCTTGGTGCAGTCACCAAAGGATTATTAATAGGATTGGGGTGCTTAGAGATAAGAGGACGAGTGGAGACCATCCAAACTAATACATTATTGAGATCGATCTGAATACTGAGAATAGTCCTTGAGACTTGAGGTGACGTGCTATCACTCAAACTTCAGTGAAATACCACCAGCTAACGCTGATATGAAAACCTTCCAAGGAGTAAATACTACTTCTAATAATGATGATGATAACTGACCATACGAAGAAGTGGTATATGTACAACTTTGAAAGTATCACGGAGAATGAGACGTACGAAGTTCTCAGGGATTTTGAAATACAAACAGATCACTAATCCCAGCCAGACGAACAGATATTCAACAAAAATAAAAGAACCTGCCCAATTGTGGACTTTGCCACCTCAGCAGACCACAGAGTACAATTAAAAGAAAGCTAAAAGAGAAATGAATACCTTGAACTTGTTAAAGAACAATAAAAAAATTATGAAACATGAACATAACAGTGATACCAATTGTAATGGGTGCGCACGGGAAAAATTTTCAAAAGATTTATAAAGACACCGGAAAACTTGGAAATAAGAAGACAAATGAAGCCGATCCCAAGAACAGTATTTTAAGAATTGTCAGAATACTAAGAAGAGCCCTGGAGACTTGAGGATACATGCTGTCACCGAAATTTCAGTGAAAACCCATCAGTGAACGCTGGTGTGGAAAACTTTCAAAGGAGTAAAATGATTGATACATTTGCAAATGACAAAATTGATAGTCTATTCATATTTACCAACCCCACCTCTCGGGCAGGATATGACATTTTTTAAGAGGAGTTTAACAGGTTTGAATTCAGAGTTTTTCTTCTGCTAGACTAGTTGCCTCACCAAGGCTGAAGAATTCAGTCTGCCCTACTATTTACAAAATTTATAGTCTATTGCTCTTTATTTAACTATGTAGAATAAGCTTGATCACCCCTCCTAGAATGCCATACCCAACAGTATATAAATAACTAGTATGTGAGAACCTCGGGATTTGATGATTGTATTAGCATAAAACTGGCAGTCACCAAGCGCCAAGGACTCTGTGTCGACGCTATCCGAGCTTACATACATATATATAGAGAGGGAGAAAAATTGATATCAAGGAAAATCCAAGTAGAAGGAGAGATTTATTGAGAAGCTAAGTCGACACGATAACGTTTCGGTTCTAATGAACCATCATCAGGACTGTGAGGGAAGATATTAGTGATGTTAAATCGACGATGAATGTTCGAAAATACAAAATGCAAAAACCTTAGGAAAATTTGTAAAACAAGCAAAAGTTGGCCGTTTAATTAGGGAAACACTGATTCACTAATTAAACAGCCAACTTTTTCTCGATATATTGTCGGATTATACTCAATTATTTACTTCCATATATATATATATATATATATATATATATATATATATTCGAATACCTGTCCTCTTTCCTTATGTTACTTATGAATTTTGGTCTGATGTATTCTAGAGTTGTATAATTCGTAAAGAAAGAGAAGTGTGTCGTTTTTACAGAACATCGCGAACAGAAACGCTATCTGATATTTAGCCTGCTCAGTTATTTCCTAGTAATCTGAACCACAGAAATGATATCATTTACAAACAACAGAGACGATTACTTCATACAAACAGAGTCTGTTCAATTCCCTCTATGCAAAGAAATTCAAACTAAGTTAAAATCAACGCCTTTCTGACTTACGCAAATAGTTGATAGTTTGATACATGATGTTTCTTTTAATATGTGGCATTTTCTCTTCAGATACAATCAGGCACACAGCTCTTCGACTGTTCTCCCTTGATATGGATCTTTATATTTATTTAGTTTGGCTTTGAGATGACGGATGGTTTAAATGTGTGACTGCTTAGGAACAATAGTTTCTCTAAGCAATAGGTTCTGGCCTGTATATCAGTCTAGGTAAATTTTAAGATGACCGTTGATTTCTATGTCTGTCACTTTCTCTCTCTCTCTCTCTCACACACACACACACACACTCTCTCTCTCTCTCTCTCTCTCTCTCTCTCTCTCTCTCTGGGAGGATGTCCTCGTGGTGTAATGGTTAAAGCGATTGACTGCGGAATCGTAGTAAGCGAGTTCGTACTCCAGTCGCGATATTACGTTCACTGTCGGGCAAATACCCTTGTGAAAGGTATGAACCCCCCTTATCCTACCAGCTATGGGTTACATAGTACCACTACTATTCTTCTAGGAGAATGACTTCGGCATTAAATAACCTACAAAAGTTGATATGTCAATAAACAAAGAAATCAATCTCTCTCTCTCTCTCTCTCTCTCTCTCTCTCTATGAATCTCTGTCCATCTCCTTTCTTACTCTTCGATTTACTTTCTACCTCTGTCTCCCTGCCAGTATATATATATATATATATAGAGAGAGAGAGAGAGAGAGTTCGTGACATTTACGAATTAGGAGTCCTTAATACCAATGAAAGAGCATATATATCTAAGTATAGTGTTGACACAGAGTTAACGTCTAAGCTATCTTAATCCATATGGACTCCATGTCAATGCACACAAAACTGAATTTATGTGCTTTAATCAGAAAGGCGACATCTCCACACTAGACGGAACCTCCCTGAAACTGGTTGACAAATTCACCTACCTAGGAAGCAGCGTCTCATCAACCGAAAGAGATATCGACACACGACTAACGAAGGCATGGACAGCTATCGGTAGGCTTTCGATCATATGGAAATCAAACCTGACCGATAAAATGAAACGCAGTTTCTTCCAGGCTGCGGTCGTGTCGATACTGCTGTATGGATGCACTACTTGGACGCTGACTAAACGGTTGGAGAAGAAGCTCGACTGCAATTATACAAGAATGTTGCGAGCAATATTGAACAGGTCCTGGCAGCAACACCCCACAAGGCGCCAACTGTACGGCCACCTACCACCTATCACGAAAACTATACAAGCTAGACAAACCAGACATGCCGGACACTGCTGGAGAAGCAAGGACGAGATCGTAAGTGATGTGCTCCTGTGGACCCCCGCATATGGCCAATCAAAAGCAGGACGACCAGCTTGAACATACATACAGCAGCTATGTGATGATTCGGGATGTAACCCTGAAGACCTGCCGGAGGCGATGAATGATAGGGAGACGTGGAGAGAGAAGTTCAAGGATATCCGTGCTAGCCGCACGTCATGATGATGATGATATAAGATGTTGGCCTTACACACGAAGAGACATAGATATCTATATACACAAATAAAGGTATAATGACGCGCTTAGGGTAATGCTTGACGTCGTAGAAAATAGAATCAGTGACTCACGTTCAAATCCAGGTCGAGTTAGTTTCTGTTTCATTTCGCGCTGAGAAACTTGGAAAAGATGTGATTCAACGTCTTCTGAATACACCTCAGGTTTATTTTGCTTTGAAAATTGACCACATGTCACATCCCTCTGTTGTGGAGGGGTTAAGTAAAAACTTACAAATGTATGCATACACGTCCGTATGTACAAGTAAATGTGTTTATATGTATGTACCTAAGTGTACACGTATGGGCTGCGTATATATTTCATCTTTAACATATTCAGACGCTGATGTTATTTATGAATATATGTTTCTCTCCCACTGTCCACAGAGGGTGTCCTCGTGGCGTAATGGTTAAATCGCTGGACAACGGAATTGTAGTAAGCAAGTTCAAACTCCAATCGTTCTATTACGTTCACTTTCGGACAAATACCCTTGGGAAAGGTATGTACCCCCTTATCCTCCCAGCTATGGGTTAAATAGCATCACTGCTGTTCTTCTAAAGGGGTAGATTTGGCATTAGATAACCCACAAAGGTTGATATGCCATTAAACAAAGAAACCAATCAACCCACTGTACACGCAAGAGGTGTGCCTGAAAAATAATCTTATGATATTGCAAAGAATTTTCTTCAGTTTCAAAAAACGAACCAGAGTGTCTCAAACTAGACGTAACCCAATGATAATGATTTATTACTAAGACAAGCGTAATGGTGATCATTTGGAGCATGTCCTGTAAAAAATGCATCCTTTTAGCTAGAGACATAAAACTAATGTATTTTTAATTGTTATTATATATTAGTATTATATCAACTTACTTTTTTTTAGTTTATTGTCTCAGTAATAGATCATTATCGTCTTTATGGGTTGTATCTATTTTGAAACAGTTTTAAATGATTTTGTCTCCAAATAATTAGTGACACAAAATATTTTCCTCTCTTGTTCAAATCCCTGTAATCGAGGATTAATATTGTTATAATATACTATTTTCAAATCTGAAGCAAAAAAAGAACACATTAATATTAATAGGGTTATTAGCAGTCACACAGGTCACATGAATATAAAGATAACTTATACATTCTTACCCTTTTAAAGTAATCATCCAGGCATTTAATGGGCTTTCCTATCCTATTCACTGCTGGAAGGATTCTTCTGGGATTTCCCTCTGCAAAACGGATACTCTTGTTGAACTTCTCGAGCTTAAGAAAAAGAAGAATCAACGAAACCAGAGAGGATAAATAAGTAGGTTATTCTAGTACGGTAATATTTCTCTCGGCCAGGAACTAGCAGATGCTCTGTGCGTTGTGATTAGGTGCATGGTCGAATTGAAGCAGCCACGATTTGTCCTGCCACAATTCTCGTCTCTGTTCGTGCTCTGCGCAAAGCTGACTGCACAAGAGCTTGTAGACTTGTTGATTGATTCATGTGGCGAGGTTCTTTGTAGATGATACGCATATCGAAGAACGGGATCAATAGGACTTTGACTTCCTTGCTTTCCTCTTTGTGCCACTTAAAAATATATGAGTACAGCATAATATTATCTTCTTCTACTCGCTGAATCATTTTTAAGTGCTTGTCATGGAATTTACTCCAATCTGATCATAAATTTCAGGTTTATTCGTAGTTCGCTCTTCGCTTGTAACTCAGTGCTCGTAGCAAAACGACATGAAAAAGTGTTTTAAACTAAAGACTCTAAAACAAAAGAAAAAAAAACAATCGTTGTAAAAAGCTTACATTAAATTTATATATTCCCAAGATATCATGTTTAATGATTACGCAATTCTCTTATAACTTTTTCACCCTCAGCTCCCACGGCGCACCCATTCCGTTACTTTTCAGACAGAACCTGTATATAAGGTTATTGAGTTCATATCCAATTTGGAGGCAAATTTTGAATCCATATGTATATATAAATTGATTCCTACCGTAATTTCCTGTCTCCTTCCAACCTACAATTGAGCGCCTATCTCTGTACATTTGCATATCTCTACACATGCTTGTGGGAAGGTCGGTTTGGATGCGTTTTATGGCATATCAACCATTATAGGTTACCTAATGCCGAAATTTGTATATATTTATATATCAAATATATATGATTTATAAACATTTTGTGGATATGAACAGCCATCACTCTTTTTTCTTTGCGCACAGTTAAATGGTTACAAGAATTCTTATCTAATACCCATCATTTGCCAAAACATTGCTAAATTGTTTCAAGTATTGCTATATAAGTAAGTAAAGTTGGCGATCTTAGTCGAGGGTGACCCGAAGGCTCCATTTTCAGTAGCTACCTCACATAGGTGTAGGGGAGGGCGCTACTGAAGTCCCATGATTGCTCCACTTTACCCTTGATCCTTACCTTATAATGCTGAGTGTCAAGCAAGGCCACGGCAAGTACCATTTTCTGAGTCTTTGGTAAGCATATATACCCAACCTCTCGTCTCGGACAGGATATGACACAAGGTCAATTTTTAAGCGGAGTTTAACAGGTTTGAATTCAGAGTTTTCCTTCTCCTAGACTAGGCTGAAGAATCTAGTCTACCCTACTATTTACCCATAGCTGGAGGGAGAATAATTGGATTCATACCTTTCCCAAGGGTATTAGTGCTATGTCAAATGCAATCAGTCTCGTCCAGGATTTGAACTCCAGTCGCCGTGTTCATTTTCTACGACGATATCCATTACACCAAAGGCACTTACGCTATTGTCGAACACTCTACTCATTAGGCCGATGGTCTGAAGTTGTTAAAACTATTTCCTTTGCACACTTGTATTGCTATTATTTCTACACAGTTTGTTTCAATTATTGCAATTATCTTATATTTCTATTCAAAATTAATCATCTGTTTGTACATAGTGAAGTGATTACAAGCATTACTTATTCTACTGCACACTATTCATTCATTAGTACACAAACAAATAGTTCCAAGCATTGTTATCAATCACTAACAATTCAATTAAACATCAGTCATTGTTTTCTCTATTCCTAACAATTTGATTTGACTTGAGTCGTTTGTTTTCTCACTGATTAAATGGCAAAAAATTTCTATTTGGCCCATAGGTAGAACCTTGTGAGGTGCTGCCACTCCAAGTTATAGTGGACCTGGGATTAATGGCAAGGAAGGAGAACTCCACATTTCCGAAAGCTCCAGAACTGGAGCCTCATGATCGGATCATTTAATGTCATATCCAGGACACTTGTTTGGTGAGTCTCTGCAGAGATGCTGTCGGTGTATTCTACAGTCCCAGTAGACTGGGCGAGAGGGGTCATGTGTGTAAACGTGGGCGACCGTAATCGAGGATGACCAGAAGGCTCCCTTTTCAATAGCAACTACATCGAGATAGAGGGGAGGGTGCTACCCCTTTCCCTGGATTGCTCCACTTTGCCATTTAATGCTGAGTGTTAAGCAAAGACGTATCAAGTACCATTTTTAAAGTCTTTTGTATGACCCGACCTGGGATTGAACCCCAGCCTCGTGGACCATTTGCGAACACTCTACCAATGAGCGTATTTACTTTTATTTATTGTTTCTGCACTTTACCCTTGATACGTACCTTATAATGCTAAGTGTTAAGCAAAGAGGTATCAAGTACCGTTTTTAAAGTTTTTGGTTTGACCCGACCAGGGATTGAACCCCGGTTTTCCGGACTATTGGCGAACAATCTACTCTCTAGGCCATTGAGTTTTGTGTGTAATTGGGGAAAATATGTGTACGCATATATATGGTAGGTATAGCAAAAGAAACTCTGTTATCTTTATTACGAATGTCGCATGGTAGATGTTGCTTTCTGTCCAAGATGTATCGATGTGAACATGTTTGTTCGTAAATAATTACATTGTGCCAACTATTAACTAAATACATTTGTGACGCCAATATTTGGAAACTAATTAAAACCAGCCATAACTATTTTCATCATCATTTTCTATTCAGTGATAAGGAGTCTTTCCTCATGGACAAAAACAACAAATTAAATTCTGATGCAACAACACAAAAGCTCACATAAATTTAAATGCCATACGTATATACATATACATATATATATATTTGAATGTATATATATATATATATATATGTGTGTGTGTGTGTGTGTGTGTGTGTGTGTGTGTGTGTGTGTTTGTAAACAGTTGTTTATATATACACACAAATGAATCTTTACTTACCCCTCTTCTATTTTGGTTTGGTTTGGATTGTTACGGTTAAATGCCATATCAACTATTGTAGGTATTTTAAAGCCAAATCCATTTTTATACATGTAAATGGTTTTATTTCAAACAATTCAGTTTAGCCTAACTACACAGTTTTAATGACAAAAAACTGTTCTATTTCAAGCAATTCAGTTTAGTAAAAAAACAAATGTTTCAAAGTATTGCTATGTATCACTAACAATTGAATTAAACATCAGTCATTATTTACGCACAGTTAAATGTCAAATTACTTCTATTTCAAACAATTGAGTCTAGCATAAATACGCAGTTTGAATTTTAAAACTTATCTATTTCAAACAATTCAATTCAGCATATGGACATTGTTTAGTTCCATTTCACACGTAGATAGGACCATATTAGGCGCTACCACTCTTGGTCAGAGTGGACCAGGGATTGGTGGCAATAAAGGAGTACTCTGCATTCCCCAAAGCTCCAGCATTCCTAGAGCCTCAGCGTCAGATTGTTTAGTGTCATATCTAGTACACTCATTGGGGGAGTCTTGTACCTTTGCAGAGATGGAGTCTGTGTATTTTTCAGCCCCAGCCGACTGAGGCACTAAGACACTCATTGGGGGAGGGTTACCCCTTTGCAGAGATGCAGTCGGTGTATTCTGCAGCCCCAGCCGACAGAGCCATTCTATTTTGGAAGCAGTGATAGATTCTAATGAGCATTACAATTATGTTGGAGTCAAGGTTTCTCATTGATATTTCAGTGATCTCTGATACATAAATAATTTAGATGATTAAAAGATTATCTTCAACACAAATCAATACACCCCAAAATAATTATTCAGTTGCAAATTTGACTGTAAATCTATTCATTCTGGAAATTTTCTGCATTTTGGAAGCAGGAGCAGGAAGGCATGAAGAGAATTATGTTCATCCTATCTTCCCCAAACATCACCAAATCGCTATTTTGATTGGGTGGCCGCTAGTTTTAAATCCTAGTGTCACAAAATCAGAGATTTCATACCACCATCTACTAATATGAAATATATCGAGAATAGATGATAAACTGATTTCATAATTATTAGTGGAAAAATGCCCAAGATTTCTGCATTTCTATTCGCAAGTCTAATCTGGTAATTGTATTTTTTCAAGCATATGAAACTCGCAGTAATAAGACTGTCACCTTAATCTTGTTTTCGGTTGAGCAGTTGGGTAAATATGAACACTTTCATACTTAGGAGAGACGATACGAAAGTAAAACTTTTATTTATTTTACTGATATTAAAGCAGACTTAGAGAAGAGAATAACACAGTTGGATAGAGCAGAATTTCAGCTATTAAAAGAATACCTGCATTTTGAAAACGACAAAATAAGTTGTGTTCATAAGAGGATCTCTCTAAAAGTAATGCTTCCTATTCTTTATATTTTGGCGAGTGTTAGTGGTATGGCAGCAGAGTTTGAGACTTCTCACCAATAACCGATAATTAGTTCCCTCCTTATAGAGAGCAGCTGAATGGTATTATTTCAAAATGGAAGTAGAGAGGTGTCAGTGATTTCCTTCATGCTGAATCAAATCCACCTACTGACAGTCATTGAAGCTCAAAGAATGTTTACGGTGACCTAGCTGTGTTTGCAAAGAAAATTGGTAGATAATGCGTTTTAGAATTGGCAAAAGCAATATGAGTGACAAGCCACATTGAAGACAGCTGTCAAGCCAATAAATGAAGGGAGCATCGATTAGCTTATCCGCGCAAACCGGGCGTTTGACTGACGCTGCAGGCAACATTATTTTCAGGAAAACGACAGCATCATTCATCGCTGGTGTGAAAACAAAAAGTGGATCGCCTTCAGATGTGGTATGAATGTTCTTTTAAATCAGTCACAAAAATGAATAACCAAAGATCGTAAATATGTGTAAAATTTTATTGCTAAAACTTACACTTTCCACCAGTGTTATTTTGCTTCTGTATGTTTTAGAGTAGTCATTTAATTCGTGAATATATATATATATATATATATATATATATATATATAAGGAAAGTTTTAGAGATAGGAGGTATGTGGCATTACAACTGCTGTTTCACGGGATGTTGCTTCCAGGAATTATTCAATTTAGCTCATAGCATTCTTATGCAGTTCCTTCTGTACGCTTTGTCAGCCTCAATGTGGTGCATCTACATTGAAGAATTGACGAAAAAAAAACATTCAAATAAGACGGGTAAGGCATGTGGGACATTATTGGAGAAGCAAGGACGAACTCATCAGTTACGTTCTCCATGAACGTGCTAGTATCGGCCGACCAACAAGATCTTACATGCAACAACTCTGTATGGAAACCGGATGTAGTCTAGTAGACTTGCCGGAAACAATGGATGAGAGGGACGAATAGCGAGAGAGAGTTTGGGAAATCCGTGATAGCTACGAGACCTGATGATATATATATATATATATATATATATATATATATATATATATTGTGTGTGAAAGAACTACCTGTAAATTTAAAATCACAAAACTCCCCATGATACACATTTACACACAAAAATGCCGTTAGTGAAACCCAAAACCACTCCAAGACCAACTCACACACACACACACACAACTATAAACCCACCAAATATCAAAGACGGGTGAAGTAAACACAGTCCAGAAAGGAGGAACAACGACCCCGATAAAATCAGTCTGACCAGCCATACATATATACAACACATATGTAAGAACAAAATAAATAGATTCGAAAATACAAAATTCTTCGTGGACCTTCCTATTTTAAAATATATCTTTATTCTTTCTTTGGACCTACAACAACCATCGTTATATATATATATATATATATATATATATATATATATATATATATATATATATATATATATATTGGCAGCATTTTTTCATTAATACATATTTGATTGAACATGATAGACATTTTTTGTCTACATATTTTTTGTTAATCCTTTCGAATTGCCGTGTTGATCTTATGATATTCGGCAGGAATTGGTTGATAAATCTTTTATGATTAGTTATTTCCCAAGTAGTTTCTACCCAACTTTGGGGCATCATCAGGGGAGGATGCATTACAAAAGTGATGTAACTTTTGTATGTACATTACTACTTTGTAAGAAGAACGTGTGTGCTGTTATATTGTGTTGTGTTTACTTATCGAAATTGTTCCTATAAATAGCGTCAGTAGCTAAAGACATTTAAGTACATTAGCACTGGTTTCAAAATTGATTTTATTAAGTTTGGGTTTTATGTTCCTAATATGTAGTGCATCGAGAATCTGTAGTTTTTGCTTGTTATTCTAATGTTCTAATATTGTTGTGTTTTCAGTAAGAATTTTCCGTAATTTTATAGTTGGCTATAATTTTTTTTAAATGCTGTGCTATGGAACTTTTATCAGAAAGGTGCATTGTAAGTCTTCTCGATAGGGGGGTTGATGTTAAACCAACATATATATTGTCATTTTCAGAGATACCATCTCCTAAAGGATATTCAAATTCGAAAGGATTAACAAAAAGAGATGTAGACAAAAAATGTCTATTACCTTCAATCAAATATATATATATATACATATAACTGTTGTGTCTTTCATTTTATATACCTTAACAAAGGTACTGATTTTCCCCGATTTAGCTAGCAAGTATGCATTTTTTTAATTTACAATTTTTTTTCTACAGATGAAAATACCGTTAATTGAAACAAAAGTTCCAACTTTGTCAACGTGGCCAATCCAGATAATTGATTTATCACTGAATATCACTTTCATCCAATTGTTCACCCGCTTTCCTTATTTCTCTTTAGCCAATTTTAACCAATTTTCTTCTCCTATTTGTGTGATAGTGTTGGTTTTCATTTGGTGTTTCTCAGTGTGAATACCATTTCATTCAATAGTTTTCTTACATTCATATCACAAACATTTGTTTTTCATTTGTTATATTATATACTTTCTATTTTCAAGGATGTTACACAATAGGTCGGTGAGATTTATTTTTGACGTATAGAAAAGCGTTCGAATTTAACTAGTGTGAAAATACAAGTCAGCGAATTTGATGGACAACCGTAAAACGACTTTCATTGGATGGTTTTAGTCACGTGACCAAAACGGTTACAGAGTAAATCATTTTGTGCAAAATATCCCACCTGAGTGGTAGAACGCTCCATCTTGTTCACCTGCTCCCCGTTTAAGCCGAGTGGATAATGAAGGTTGTCATTCCTAAACAACGAATTATTGGCCAGTCGGCTGGGGCAGTAGAATACACTGACTGCATCTCTGTAAGACCCCCCCCTAACTGTCCTGGAAATGATACTAAACAATGACAGTGAGTAATGCAGGAGCTTTGGGGAATGAGGAGTATCCTTTTATTGCCATCGATTCCAGGTCCACTCTGGCCGGGAGTGGCAGTAACAAATAGTGTCCTATCTATGGGTCAAATAGAACTAAACAAGGTATTTTTATTGAACTGAATTGTTTTTGAATAGAACAGTTTTTTTTAAATAGAACTGTGCTCTTATGTTAAAATGAATTGTTTGAAATAGAAATGTTTGACATTTAACAGTTTGTAAACAAAAACTTCTTGTTCTTCGCAGAATTGTTTAAAATTGAAATCGGTTTTAAATGACACGAAAAGGCTTGATACGCCGTAAAACCAACCAACCAACCCACATCGAATTGGAACAAAGGTAGTGACATGAAGAATCATCAGACCGATGCAAGACAATGAGATAACCAACCGGAAGAGAGGAGTGATTTGAGGGGAACAGATGGGAGCCGATCGAGGGGAACAGATGGGAGCCGATTGATCGTGGGTTAAGACCCATATTCATTTAACCAGAACAGTCATAAAGTAAAGGACCGTTTACAATATTGTTTTAAGTTTTCTATCCTGACGATTAGATTCTTTTTGTGGTCTACTCTTAAGTTTTTTCTTTTTGTAAACACCCCATTTCTTTTATATTTGTACCCATTTTTAGACAACAAACTAGAAACAACCACTGTCTTTCGTCACACTCCAATGAGAAATGCCTTCTTCAATGAATATTATAATCCCTTCCATTATTTCAATTGGTAGTTCTCTTGTTAACACAATGTTTCCTTTCCAATTAGATACGCCTTGTAATACGAGGGATCATGCTGAATATTCGACATTCAAGAATAATAGGCGATTCAAATTGTTCAGATACGAACAACAACGTTTAACATGCAATTTCTCTTTGTGGGTTTCCAAACTCAACTCCCAAAATTTCAAATTCTCTAATTTTTATAAATGATTTATTACTTATTGCATAATACTTCCTAGAATCATCACAAACCCTGATTTCCCTACGCTTGATGACAGGTCTTGATTTGATTACAATTCATATCCTGTCTTCCTCCAACGCTATTTTAAATTGAGATATTAACCCTGGTCACTAGTTCTGCACGCGTTTAACCATTGCAAGGAACTACAGTCACATTCAAAGTACCTAGTTGACTTACAATCTTACCAGATAAATAAAATAATATAATTTAATCTAGTTTGTGTAAGGAAAATTTCAAGAAGGCAGAATGTTCAGCTATAAAGTAAAATTATTTTGTGCCTTATCTATTATTGCTTTATTTACTGCTAAACAAAAAACCTAAGTGAACATCCTGTAAGTGTAATACTTCAATATTTGTTGTCAGAGGTAGTAGATTTTCAAAGATATATTCGTTAATACATCAGTCAGTCAGTTTCCTGATTAGGGAAATATTTTTATCCTGAAATATCTGTTTGGTTGTAATCTGTGTTCTATCGGTAAGTTTTCCTTAAAAAAAAACTATTTCTTTTATATTTGTTCCCATTTGTAGAAAATAAAATGGAAGCAACCACCGTATTTTGTCATACTCAACTGATGATTACCTTCTTCATTGAATTTTAGAATCATTTCTATTATTTCAATTGGTAATTCTACAGTTGACGCAATGCTTCCTTTCAGTTAGGTGTGCCTACCTTGTTTGTTGAGGTTATAATAATTAATTTTTAATTGCAGACTGATTTTCATATGTTGACTTTTTGATGGTATTTGATTTTAGGAATGCAAATTGCAATCTTACCAAATAAATAAAATATTATTTAATCACCCTAATTATTTTACATTCCAACTGTTATTTAAGTGTTGACCTTTCGCTACACGGGTAGACGTTTTGCTGGTATTTGATTTTAGCAATGCCAATGACAAAATCGTCCAATATATTTTCCCTCTAATTTGTGATATTCCATGATATTTTCTTCTGCATAACTTGAAATAAAATAATACAATTAATCTAAATAATCTAATCAATTTTATTTGAGGAATATTTTATGAAGTTAAGATTTTCAACTATCAAATAAAGAATGTTTGGTGTCTTATCTTTTATTAGATTATTTACTGCTAAATAAAAATCCCAAATCTGATAAATCCATAATTCTTGTGAATGGTGGTATATCTTAACTGATATACACGCAGGTGCATGAGTAAGTGTATTCTAGATTTAGAGAAAATACGTACTCACAGCGATTATCTGTTTGGCCATAATCCCTTTTGTTGTATAAAAACTAAATCCAATTAAAATCCCTTAAACATCAACTGAATATTTTTCAGTGAAAGATTCATATGAAAATATTAACCAATAAGTGAGTCAGGCTTCAGGCTTTTACTGATGAAGGTGCGTAATTGACATGATCGTAGTGAAATAGAAGTTATAACGTTTTCAACGTTGTCTAAAGGCTCACTTACTCACTTTTCTCTGTCAACAGACTTGGCTTGCCAATGACGTAAGGTTCGCTTAGAGTAGAAAGAGAAAAATACGACCGTTTTCAACCTTTGATTTTCATGATATTTTGTTTCATAGTAGTTTACATTTCAAGACTGACAGTCCTACGGATACTAGTAAACTGTTATATACGTAAGTATAAAAATCAAATCTTGTACTAACGGTATTTCATTCGATTGTTTGTTTCGTTCAAATATTTTTAAATTTGATAATTTTTCTTTCGAAGTTGTCAAGTCAGAAAATAAGTCAACAAATTTATATAATGATAAATTATTAACAATTTAATATACGAAAATCGTTTTAAAGTCTTTTTCATGTTTTTTTTTTTTTTTTACATATAAAAAAAGTAAAGTTGGCGACTGTAGTCGAGGGTGATCCGAAGGCTCCCTTTTCAATAGCAACTACACCAAGGTGTAGCTGAGGGTGCTACTACTTTTCCTGGATTGTTCCATTTTACCCTTGACCCATACCTTATAATTCTTAGTGTTAAGCATAGAGGCATCAAATACCATTTTTTGAGACTTTGGTATGACTCGACCAGAGATTGAACCCCGGTCTCCCAGGCCACTGGCTAACACTCTCACCGCTAGGCCAATGGACTGGTGAGCGCGAAAACGTCTACGAGAGTAAGGTTAAAGTTTTGCAATGTTTTGGAAATGTGAGGCACGATTCGGATATCCGCATACTTTTGCCAAGGTTTGGAAGGTAATGAACCACATCTGACTTTAAGATACAAAGCTCATCAGATACCCTACAAATGCTACTCGCCAGATTTAATTCTACGGCTTGAACAACGGCCTCGGAATCCACGGTTTTCGGTTTACATATCCTTACATAATCCTTGAGATTCTAGCAACTTGAGTAACATTTCTTGAACTTTATGGTTACTGATCTGTTATCAACAGCGTCTTTACCTTTGGCTCAACAAATGTTTTTCGTTGCTTACGAGCCGTTATGGTTCAGTTCGAACTCACGAAGCATAAGTGTCAGAATTAGACCACATTGCGCCTTTATATGCGTGGGTTTCAGATCACACCTAGAGAAAATCAATGTACAACGTGTCAGCGCACCAACAACCACCTCAGTTAACTTCACACGGCTTGAACTTCTTCGATCACGTGATATACGCTTCACAAATAAGCACGTAGAAAAATATTGTAAAACTTTTAACCCCAAGTTTAAGTTTACTATTGAATTTAAGACATGATCTTAGCTTTTTAAAAGCATCTGTAAAATTTTAAAAAAAGACACTTGATCAAAATATTTAGAATTTAGTTTTCCACATTTAAAAACTTTTCTTCCTCATGAATGGTAGTGAGTGAGCTGAAATACACAGACGTAGAGAAAATTTATTCATATAGACGCGTTGGAATTAGAAGAAAAGATAGAAGTTAAAGGAAGGTCTGGTCTTAACTCTTATCAAACGGAATGGTCGATCGAATTACAGACGTAGCTCTATTAAAAGAAATTGCATTAAATGAAAAATTCAATAAATCGATGAGTGGTTTAAATAACAAGCCACCCTTACCTTTGCCATCGATTTTGCGTCTGGGTAAATGAATTTCTCCGGAAATTATACAAACGTTTATTTGAAAAAGTGTTTTATAAATAGAAACGTTTACGGTGATAAATTTCTGTTTATTATAAACTTATGAGGTAATTTATATACCTGAAATTACAAATACCTCCAAAGATTATCTTTCACGTTCACCCAAATCTCCGTATACAAACAGGTTTACGAAATATGTATTTAAAAATATATATTTTCAGTCAGAAATGACGTTTTTACTGATCAAGACTGAATGTCAGCAGATACATTATTGTTTTTTATGTATAACTCTAAACTTTATAATACAGTTAAAAGTTATATGTATTCACCAAACACAAGATTTATTATTAAGCAGAGTTTAAAAGGTTTGAATTCAGTGCTTTCCTTCTCCTAGAATGGCTGCCATAACCAGGTTAAAGATCCAAGTCCATACTAATAGTTATCCTTAGATAGGGGGAGAAAACTTAGATGCATACCTTCCCCGACGGTATTAATGCTATGAGAAATGCAAATAGTCTTGTCCAGGAATTGAGCAGGGATCACTGTATACATTTCCTGCGACTATAATTGTTACGAGACAGGCGCTTCTTGTTATGGCAGGTTGATATAGATGGAGAGATAGATAGTTATGAATAGATTTTGATAAGTTGATATAAAGGATAAGACGAACACAAACAGCTAGCTCGCTTGTTAGCAAGCTAAACAGATAGATAGATAGATAGATAGATAGATAGATGTCTCTCTCTCTCTCTCTCTCTATATATATATATATATATATATATGTGTGTGTGTGTGTGTGTGTGTGTGTGTGTGCTGATAGATAGATAGATAGATAGATAGATGTCTATATATATATATATATATATATGTGTGTGTGTGTGTGTGTGTGTGTGTGTGTGTGTGTGTGTGTGTGTGCTGATAGATAGATAGATAGATAGATGTCTATATATATATATATATATATATGTGTGTGTGTGCGTGTGTGTGCTGAGAGATAGATAGATAGATAGATAGATAGATAGATGTCTATATATATATGTGTGTGTGTGTGTGTGTGTGTGTGTGTGTGTGTGTGTGTGTGTGTGTGTGTGTGTGCTGATAGATAGATAGATCTCATTTAGTCTCATTGCACGAAAAAATTCTGGTTAGCCGATTTTCAATCGGACCTCGTATTTAAGAGATTAGACATAGAGAGATAGATAGATAGATAGATAGATAGATAGATAGATAAAAAGAAATAGACTTAGATAGTAAGATATAAATGAGAAGATTAACACAGCAGATAGATAGATAGATAGAATGCGTGTGTGTGGAGATAGATAGATAGATAGATAGATAGATAGATATAAATGTGTGTGTGTGTGTGTGTGTGTGCGTGGAGATAGGTAGATTGATAGATAGATCTAATTTAGTCACATTCCATGAAAGAATTCTAATAACTGATTAACTTTTCAATCGAACATCGTAGATAAGAGATTAGACATAGATATATAGAGATAGATAGATAGAAACAGTGATACTATGTGACAAATACTATCTAATAAAGTTTACGTAAGCTTTATTTTTACCCTCACACATTTTCAGTTATCCGCAAAAGATAACTAAAATAAAACTTTTTTGAATCTCAAATATAAGGAAACGATTTTAGGGTTGCCGGTAATTTTTATATTTTAAGAATTAGATCATAGTGTAACTTTTAAAGTAAGATCACTCTCAGTTACATTTAACTTTTAATGATTCGATTTTTCTAAGATAAACGTTTCCTTTAAAAAGCGATAAAAAACTGTATTATTCTACTTCGATTTTACTTGGTAATTCCCTAGATGAGAGCATAAGACAAGACCGAATTCTACATGCAACGCAATGATAATAATCGATAATAAAAGGTTACATCGAATGAGGGTAAGTTTTGTTTGCTATTGTTATGGGACCATTATCTATCCATTGATGGACTCTTCTAAATCCTTTATTATTCAAGAGCCAAATACTGTCGTGGGATGAATGGTCAGCCGGTCGTAGAGATTGGATATTCGACTGAATAGTAAGCCTACCTTACGTCACCACTTTTCTCTGTATCTTGTTACTTCAATATATCCTTAAACTTATACCGTGTTATCTTTTCGTGGTCCCAAATTGGGTCCACATCACCAATTTTGTTAAATGGCATATCAAAATGTATGGGTTATTTAATGTCAAAGCCATCATTGAAGTGGCACTATTTAAATCATAGCAGGGGCGATAGAGGGGGACACAACTTTCCCAAAGGTATTTGTCTGAAAGTGAAAGTAACTGCGCTACTAGCGTTCGAACTCGCTTACTACGATTTTGCAGTCCACCGCTTTAACCATTACACCACGAGGACAAACCCGTTTTCTGTGATAGTTTTGGGTTATGTGTAGTTTTCTTAAGTGTTTCTGAAACTTTACCAATCGTCTTGACGCATTTAGACTAGATCTTCAATGATAGGTTTGTATTTACCCAATTGTTTTTTGTTGATTTGACTCTCCTTCTTTGACACAGTGGTTTATGTGTTTCTTTTCATGTTAGATTCAACCGTTTTTCTTGCTTAAATGTTGTGTTCCTTCTATACTTTTTCTCCATGGTTTTCCTTTCTCTTTTGTATATTCCACATCTTGAATATGTAGGATGATTTTCTTTTTTCTTAGTTGAATATTTGGTTTCATTGGGACAATCTTTCTCCTTGTGATTTCGGAATCTTGCCCACACCTTCCATATGTCGGACGTCTTCATCGGGTCGACCGATCATGTCCATACTTAAATCACCTGAAGGGTTCAGGAATGTACTGTTATACTCTTTCCAGGCAATACTCAGTTTTCACTTTTTGGACTTGTCCATTTATTAAAGGTCAATATGTAGATGTGTTTCGGTATTTTTTCTTCTTTCTAATTGTTATCCTTTTGTAACTAGAGACTCTTTGCTTTTCTAAAACTGTTTTTTTTATTTCCTTGCTTTTTACACCTCTTTTAGGTATTCAGATTATTATACAGGTAGATCTTGCATTTTACTTTGTGAATTGTGTTAGATTCTGACCACGGAGAGACAATAAAGAAAGGTAAATACGCTCATTGACTAAGTGGGTAGAGTGTTCGCCAATGGCCCGCGAGACCGGGGTTCAATCCCAGGTCAAGTCATCCCAAAGACTTAAAAATGGTACTTGATACCTCCTTGCTTAACACTCAGCATTATAAGGTATGTATCAAGGGTAAAGTGTAGCAATAAGGGAAAAGGAGTAGCGCCCTTCCCTACACCTCGGTGTAGTAGCTTTTGAAAAGGGAGCCCTCGGGTTGCCCTCGACTAAGGTCGCCAACTTTACTTACTTACTTACATCTGTTGATAGAATTTAAATGTGATTTTCTTGTAAAATCAAAGACTCTTTTGAAAATAAAAAAAAATCTTGTGAGAATTGCAAAACATTTAGATATTGTTTAAAGTTGAACGTCAAAAGAAGCACACTTATTATGATTCGTTCATGTGAGTATCTTAAAATTTGAAAAAAAATTGTTTGGATTAATGCAATTATGATAGAGGATAATGTTGTTTGATTAAGTCAGATTTTTTCTTTTTGCAGTATTTTGATTCGTGCGTGCTTGCACAGTCCATATCACTTAACAGAAACATTTCAAGTCATTGTAGTTGCTAGTATGATGCTTGCTGGTGCGCTGACAGTCATACATTGATTCCCACTATGTTGATTTGAAAGCGGTTCAAATGAAGGCGCTACGCAGTTTAATTCAGGGAAATTATTCTTTATGAGTTTGAACCATAACCCGGCGGAGAAAAAAACAACAAAATATTTATTGTGTGAACAGGGTAAATGCAGTAAATCACGATACGGTAACCATACGGTTTGGTTTGTTTGGTTTGTTTGGTTTTATGGCATATCAACCTTTGTAGGTTATTTAACGCCAAATCCATTTTTAAGTAAATAATCTGTTCTATTGAAAACAGTTCAGTTTAGCATAAGTACACAGTATAATTGTCAAAAACATTTCCATTTCAAACTATTCAAGCAGTTATATGTAATAATTTAGTTAAGTGTAAATACAGTTTTAATGTCGAAAAACAGTTCTATTTGAAATAATTCAGTTAAGCATAAGCACGCAGTTTAAGTGTAAGTACGGTTTAATTGTCAAAAACGTTTCGATTTTAAGCTATTCAGTTTACTCAATTCAGTTTAGCATAAGTATGCTGTTAGTTCTATTTGACCCATAGATAGGGCCCTACCAGGTGCTACCACTCCGGGCCAGAGTGGACCTGGGAGCGATGGCAATGAAGGGGTACTCCGCATTCCCCAAAGCTACAGCACTGCTGGAACCTCACCATCAGATTGTTTAGTGTCATATGGTAACCATACGGTTCAAGACATTACATGAAACTCGGCAATCAGGCAAGGTCAGGTCGGCTGAAAACCGTGGATCTCTTCCGACATCCTAAGACTGGGGAAGACTCTTAGTCATTGAGCCAAGCAGTTCTTGGAATGAATCAGATGAGATCGGCATTTTACTGACCTTTGCGTTTCGTCACCTTTCCGATCTCGGCAAAAGCATTCCAAGTTGTTAAATTGTGTTTCGCGTTATTAGAATATCGGAAAAAATTTTTTTGACTTACTCTAGAATTAAGAGAATGCATGAAACTAAAAAAATATTGATATTATGTTTGATAAGGAATTACATTGGACTTGACAGGTAAACCTGTCAGTTTCTAAGATACTTGGCAAATTAGAACTTTCATTTAGGTTCAAGAATTTCTTAAATGAGTTATTCCAACTAAATTGAAAACGACATTCTCTCTCAATTTAACAATGATGATGTCATTTTATAAAATGTAACTGAACAAGTACAAAATGAAATTTTTAAATTATAAAACAGATATGTTTGTTTTATTTCAACTAATATAAGTCTGAATTTTAAAGTGCCGTTTTAAGTAAAAATAACAAACACTTGAATATGAATAACTGTAAATTCTTTCACTGTTTTGTTGTCATGTTTTGGATAAAAATCCTAAACACCATATTAGAATTTCATGATTATTTCACGAGAAATAGATATGATGTTTGTCCCCTTTTGCAAGAACCAAGTGAGAAATTAAGTCTTAGTTTATTTTTCATGCAAATGATTGAATGGATTTTCTAGTGCCTTTAATATAAACAATATTTCTATGGACTCGTTGAAACAAAAGTGTAAAATTACTTACTAAATTGTCAGATTAATTGGATCAGTTATTAATGATAGCTTCTGTGATTACTTTATCTCTCAATCTGACTGTTTCTCTCTCTCTCTCTCTCTCTCTCTCTCTATATATATATATATATATATATATGCGTGTGTGTGTGTGTGTGTGTGTGTGTGTGTGTGTGTGTGTGTGTGTGTGTGTATATATATATTTAATCCATGGAAAATATTCTGCAAACCTGGGTTTCACGAAGGTTTTTGCGAAAATCTTCATAAACCCAAGGTTGAAGATATGTATATATATCTAATATATATTTATTTATTTATTATTATTATTATTATTATTATTATTATTATTATTATTATTATATAGCCCTATCCTAGATATTGAGTACTCTCCATATTATATAGCACTTGGTTCGACACATACCCACAAAGTGATTTAGTGACAACCAACACGTTTATGATATATATATATATATATATATATATATATATATATATATATATATATATATATATATATATATATATATATATCCTGGTAATATATAATAGCTTACTTGGTTGTTTTATATATTAAAATTATTATTTATCAACACTCTACTGCATACAGAAGTTTATTGATGAGATATTTTGCTGGTTTCTTCCTTATTTTTGTAATTGTTATTTCTATTTCCTTTTTATTCTTTTTGTAATTTTTGTTTCTTGGGGAATCGGAATGAAGAGTTCTTTTTAAATTTAAGATCACGCTCCAATGACAATACATGAAATTTGTATTGAATTCATTGTAAATCAGATTTTTTTTGTAGGGTTTTATATTTATACCAACCGCTACGAACTTCGCTGGAGCTCAGCAGATTTCCATAATTGGAAACTCAAACACCTTCCAATGTCTTACGTTGTATCAGAAAATTGTTTTTTGTTTTTTTTCCATGAATGATATCCATTTGAATCATAGATTGGACTCCAAACAGGTACTACCACGTCGGGTCATAGTGGATCTGGAAGTAATGTAATTCACTCCAGTATTCAGGAACTGGAGTCCCACCTCCTGATGTCGTTGCGTGTCAATACCAAGAGACTTCTAGTTTGAGGATGACTCTTACAAAACGGCAAAAACAGAGCCAATAACTTTTATAGCGTGTGTAGAATGGCTGTGATGTTACACTTGACTAGATTGTAT
Organism: Sepioteuthis lessoniana; assembly: GCA_963585895.1. Taxonomy (NCBI): domain Eukaryota; kingdom Metazoa; phylum Mollusca; class Cephalopoda; order Myopsida; family Loliginidae; genus Sepioteuthis; species Sepioteuthis lessoniana. The sequence continues at coordinate 120,975,965 of OY757907.1, forward strand.
TAGGGTAATTTTTTAATTTTTCGCTTTGCGATGATATTGTCCGAAAGTATCACAATGAAAGCATATATATATATATATATATATATATATATATATATATATATATATATATATATATATATATATATATGGGGGGGGTTATACATATATACATATATGCACGTATATATATATATACATATATTATAATAACCTTGCGATACGTATATACTTAGGTTACTATTTATATATATATATATATATATATATATATATATATATATATATATATATATATATATATATACATAGACATATATATATATACACATATATACATACGTATATATATATATATATATATATATGAATATTTATGTGTGTGTGTCTGCATGTGTGTGCCGGTGTATAGTACGTAATGGAGCACACACATGCATATATATATATATATATGGGAGTAGGGGTTAGTATGTACGCGGCGTACTGGAAAGTTCTCAGACCAAAAATAAACGTAAGGTCATGATATTATTCTTATTCCATATATTCATCACGCAATTCAGCTCACATTGTACAATGTTTCTCACGTTTCTTTAAACTTTCAACATTCTTCAATAATAACCAATTTCTTGAAATAAAATATATATCATGTTTGCACCAGGAACTATTGAGAACTCTGATTAAAAACTATCTAATACGCCGGAAAAATGGTAGGATTAGCATATTTTGAGGATGTTCATATTGAGTTTCTTCTTTTAGCTGTAAATAAATTAATGACAGTTAAGATGCATAACATTTTTATTTAATAGTTAAACATTCAGACTTCATAAAATATTTCTTAAACAAATTAGATAAAATCATTTAGATTAAAAGTATGATTTTACCTAAGACTACAGAGGACATTGGCCTAGCGGTTAGAGTGTTCGTCAAAGGCCCGGGAGACCTGACTTCAATCCCAGGTCGAGTCATACCAAAGACTTTAAAAATGGTACTTGATGTCTCCTTGCTTAACACTCAGCATTATAAGGTACGGATCAAGGGTAAAGTGGAGCAAACCAGGGAAAGGAGTAGCGCCCTCCCCTACACCTTGGTGTAGTAGCTATCGAAAAGGGAGCCTTTGGGTCACCATCGACTATGGACGCCAACTTTACTTTTACAGAGGAAAATTTGTAGAAAATTTGATAACAACGATCCAAGTGGAAGGAGGGATTTATTGAGAGGTCGACACTACAGCGTTTTGGTTCTACTGAACCATCATCAGAACCATAAAGGGTGATATTAGCGATTTTAAGTCAATGATGGATGTTTAAAAATGCAAAATACAAATACCCAGGGGAAAATTTGTATAATAAGAAAAAGTTGGCTGTTTAATTGTTGAATCAGCGTTTGTTGTATTAAATTACCTCAAAATATCAAATAAAATAATGTACCATAGCCATGATATGGCTATGTGTGAAACGTACATCGAATGTCCATAAAGATGGAACATAGGAATCTCGAAATTCGAAAAACACGTAACGACTTCTCAGTTCAGGTACGAAACTTTTTATTACCTTTGAGGTTAAAGATTCTTCGACATAAGGAGAGAGATGCACATTCTTCCTATCCTGGCTTTTTCATCTGCCTCCCATCCGTGCAACACCTGCCCAAGGCCTCCGTGAGCAAGCGAAAGTCTTCTCCCGAGGCAGCTCTCAACTCAAATGACTTTTTCAAAATCCCCCAAATCCTCCGCGCGCTTCCGGTGCGTGACGTCACACTCATTCTGTAGCTCCCGTTTCCCATCTGGGCTATTGTGACATCTCTGACTGACACGTCCGCTCAGCGCGCGCGTGAACACCTGTGTTAATGTTGTACCTAAGTAACCCATGCACTGAGCCGAAAGGTTCTCAGCCTAACTAAACCCAAAGGCATGAAACGAAACCCCTCGGCCATTATATTACAATAAGAAAAATCCCTAAATGAACGTGTGTTAATTCCATAAATTTTCCCTGGCTTAAGATATGATATACGTTTAAATAAGCAAATAAATCTGAATGTCTAAATATTAAGTTAATTCTTACTTAAATATTACATATTGACTACAAATTTTCGTCAGTTTAAAACTGGTTAATTTTATTTTCTTTAGCCGAGTCTTATGCTATCTCAGTACTAAACAAACAGTGTCACATACTGCTGCCAAAAGTTTATTTGAAAAAGTGATATGTAAAAACAAGAAAATTGATTCGTCAGACGATACAATGCTAGACGTTTTGCGACTGTCAGAAGTACATATATGTGTCACCATTAATTAGAAAGTAAAATGTTCATATGTAAATATATTTTTGAATTCTTGTGAAAACTTGGCGACAATAAACTAATATTCATACATTTAATTCTATATTTCCAATTAAGGGTAATTGTATATAAGTTTACTTTTTTGGAATTTTCAATGCACCAATGTGAACGCAATGATAATACCAATTTACGGGTGCATTCAGCAATGTGATTCAGTTCTAACTATTTATATGTCTGTTTATACTTTTGTCAAAACTCTCATTGGTTGACGGCTCCATTCAGACAGAAGCATGTGTACATGCATATAGATAGATGGATAAATTTTTCACGTACGTGTGTAAGCGTGTGTAAAGTAAGTAAATTTACACACACAGATCTTCGAACAAGTAAATATTTTGATGACTTCCATGCCAGCGTAAAAATTTTAGTGGAGATGTGATTCTATCTTAAATATATCCATTCTTACTAATATCGAAACTGGATATGGAGCCCTTTTCTTAATTTGTAATGCAGGTCAATTATTATCTTCGTTAATTAAAACTATAAATAATCAACTATTTTATATATATATATATATATATATATATATATATATATATATATATATATATGTGTGTGTGTGTGTGTGTGTGTGTGTGTGTGCTATAATCAAACGGGTGACATCTCCACTCTAGACGGAACCCCTTTTAAACGAGTAGAAAAATTCACTTACCTAGCAGTATCGATGCGACCGCTGCCTGGAAGAAACTGCGTTTCATTTTATCGTTTAGGTCTGATTTCCATATAATCGATAGCCTATTGATAGCTGTACATGCTTTCGTTAACCTCGTTTCGATGTCCTTTTCGGTTGATGCGACGCTGCTTCCTAGGTAAGTGAATTTGTCTACTAGTTTAAGAGGAGTTCCGTCTAGAGTGGAGATGTCCCCCGTTTGATTACAGCACATGTATATCTGTGTGTGTGTATATGTGTGTGTGTGTGTGTGTGTATTTGTGTGTGTGTGCATACATACAAATAGACGAAGATAGAGAGGCATATAGATTGATAGATAGATACAAGATGAAAATGTCACATGGAGCGGTGTCCGATTCATATCACGGATGCTATGCTTAGATAATCCAGTGTTTTACCAAAACCTGTTTTAGAAAAAGGATCGTGAAATGATTTTTTTTTTTTTTGGTTTAACTTTGACTCTGACATATCTAAACAATCTTAAGATGTCTACACATCTTCCTCAGATATGGCACAAGGACGTATAAATGAGGCACCCAACGAGACAAAACGTCTACAATTTGAGACTTAGTTTAGTTATTTTAGTACCAATGAAAAAAATAGCATCTTGCAGCTTGCTCTATTTCTAGAGAACTGGGGCGGGTCAATGGTCCACCACGTTCATTGCCATTTCGCCTAGATCCACTCTAACGAAGAATGATACTTCTTGTCTGGGTCCCATTTATGAACCGTTTGCAAAAAAAACAAAAGTCTTAGAAAACTACACACAAATGTAAATATAAATGTAATGAGAACACAATTTCGTTTATATTAAGAATTCCGTTTCGATTTCTTTTTTTAATTGAATGGTACGTTGGGATGATGGTGAGAGTGTTTGCCAATGGCCTGGGAGACCTGGGTTCAATCCCAGGTCGAGTCATACCAAAAACTCAAAAATGGTACTTGATGCCTCCTTAACACTCAGCATTATAAGGTATGGATCAAGGGTAAAATGGAGCAATCCAAGGAAAGGAGTAGCGCTCTTCCCTATACCTTGGTATAGAAGCTATCGAAAAGGGAACTTTTGGGTCACTCTCGACTACGGTCGCTAACTCTACTTTACTTTATATAAACCTCCGTGCGTTATTTAAGGCCAAAGTTATCTTTGTAGAAATACAATAGTGGTATTATTTAAACTATAGCTGGAGGATAAGATTTTCCATACTTTTCCCAAGAGAATTAGTCTGAAGGTGAACACAATACGCGATCGGAGTTCGAACCCACCACTTAAACTCTCACCGTGCATAAAAATGGAGCTATACTTGTTTTTTAAGGATTATAATTAGCCACCGCAAAGCATATAAATTTGTACAAAAAAGTGATTATTAAAAGAGAGTGTTTACTTGAAACCATATAATGGTATCTAAGTTATCAGAATTAAATGGGAATACTTAATCCCTACAACTTTGAACACATTTTTATTCGATAGGAATATATGATTTCATATCTGTCAGCTAAAAAATCTAAAGAAACAATTTTTAGAAAATCAAGTATATACCTACAATGAATACGATTCCCTAACCCTTGGGCACAAAATAACCCTAGACGAGTTGACATACTGTTAAAATCAACCAATTAATCATTCAGTCATTGACTCCTTTTTCCTCCGAATATTTTAACAAAAAGAAATATTTGAAGACGACTGAAACTTTGTATCATTTTCGTTTCTCTTTTCTTTGTATTCAAAATAACCTGTGATTTATTTCAAGTTTTAATATTATAAAACCATTCGAATTAGTTCAATTACTTTTCTTTGTTTTTCATTATTAAAATATCCGAAAGTTTTTTTTCATAATTCCATAATTGTATCATTCCAAATGATATTACCTTAAAATGGTAGAAAAATGATGTTTCAGGTAATTTCTTTTACTGAACACGAAAATCTAAATTTTGAATCGACTGAATTTAAAACAATTCGCATTAATCAACAACGTCTACGTTCCTCTTGCTAAAACTCATCACGGCATGATTAGGAATGATTGATTTTAATGGCATATCAACCCGTCTAGTTCTATTTTATGCTTACAAGTTCATTGTACACTTACATTAATCTCATTTGTGCGATTATTCCTTAATTATTTTTAATTTGGTTCTACTTGACCAACAGATGGCACTCTAACAGATACTACCACTCCTGTCAGAGTAGATCTGGGACTAATGGTACCCAAAGAGAGAATTCACACTACCCAGATCTCTAGAAAAGGAGTCTTGTCATCAACTGAAGTTAAATGTCATAAGTTGGCTGGGGCTGTAGAATACGCCGACTGCATCTCTCTATTTGGGTAAGACCCCCATTCAACGAGTGTCCTGGAAATGATGCTAAACTTTCTGACACAGAAGCTCTAGATCTAGAGCTTTGGGGAATGTAGTATGTCCATTCATTCATTGCCATTACTCCAAGATTCACTCTCATCCGAAGTGGTAGAACCTGATAGGGCCCCGTCTGTCGGTCAAGTAGAAGTAATTACCCATTTAACGGTGTGCAAATAAATGATTAATATTAAATAGGATTATTAATTTTAGAGAGCAACAATTGAAACCATTTAACTGTGTGCAAACAAATGAGCTTTGTCTCGTTCAAATATATTAACTTGAAACTGATTACTTAAAATTATGTATAAACCGGATTTCGCGTTAAATAACCATCAAAAACAAAAAAAATTAAAATTAAAAAAAAAACAAAGTTGGTTGGTTGTTTTATTTTACAGCATATAAAACCTTTTCTGGTGATTTACCGCCGAATTAAATTTCAAATAATTCAGTTTAGTAAAATTTTTGCTTACAAACAGTTAAATGACAAAGCGGTTCAGTTAAATGTAAAAACAGTTCCATTGAAAACAATTCAGTTTAGCATAAGTATACAGTTTAGTTCTTTTAAAAAACAGTTCTATTTCAAACAGTTCAGTTTAGCATAAGTACGCAGTATCAATGTCAAAAACAGTTCTATTTCAAACAATTCAGTTTATTACAAGTACACTGTTTAGTTCTATTTGACCCATAGAAAGGACCATATCAGTTGCTACCACTCCAAGCAAGAGTGGACCTGGGAGCGACGGCAATAAAAGGGCACTCTGCATTCCCCAAAGCTCGAGCATTACTGGAGCCTCAGCATCAGATTGTTTAGTGTCTAATCCAGCAAACTCGTTGTGGGTCTTGCCCATCTGAAGAGATGCAGTCGGTGTATTCTATAGGCCCAGCCGACTGGGCCATCAAAACTCAAATTTTAAATGTTATACCGAGGACCCAAAATGATCCCCAGCTATGGGTTAAATAGTACCACTACTGTTCTTCTTGGATAATAGCATTGGCATTAAATAACCTACAAAGATTGATATGCCATTAAACAAAGAAACCAAACCAAACCAAACCAAAATGACTGGGCCATCAAAACTCAAATTTTAAATGTTATACCGAGGACCCCAAATGATCACTACAGACTTCAAGCATCTTCAGACATCTTTCCTGATCATACTTTCGTCTATTCTCTGTATTTATTTACCCAGTTTTACTTTCCTGTTCGTCTAGATATATTCATTATTTACCCAATATTCATGATGAGTCGTTCTCGTTATATCACTATTGGCTCTTGTATTATTTTTACAAGAATGTGCTATTGTTGATTGAGCCTCCATTTTCTCCGGTGAAAAATCCATTAATTCCTCCTTTAATACTGTTACATGCCAGTATCAGTAGAATGTGTACAAATTTCTTACAATGTCTACCGGTTTTATCCATTCTATCTCAAGACTTTAGTCTACGTTGTTGTCTTGTTTAGCTTTCATTGTGTCATTCATTCGTTTCATTTTCTTCTTTCTAAATCGCATCAATCACTCCACTCTTTCTTCACACACTGTCTGTTTCACTCCCACTGGTTTCTTTTTGCTCTCTCTCTCTCTCTCTCTCTTTCTCTCTCTCCCTCTCTCTCTCTCAATATATATATGTGTATATATATATATCACACTTAACGTCCCTTCCTCAGTCTGCTTCTCTCTCTCTCTCTCTCTCTCTCTCTCTCTCTCTCTCTCTCTCTCTCTCTCTCTCTCTCTGAACCTCTCTTCCTCAGTCTTCTCCCGATTTTCTGTCTCTCTCTCTCTTTCTGGCACTTAACCTCCCTCCCCCACTCTGCTTAGCTCTCTCTCTTAACCTTCCTCCCCTAACCAGGGTTCTCTCTCTCTCTCTCTCTCTCTCTCTCTCTCTCTCTCACACACACACACACATTCTCTTAACGTCTCTTCCTCTTGAATTAGCAAATACATCTTCAGTAAATCAAGATATTCTGAAGTCTGGTTACTTCGTATACGTGATTGCTAAATATTTGGTTTTATATATATATATATATATATATATATATACTCTGGAAGTGACACCCAATAAAACATTAGCTGTAATGTACGGACTCTTCCCTCTCATCTTACCGACCATCCCAGTTAGACGAACAAAACATGCTGAGCACTGGTGGATAAGCATGGGCTAATATATATATATATATATATATATATATATATATATATATATATATATATATAAGTAAAATGACAAAACTAAGTATTCCAAATGAGATGAATTCATTGAGATATAAAGTCAATGTTAAAACGTCCTGATAAAGGTTTATTAAAGCCGAAACTCTTGAGCGATAACTTGATATTATAATAAATTTATTCTGTTTTCTTCACACACACATATATATATATATATATATATATATACACCCACACACACATACACACACACAGATATATGTATTTAAACTTTTTTTCGTACTTTTCTAAAATAGGTCATTTTGAAGAATACACATGTGTTTGGGTATGCAACTGTAAGTGTCCACCTTCTCATACGCAGTTGAGTGTATATGCTTCTTTGTTTTTGTGTGTATGTGTGTACATCTGAGTGTATGCGTGTAAGTGTGTGCGTATGTGTGTGTATGTGTGTGCATTTGCGTGTTACTCTTTCTGCTTGAGCAAGAGAACGACTAATAGAAAACTGACCAGATTATTTGGTTGGGTTATTAAATGCCACATCCTGTTTATATATATATATATATATATATATATATATATATATATATATATATATATATATATATATGTAATATAATTGCGGAGGAATGTTGTTTTTTTATTATCCTTTTTCATTTTATATATTGCCTTTCGGTTTTGTTAGGCTAAGAACCTTTCGGCTTAGTGCATGGGTCAATTAGGTGCACACATTGAGTGCAGGTGTTCACGCGCGCGGGGCGAATGTGACAATCAGAGATGTCACAATAAAAACAACAGATAGGAAATTTGAGCGGGGACGTGAATGACGTCATGCCCTGAAGCGCTGAGGATTTTGGGATTTGAAAAAAAAAACTGTTAGTTGAGATTTAAACTCCGAACGAGAAAGTTAAGATTCGAGTCTAGAGGAAGGTAGTCGATTTTTGGTCTCGCCAAGTCGGCGTCTACGAAATGTGCCGCGCGTTTGTTAAAGAAATTGTGTCTGTCTGTCCTCATGCCGAAAAACCTTAAACTCAGAAAAGTAATAAAATGTTTCGTACCTGAACCAATTTCGTGTTTTTGGATTCCTATATGCGTATATGAACGTTTTTACATATTCGGATCTTGGTCGTAATTTTGGGCGTATATATGTTACACACACACACTTATATATATATATATATATATATATAAGTGAATAGTTTAGAAGTCAATTTATTTTTAAACAAATTAGCAGGACTCACTTAATTCTATTTAATAGTAATAATTCTATTTAATATTGAATATTTTATACACAGTTAAATGGTTTCAAGCATTGTTATTTAAGATTGTATTTCTATTTATCAAGGATGGCTATGTGATATGAATAATTTGCTTAGAACAGCATTGTTTTACATAACTAATAATAATTATCCTTATTATATGATTGAACAATTCTATTTGACCTATAAAAGTAAAAGTAAAGTTGGTGACCTTAGTCGAGGGTGACCCGCAGCCTCCCTTTTCAATAGCTACTACACCACAGTGTAAGGGAGGGCGCTACTCCTTTCCCTGGATTGGTACACTTTACCCTTGATCCTTACCTTATAATGCTGAGTGTTAAGCAAGGTGATATCAAGTACCACTTTTGAGTCTTTGGTATGACTCGATTGAACCCCTGTCTCCCGGACCATTAGTGAACACTCTACTGATTAGGCCAATGACCCATGAATTAAACCGAAACAGAAAGTACCAATCTTGGTGAGAGAGGAGGCGAGGGTAATGGCTAAGAAGAGGTAGCCCACATTCCCCAAAGCTCCAGGACAGTTGCCTCACCATTATAATCAGTTTAGTGTCACAGCCTGGACACACATTAGGAGCGGGGGGTCTTATTCCTTGACAGATCCCGCTAGATTATTTGGAAAATATCTTTCGTAATTTGAGAAAAGAATCCAAATAATCTGGTCAGTTTTCTCTTAGTCGTTCTCTTGCTTATTCGTTGTTTCATTTTTTTTGTTTTTTTTGGGTGGGGTTTGCCTATTGAGATAGATTGATCCCTGAAATTAATTTCGTTTCTATTTTCAAACGACTTCCAATTCAGGTGAATCTTTTCTTCAACAGGTTCTCTGGAGCATTCAAATAATCCAACCTAATGTGATGTTGTGTCTTCCTCATATATTATGCCACATTCCGAAAAAGCAAATATAAAAGAATGATTTACGAGATTTAAATCACCGAGGTCAAATAGATTTACCTTTACTCATTCATAAACGATGATTAAAAACTGACGGAGAAATTATGCGATGAGCTCAAATGATTCCTCAGTTCTCATTTTGACACCTTTGTATAGAACTGAACCCCGTGGTCTATTTTAAGCTATAATCTGGCATCCGTGCTGGGACCCATGTTTGGGTCCATGTCCAGTTAGGCTCATTGGCTCACATTGTACGAAGAGTCGATTACCCGCATAGACCAGCAGGCTCGAGCCTTCACTAAAATCCGAACTTCAGGTCATTTGACCTTATGTCAAGTCATGTCTGGCGGGAGACAGAAACAAATATTGTCCTTGCCTCTGGGATAAGGCCAACTGCATTAATTTACTGTAAGCTCTGCACCCCCGCCCGGCATTTTAGCTTGGCCGTGTGGCATTATTTATAGCAGACTCGAGGCCAACTTCATTATTGACACCTTTGTATAGCACTGCACCCCGAGGTCCATTTTAAGCTATAATCTGGCATCTGTACCCGGGTTCATGTTTGGGTCCATGTCCAGCTTGGCTCATCGGCCCACATTGCACGAAGTGAGCCGATAACCAGCATAGACCAGCAAGGTTCGAGCCTTGGCTCGGGTCCGACCTCCATCTCCCCTAAACCTCACTATAATCCGACCTACGGGTCATTTGACTTTGTGTCAAGTTCTGTCTGGTAGGACCGAGAGACAAATATTGTCCTTGCTTCGGGCATTAGTAGTGTTCCTCACTATTGCTTGTCCGTCTAATTGTATCTCTCTTGGAATAAAACCCTTTCTTTTATTCTACCAACGTGTTGACTGTTCCTTTTCGCTCAAGTGCCAATTTGTCTGATTGTAATCCTAATAAGGACACAAAAATAACTGAAACTTTATAACCATGTGTAAATTATTTGTATTAGAAAACCAACTTTAAACCGCATTACGGAGTGTAGTATATTTGTATTTAATAGGATTACTTCACATTATATTAGTGCCTTCAAATTCATTGTAATATATAGTTACACTTGAAAACATATTACTGTGTGCAATTATGACGTTGCTGTTATAGAGAGTGTGATGAAAATGCAGGGACGCCGACAAGATATCTATTGTATTCTTCCTCGCTACTCATTGTCTGTTTTCGAAAGAGAAATTCTTATTTCGACCTTTGAACAAGTATTTCTTCACCAATCCAGTATCTGGTGTTGGAGTGGGCAATGAGTAAGCTATGTCCCTATTCATCTATGTCTTTTCATTCCCATGTAACTAAAATATTCATATTAATATTCTTGGCCCCATCAACTGTCTATCAATCACTCGAGCTATCTATCTATATATCTATCTATCCTCTTGTAACCTAACTTGCATGCAGTCTATCATATATGTCTAACAATATATTTTAAAGCCAATTCAGTGACATCTTTTTCTAAAGCCAAATGGAATAATTAATTAAATATACGTTAAGGATACATCGACGAATGGAAACGTATTTAAATAGCCATGAACTCATAGGTTTAGCGTATGACCAAAGCAGTAATTTTGAACCTAGGGAAGGCTTAGTTGAAACGTCAAAGACGCTCATAATCTTTCAAGGTCTTTATAGTACCTCAAGCTAAACGTTTTTTGGCAACCATAATAGACTTTTTTTTATTGTCGGCTGTGGCCAGGAGGTTGGTAAGTCAGGTGTGTTAATGTTAAGAGTTATATTGTTTCAGAAAATGGAGGCGCATCTTTATAAATAATTAGGAAATACCTCAGATAATACGTACCGGATGAAATTAAAAAAAAAAAAAAAGAAAAATGGTCATGAAAAAGTCCTTCAAATTTTATCAAAAACAATGTTTATTTTATTTTTAAATATTTAACAGAAAAGGAAGATGATAAATCTTATTTGTTGTTGGTTGGTTGTTTGCGTTTTAGGGCAAATCAGCCTTTGTTGGTTATTTAACGCCAACTCCATTTTAATACAAATAGTTCTATTTCAAACGAGTCAGTTTAGCACGAATACACATTTACATTGTCAAAACTATTTCTATTTAAAGCTATTCAGTTTATTCAAACAGTTCTAATCCAGCTAATTCAGTTTAGTATAAGAATAGATTTTGTTTACACACACAGTTAAATGTCAGAACAGTTCTTAAAAAACAATTCAGTTTAGTGTGTGTTGGGTTTAAATGTCGAAAACAGTTCCAATTCAAACAATTCCGTTTCGCATAAGCACGCAGTTTGAATGAAAGTACAGTTTAATTGTCAAAGACTTTTCTTTTTCAAGTTATTCGATTTAGTCAAACAGTTCAAATTCAAACAATTCAGTTTAGCATAAATGCAGCTACCTCTATTTAACCAATAAATAGGGCCCTATCAGGTATTATCATTCTAGGTCAGAGTAGACCTGGGAGCAATGGCAATGAAGGAGTACTCCGCATTTCCCAAAGCTCCAGCATCACTGGAACCTCACTATCAAATTGTTTAGGGTAATATCCAGGACACTAGTTGGGGTGGGGGGTGGGGGGGTCTTACCCCTCTGCAGAGGCGCAGTCGGAGAATTCTACTGCCCCAGCCAATATTTTTAGTGGCATAAATGTCTACTGAGCAATAAGGTAGCATTTACAACATAAAATAACTGCATGAATGCAGATAAATACAGCAAGTCTAAAAGGATATCGTAACTTTATAAAATTCTGTCAATGAAAGACACTGAGAGTTCAAAGTTATAACAATAAAAGCTTGTATTAAGTTATCATATTTACCAACCCCTCCGCTCGGACAGGATATGACACAAGGTCAATTTTTAAGTGGAGTTTAACAGGTTTGAATTCAGAGTTTTCCTTCTCCTAGGCTAGTTGCCTCACCAAGGCTGAAGAACCCAGTCTGCCCTACAAGTTACCCATAGCTGGAGGGGTAATAATTGGATTCATACATTTCCCTATGGTATTAGTGCTATGTGAAATGCAATCAGTCTCGTCCAGAATTTGAACTCGTTTCGCCGTGTCCATTTCCTAAGACGATAACCATTACACCACGGGCACCTTGTTATAAGTTATACACGTACAAATACACAAGTAATTTAGACACATGAAATGTAGTACTCTCGATATTTTTGATGGTGCTACTTGTTCATAGTTCATGGTTGAAAGGTGGGTTATTCTCTCGACATATCGATGATTTTTGGCAAGAAAAAGAGATAGTTTTTCTGTAGGTCAGACAGACAAGAGTCTTTTTCGTTCAATACGTAGATGAAATCAAATCGATGACATCCAGCTTGCCAGTTATCACAAGAAAAGAGAGAAAAAAAAAATAATGTCTTTTTTTATGTTGGTTCAAAAGTTGGCCGTAATTTTTTGGTTCCCTAGAGACACAGGGAGATTATTCGCTTTAGTCAATCAGAACCGATAGGTCAGTATCTATTAACACACACATACTCACATATATATTAGGGTAGCCTAGAAACAGAGTGAATGTCACTTGGTGACAGTCAGTTTCTCACCGATATGATCCTCGGCTAAAATCAATGTTTGTTTTCTCCAATGATTGCATCAGCTAAAAAGTGACAGTCACCGAGCGCCGAGCACGTTATCTACGCTATCTTAACATAATGTTACATATGATCTATCACCAAGAATGAGTAGTAAACATCATTTAAAAGATAAAATTATATATATATATATAGAGAGATAGAGAGACCGACAGACAGACAGACAGACAGAAAGTGATTGAAAAAAAAGACAGAATGGGAGATTTTTTAAGTTTTTAATATGCGTGGTGCCTTCAATAAGTTTCCAGACTTTTTATGTACAGGTATTTAAGATTGTCGTTGACTCTTGAAAATTCACTATGTTATTGCTATACATCTTATGAGATAACGGACCAATTTTTATGATTTCAGGTTCAAATAAACAGCTACAGCAGCAATTGGAATACACCCTACTAAAGTCTGATTATCACAGCTGGTGAATTTCAAAAATGCAATCTGGACTTTAGAAGAACGATATGCAATGAAATTCTGTTTTAAACTTGAAAGAAATGTCATGCGATGAAAGCTGGATCTACTGCAATGACCCAGAGACGAAGAAACAGATTTCCCAGTGGAAGCATGCAGTTTCTCCCAGACAGAGCAAATCCACCCATAAACCTTTGATGATCCCTTTTTTGGACAGCACTGGCATGATCTTCATGCACTGGGTTCCCACTGGACAGACAGTCAACAAGGAATAATATGTTGAGGTTTTAAGGGAGTTCAGGTAGAGATTCCGTCAGAAGAGGCCAACACTCTTGAAATCGGGTCAGTGGCATTTCCACCAGGACAATGCACCAGTCCACAACTCCATCTTTGTCACAGACTATTTGACCAAGATGGGCATCAAGACAGTTCCTCACCGTCCCTATAGTCCAGACCTTGCTCCCTGTGACTTTTGGTTATTCCCTAAGCTCAGAGGCTGTCGTTATGAGACAATTAAGGAGATGAAAGAGGCTGTGACGAAGGTCATTGACACGCTCACACAAGAGGACTTCCATGGGGCCTTCCAGAAGTTTTTAGAACGGTACAACAAGTGCATTGCAGCCGGAGGAGATTACTTCGAAGAGGACTAGAGTTTCATGTGTGTACTATCAATAAAAGTGCCCATACGAAAAAAATCTGGAAACTTATTTAATGATCCTCGTACTGTTAAAAAACAGTTATGTATTTGTCTTATATTGAGCAAGAGACAAAAAATGTTGCCGGATAAATGAAAATATGAATCGCCACCTGACGTTTCCTTTCAAACAGTGCAGAACGGAAGTAATGTTGAGTAATAAAGTATTTAGGAAAGCTTTCGTTTAAAATAGCATGTGTTGAAAATGATTTGGTTGTTCAAAAGAGTAGAAATTGCATTAGAGGAACCAATCACACTGGAATAGACCACAAGACGATGCTGTAATTGTCTTGTTAATTCTTTTGGACGATAATACTATTCAATGAACGGTGGAATCAAAATTCGACTTGTTCTTTTGGCTAGGAATACGAAATTTTATTGAAACGTATCGGAAAGTATGAAAAGGTGTCAGAGTTCAAAATCTGGATTATACTGCATTTCTTTTCATGCTAATTCCTTTGAATAAATCTTGCTCTCCCACAAACTATCGATAAATCATCATGATCATCATCATCGTCTAGGTGTATTAACAGCACAGAATCGTTAGATTTTCTATCGGCCATCGTTCTGGTAAGCTTTCTTTACAGCACACATTGTCCGAAAAGAGCTGATGAGTGTAAGTTATTTTCTGGTTTCCTAACTCTGGACGGTTTATGGGTAATTGACCAAAGGAGAACCCCGCTTATAAGTTCGTCTTCACTTCTACACTTATACGCAGCGTGTCTCCTTCGTCTTTATTGGATGGTTTGTAAGATGGGAGGCACGTAGCCGTACAACTGCTGTTCTGTCGGGTACTGCTTCCAGTATTTATTCAAAACAACACTTAGCATCTTTGTGCAGTTCCCATCTCGCTTTTTCTCCAAACGTTTTTTGTCATGTTTTACGGCATATCAAACCCCTTAGGTTATTTTTCCCAAATCCTCTTTATACATAATTTGTTAAATATATAAGAGTTGCAAACAAATAATTTTTAGGTAACAATTTTTAAACGATTAACATCTAATTTGATGGAACACATGTAAAAATTTCAAGTATTGCCATCTAACACTAATAGCTATATTTTTATACTTATGAATAGTTTCAAGTATTGCTATCTAGCACTAATAGCTCTATTTCCACACTAATAAATAGCTTCAAGTATTGCTATCTAAGACTAATAGCTCTATTTCCACACTAATAAATAGTTTCAAGTATTGCTATCTAAGACTAATAGCTCTATTTCCACACTAATAAATAGTTTCAAGTATTGCTATCTAAGACTAATAGCTCTATTTCCACACTAATAAATAGTTTCAAGTATTGCTATCTAAGACTAATAACTCTATTTCCACACTAATAAATAGCTTCAAGTATTGCTATCTAAGATTAATAGCTCTATTTCCACACTAATAAATAGTTTCAAGTATTGCTATCTAAGATTAATAGCTCTATTTCCACACTAATAAATAGCTTCAAGTATTGCTATCTAACACTAAAAATGTTTTAACAGTCATTTGTTTGCACACTCTAAAAAGGTTTCAAGCATAAAAAAGGATTAAATATGTTTATTTGATCCATAGGTGGGACCCTAACAGGTAGTACCACTCTAAATCAGAGTTTGTGTGAACGCAATGACAATGAATGGTTACTTAACATTCCCCAAATCTCCAGAAGTAGAACTTCACCATCAAATGGTTAAATTTCATATCCAGGATACACGTCGGAGGTGGGTATTAGCCCTCTGCATAGATGTAGCCAGCATATCTACTACACCAACTTACTGGGCTGATTTTCTTAGAGTCTAAATTGTGCAATCCTGGAGTTGTACTGAAAACACTATTTAATCTGATAGATCAGATTTCCATGGAAATGAGGAAACCTTAGCCGATATTAGAATGGCAAACTGCCAAGGCATGTCATAAACCTCAAGATCATTTGAGAACGTTCCCTATTGGACAAGAAAGTTACAGGATCACCTGATTCTAAGTGTTCGGGAAATTCGAATAATAACATTAGTCTGTGATTCTACTTTGCTCCGATCACCGATTCCCCGTAAGTCATGACCGGTAATATTAGTGGTTGTAAATAAAATAATTAAGTGTAAACATAAAGGAATGTCTTAGCTGTTCTTCATTCCAACACAGATAGGTTTAAAGCAGTTGGGGGTCACAACAACGACAGGTAGCAACGAGAGAAGTGGCAATGAACGAAAGGGACAAGATTCCAAAAGACATAGCTAGGCACGACAGATGTGTGATCAACGTAATTGTAAAAAGCAGCAGTCACACACGAAACGTTTTTGATATTTTTCATCCCAACACAGAAGGGTTTAAAGCAGTTGGAGTTCACAACAACGACAGGTAACAACGAGAGAAGTAACAATGAACGAAAGGGACAAAATGGCAAGAGAGTGATAAAGATGAACACGACAGAAGATGAGATGTGCGATCAACATATCATTAAGAAGTGGTTATACCCGTAACGAAAACCCTGAATGAGAAAACCACTTGAAAAAAAAAACTAAATTGAACCCATCTATATTCGGCTTAAAAAAGACCCTGTGTCCCATCCTATACACGACAAAAGAACTAGGTAAAAGTAATCATTTTTTAATATTATTACATGGCTTACAAGCCATTCGCGACAGGGGAAAGTTTTGCTTTGGTTTGGTTTGGTTTTATGGCATATCAAACATTGTTGGTTATTGTTATGGGACAGTTACCAACCTATTGATGGACTCTTCCAAATCCTATATTAATCGAGAGCCAAGTACTCTCGTGGGTCGGTCGGTCGGTCGTGAGACAACCCCCGGCCTTTTGGCTGGGCCGTCTGGCATTCGTGCCGGATGGGTGCTCGAAACCAAGAGCAGACTCGGGGCCGAATAGGCCCCCAGCTTCGGCTGGGCAACCTTCGGCTGGGCGAGCTGCTTTTACAGATCCGTTTTGCACGCCTTGTATAGCACTAGACCTCACGGTCTAGTTCAAGCTATATGCTGGCATACGTGCCCGGACCTAGATTTAGGTCCGTGAGACGGCTTGACTCATTAGATCCACATTGCACTTAGTGGGTCAATGACTAGCAGGGTTCGAGTCTCGGCTCCTTCCCGACCTTCCCCTTCCCTTTATCCCCACTTTAATCGGCCTTCGGGCTTTTGACCTTGTGTCAAGTCGTGTCTGGTGGGAGGCAGCGACAAAAAAACGGTCGGTCGGTCGTGACATTGGATAGAGACTTGATATTCGACTGACAAGTAAGCATTGCTTACGCCACCATTTTTCTCTGTATCTTGTTACTTCAATATATCCTTAAACTTATACCGTGTTCCGAGTTATCTTTCCGTGCTCCCAAACGGGGTCCACATCAGTTGTTTAATGCCAAATCCCGTTTTTGCATATATATATTAAATTTATGATTTCTAAACACATTTTGTAAATGCACACAGCTAAATAATCGAACAGTTCTATCTCTAACAATTCAATTTTGCAAACGTTAACCTTAACGCTATTTTTGCAAACGTTAACCTTAACCTTATTGCTATGTATAACTAACAATTCAATCAAACATCATTCATTTGTTTATACACAGTAAAATTATCAAAAGGTTCTATTTCTAACAATTCGATTTAGCATAAGCCAAAGTTAAATAGTTCGAAGTATCATTATGTAGAACTAACAATTCAATTAAAAATCGGTCATCTATTTACACATAGTTAAATGAGCAAACACTTCAATTTCTAACCATTCACTTTAGCATACTTATTTATCAACCCCTCCACTCTGGCAGGATAGGACACAAGGTCAATTTTTAAGCAGAGTTTAACAGATTTGAATTCACAGTTTTCCTTCTCGTAGACTAGTTGCCTCACCAAGGCTGAAGAGCCTAGTCTGCCCTACTATTTACTCATAGCTGGAGGGAGAATAATTGGATTAATACCTTTCCCAAGTGTATTAGTGCTATGTGAAATGCAATTAGTCTCGTCCAGGATTTGAACTCGTGTCGTCGTGTCCATTTCCAACGACGATAACCATTACACCACGGGCACCTCCTTTAGCATACGAAGTCATTTGTTTGCACAGAGTTTAAACGTCAAACTGTTCTTTTTGACCTATAGATAGGACCCTATCGGGTGCTACTACTCAGGGCCAGAGTGGATCTGGAGCGATGGCGGAGAAGGGGTACTCTGCATTCCCCAAAGCTCCAGCAGTACTGGAGTCTCACCATCAGATTGTTTAATGACATATCCAGGCTACTCGTTAGATGAGTCTTACTCCTCTGTAGAGATGTAGTCATACCCAACTCTATAAGTCATTTTGCTGTCGTTGCGTATTTTATTCTTCTACGATTTTCCTTTTTCATTCAATCCAGTGAACTTTCTTCATTTCGTCTTCTGTTTCTTTGAAGATCTTTTTAATTCAAATATTCATTTCTTCTTTTTTTTTTCTTTTCAACATTTTCTGTTTTCCTTATTTTGTTTCTCATTCACTGATTTCTCCCCGCCAATCGTCACCACATCTTATAACTTTTCATCTATTCAGTCAAACATTGTTCCCTCCTCGATATTCGTTTCTACTAATATTTTTTTTTTTTACTTTCAATTTTCAATTTCATAGTCGGCTTTTACTGCTGACAAATCATGCTCAAATGTCAAAATCAGTTTCTTGCCTTGAATTCCTAATCGCAGAACCAAAAGTAGCTCACTCAGCATTTCCAGGAATAAAGCAACATGATTCCCTCGAAATGGATTTTGTCGGTACTTTCAAGAAACCATTTGCGTCTCTTTTTCGACCTTTTTCTAAAACTGAGGAATATATATATATATATATATATATATATATATATATATATATATACTAAATTACCTTCGCTTTTTTACTATGATGTTTTCGACGACCTATTATATCATTGAAAGGTGCAATTACTCTTGCTATCATCTCTCAGATTAAACGGAATTACTTGGCACCCATCTCCTCTTCAAGTAAAACGCGACAGATTGTACTAGGTTACATAGTACCAGTAATTTTATTTCGGTTTGTATAATTAAAGCTAATTTTGGATGACAAAAAAGAGCCTAAAAGATTATTTATGTACAATTTTTATTTTATGCGATTTTCTTGCTAATTAAACGAAAAGTATAACATCAAAAATACTGAAACTGTAGCTATCAGTTTTAATTTTAGAATAAAATATCCAGTATCATTGCTACACATCATGAGTTGGTTTTGTTTGGTTTATTGGGTATTATAGCATATCAACCTTTGTAGGTTATTTAACGCCAAATCCATTTTTATGTAAATAATCTCTTCTATTTAAAACAATTCAGTTTAGCATAAGTACACAGTTTAATTGTCAGAAACATTTCTATTTCTATCAATTCAAGCAGTTACATGTAACAATTCAGTTAAATGTAAATACAGTTTTAACGTCGAAAAACAGTTCTATTTCAAATAATTCAGTTAAGCATAAGCATGCAGTTTAAATGTAAGTACGGTTTAATTGTCAAAAACATTTCTATTTCAAGCTATTCAGTTTACTCAAACAATTCTGTTTAGCATAAGTATGCCATTAGTTCTATTTAACCCATAGATAGGACCCTTATCAGGTGCTACCACTACGGGCCAGAGTGGACCTGGGAGCGATGGCAATGAAGGTATACTCCGCATTCCCGCATTTTTTATTAAGATCAATTC
Organism: Sepioteuthis lessoniana; assembly: GCA_963585895.1. Classification (NCBI taxonomy): domain Eukaryota; kingdom Metazoa; phylum Mollusca; class Cephalopoda; order Myopsida; family Loliginidae; genus Sepioteuthis; species Sepioteuthis lessoniana. The sequence continues at coordinate 120,995,961 of OY757907.1, forward strand.
TGAAAAGTAACAGGGCTTGGTACGCTGAGCATCAGTTTCTGACCGAGAATCTTCGCCCTATTTGAGCAACCTTTCCCCTATTTATCTGATCTTGCTACGTGTGATTTTTTTTTTTCTCAAGCTTGAAGGGATTATCCAGGAGACTCGTTTTGAAGGCGTTGAGGCCATCAAAAAGACCCTAAAAATGAAGCTGAAAGGATTCGAGGTGGATTATTTGGGCAGGAAAGTCAAGAAGTTTGCTGTTTAGAATCTAAATAACTTGTTTGGAATATCACCATCGTTCCATTTCAGACACATCTCGTACTTTGTGTTTTTAAAAGAAGCCGACATTGACTGAAAAGGGAACTACGGCAATGATTCGAGAAAAAAAAATTAAGTTAAATAAACAGATATATTTACAGCTTTTACATCGTTGAATCATTATCTCTATTTATAGAATAAGCTTTTTTGTTGTTTTTAGCGTAACCACAAAATTATAAATGAGCAAATAGTAGGACAGGCAGGGCTTTTGTACCTAAGTATGGCAGCATGTAAAAGAGAAGGAAAACACTTAATTCAAATCTTTTAAACACCACGTGACCTTGTTTCGCATACTGACTCGTACAAATGTTTGGATTGAACACAATTCTAAATGGCTTCGTCTGCTAAAGAGTGTCGTTGCGTTATTCAATTGAATAATCCTTATTTGAATATTTATTTTGTCTTTATTGTTCATTTTCCAGTGTAACCAAGCCAGTTTATGTACGGTTTACCTTCGGGGAGAGGGTATCGTGGCGTTGTGGCTAACGAGCTGAACTGTGACATCGTAGTGAGCAAGTTCGAATACCAGCCGTCCTATAACGTTCGATTTCGGACAAATATCCTTGGGAAAAGTATGAACCCCCTCATTCCCTCAGCTATAGCATAAATAGTATCACTACTGAACTTCTACAGAGGCGATGTTGGCATTAGATAACCCCCAAAGGTTGATGAAGAAACCAACCAACCCACCAAGCAACCATCTTTATTTTTAATATCATACGCTTTACCATCTTCATTGCTTAGTAAAATGCACAATTTTAACAAACAAAATCGAACAGAATTGCAAAAGCGGATTATATTCATAATCTATACACACACAGACTCAAATGAATATGTACGTGTATGTGTGTGTGTATAATTGTGCTTGTGTGGATGTGTGTGTTGTGAGAGTTATACAGATGTATTCCCATACTCAACACACACACACATACACGCATACGAGGTACATACCATAAGTTTCCTGACTTTTTTCGTACGGGAATTTAAAATTGTCGTAGACTCTTAAAAAATCAATATGTTATTGCTATACATCTTATGAGATGACAGACCAATTTTTATGATTTCAGGTTCAAATTAACAGCTACAGCAGCAATTGGAATACATCCTACTAAAGCCTTATTGTCACAGCTTGTGAATTTCAAAAATGCAATCAAACACTTTAGAAGAACGATATGCAATAAAATTCTGTTTTAAACTTGGAAAAAAGGCCACAGAAAAGTATGGAATGCGTCAGATTGCTTTTGGACTATCTTGCATGAATCGAGCATCAGTTTTTGAGGGGAATAAGAGGTTCAAGGAAGGCAAAGAGTCTGTGGGGGATTATGAGAGGTGTGGGAGGAGTAAGGAAGTCAATACACCTGAGTTGATTGGCCAAAAGGTTAGGGTTAGGGTTACTATGTTGAGGTTTTGAGGGAGTTCAGGAAGAGATTCCGTCGGAAAAAGGCCAGCACACTTCAAATCGAGTCTGTATCATTTCCACCAGGACAATGCACCAATCTACAACTCCATTTTTGTCACAGACTATTTCAAAAAGATGGGCATCAAGACCGTTCCTCACCCACCCTATAGTGTAGACCTTACTCCCTGTGACTTTTGGTTATTTCCTAAGCTCAGAGGCTGTCGTTATGAGACAATTGAGGAGATGAAAGAGGCTGTGACGAAAGTCATTGACACGCTCACACAAGAGGACTTCCAGGGGGCCTTCCAGTAGTTGTTGGAACGGTATAACAGTTGCATTGCACTCGAAGGGGATTACTTCGAAGGTGGCCAGAGTTTCATGCGTGTACTATCAATAAAAGTGCCCATACGAAAAATGTCTGGAAACTTATTTAATGATCCTCATATATATATATATATATATATATATATATATATAATGATCACACCTCCTTGCTATTGTTTTTAAAGTAAATGTTTCATATGTATTCTATAGAGAAAAAGACATAATCCATATTTTAGATAATAAAGTAACGCTTCATCTTATGATTGCATCGTTTACTAGAGAGAAGATATCCAACACTTATAGTTTAAAATTACTGTAAGTAAGTGAACTCTTATTTTGGTTTTATACTTCTCTGCTGACCTGCAGTTGAAGACTTTTTTGATTGAAAGCACATTTTTAGCAATCAAATAAGTGCTTCTCCTTATTTTTTTACTATATATATATATATATATATATATATATATATATATATATATATATATATATATATATATATATATATATATATATATATATATATATATATATATATATATATATATATATATCTCAGTCAGTTCACAATCAATATATCTTAGTCGTTTATCAAACAATGAAGATACGGAGAGAAGTAGAAATAGAATGATTCTTCCATTACTAAAGATAACAGTTCAGTTCTTTAGATATAAACGTTTTGTATTGTTATGAACGTAACTTGGTTTGATTTCTGTATTTAATGGCATATCAACCTTCGTGCATTATTTTATAGCAAAGCTATGATTTTAGGATGAGAGTAGTTATCCGTGGTATAATGGTTATCGTCGGAGGAAATGGATACGGCGACACACGTTCAAATCCTGGACGAGACTAATTGCATTTCATATACCACTAATACCCTTGGGAAAGATATGAATCCAATTATTTTCCCTCCGGCTTTGGGTAAATGGTAGGGCAGATTAGGTTCTTCAGCCTTGGTGAGTCAACTAGTCTAAGAGAAAGAAGACTCTGAATTCCAACCTGTTAAACTCTGCATAAAAGTTGACCTTGTGTCATATCCTGCCCGAGCGGAGGGGTTGGTAAATATTAATAGTAGTTGCATCATTTAACTCGTTGCTGGGGGTAAGAGGGTTAATACATTTCCCCAAGTGTATTTGTCCAGAAGTAAACATAATAGCGCGGCTGGAGTTCGAACTCGCTTACGATGAAGTTCTGTACTTTAACCACTGCACCACGGGGAATCTCCACATTGTGTATTTGTTGAAATATATTTACTATGAATAAGACCAGCTTAAGTTAAAGTATACGTGATATTCACTATATTTTTCCATATTTTTCAGGTACGTATACGATTGCTCTTTCCTCATTTTGACATCGGAGAACTTCTTACAGAAAATTTTATTGTTGTACTTCTACGTAAAGGTGATTTCTCTATTGAAGGTATGTGTTTGACAATATTTCATATTTGATATATCAACAACATCAAGTTATACATTTGAATACAATGGAAACAGGTTTACATTTCTTCTGGAGAAAAGAGAATGTTCTCTTATTGCCAGAAGCAATGTAAACCTGTCCACATCATGTTTAAATATATAACTGTATTTCGTCCATCTGAAGAAGTTCCTTTTATATGGATGAAAAAAGAATTATAAAGCTAATAGAAAATAGTTTGTTTTTTTTTCGTAAAATTTTACAAAAGATGTTTTCGCTCTTCACGTGATATTCCATACCCGACTTTTCAATTTCACCTGAATTTGACATAAAACACATGAAGAATGCCGGAGGACACATCGGCCGAAACGTTATGAATATATCAATAAAGATAAAGACAATAGTCCGAAAATCCTGAACGATAAAAAAGTATCATTACTAATGTTATTGAAAGCCATCGATGCGAGATATACAAAACAATAATGTGTGTCTTGTGATCAATATCTTATCGTTCTGTTTGTAAACATGCCACACAAATTAACACCTGACATAGCAATCTGATAACGAGAGGTTCCCAAAATAAACTGAATGAAAAGAAATTATCTCCTTCTTATAGTTCAATAATCCTCTTAATTACAAAATAGATTTAGATCTATTTCCTAATCAAGATGCATCGTTCTTTAATATTGGTAAGTGGTGATTTGCATTATTTATTTCTGTTTGCAACAAGATTCTTAGAACTGTTTTCGCCGAGCAATTACTTTGAACTCTTTAAACAATAGAGACGCTTAACAGACAAAGAGAGCTTCTAAAAATACTCCTTTAGAATTTTCAGATTATCGAATCTGATTGGTGACTATTAATTAATAGGAAAGGTTGTTTTTTTTTTATATTTGTTTTCTTTTTTGTTTTTTACTTTCTTATTTTTTATTTGTTGGTGGCTAAATTAATACCAAAAAATCAGTTGTTATTTAAATAGCGTTACGATGCTAACTCGACTGTCAGACAAGAGATGTTTAATTGATGACCATATTAAAGATTCCAGTTCAGTTGACTGCAGCACCAACCATTTCTCAAAGACGTCTTCGGCTGCTTTTCTCTATTCCAAATTTGACTTGAATGCAAAAATTCGCCAAAAATACCGAAGCAATAAAACCGTAGTGAATTGTCGTTTAGTCTAGGAAAAGCAATCAGATAGGATTGTATCTTGAGCGTATTTGATATTAAAATAAAATAAGAGGCCGCTATTTATCAAAATTTGGAGACAGGTAACTTTTAAAAAATCACTTTTAACTCTCTGAAGTAATCAACAGCCTACTTCGAGTACACATTTATCCAACCCCAACACTACAGGCAGGATGTAGCAGGGGGCCGACTTTTAGGAATTTAAGGTTTTCCTTTTTGTTCGCCGTTTGACTTTGGAAACCTACTGGAGAGAGAATAAATGGATTTGTGTGTGTATGTGTTTCGGTGTGTGCGCAGATGTGTATGTATATACACGTACTTGGAGAAAAGGGATAAAAATTGTTCAGTTTCCTTGGTTTACACATTCAGTATGTATACAATTATCAAGAAATATCCCCAAACCCACGGCAGTAAATGCTATGGAGAGATACATCCTTAAAGATGATTTTTTTTTAACGAAACATTATACCTTCTTTAAATCTTCAACAACGTATGATTACATCGACGAAACCAAGAAAGCTATTTGTTTTTAATTTTGCCTGTTGGTCGATTATCGTCACCAAATTTTTAAGTCGTTGTCAATGAATGTATGTGCCAAACTAGGGATAGGATATGACCATTTTTGAAGCGGAGTACAGCTGGTTAGGATTCAAAGTTTAAAGTATAGATAACCCTGTTTTTGGTATTATTTACCAATAAGTGTGAGAACAGATGTATTCATTCCTTTCAAAAGAGTGTTAGCGCTAAATGAAACGGAAACAGCCTGGTCCGAGATTTTACATCGGGTCGACGATTCCATTTCCCTATGATAATAACCGTTACACTTAGAGCTTCTCCTTTTCAAGTGTATGTTGCATTCGATGTTATTATTCCCTCGCAAAATATTTTGGATCTCAATATCGTATAGCAAAATATCCGAGGAAATATGGTGTACATAGAATTTCCCAGGTGAAATTAGAAATTACTGGAATGATTTCAAGATTAATAATGAAAATAACTAATGCTTGCTACTACTGCTTCCGTTCAGTGAGTGATCTTAACGGCATGTTTACCCGTATAGAAATATTTTTGACTAGAGGTTAGGGAATCATGTTCATTGTGCATTTGTTTCAAATTATGTATAGTTCTTTTGTAAAAGTGTTTTTTGCTTAGAGTCATATAGGAAGAATCTTTAAACAGATCTATTTGACCCATACATGAAACCTTAACAGGTACTACCACTCCGAGAGAGAACCTGCACATGATGGCAATGAAGGGGAAAGTATATGCTGCCTATATCTCCAGAACTGGGGCTTCATCATCAGATACACTTTGCTGTCATATTTAGGACATTCACTTTTAGGGAGAGGAATCTTAGTCTTAAGAAGTGGATACATTACGTGAATTCTAATCTCCAACTTCAGGACTATCTATTTCGTTGTGGGGAAAAATTGAAAAACAAATTAATCAAAAGTGAACAATTTATTGAGAAGGAAAGTGAACAACAATGGATGTATTATTACACGTCCATCGTTGTTTTATCAATACTTGATACTGCAATACTAAAGCCCTGGTGATGGTTCATTATAACCGAAACGTTCAGCTCCGGCTTTCCATCACAATAAATTCTTCACTTTTGATGGATTTGTTTTTTTCAATTTTTCTCCATACTGTCCATTATTTACGAGGATCATTAAATAAGTTTCCAGACTTTTTTCTTATGGGCTCTTTTATTGATAGTACACACATGAAACTCTTGTTGCCTTCGAAATAATCTCCTCCAGCTGCAATGCACTTGTTGTACCGTTCCAACAACTTCTTGAAGACCCGTTGAAAGTCCTCTTGAATGTGCGTGTCAATGACCTTCGCCACACCCTCTTTCATCTCTTCAATTGTCTCATAACGACAGGTTCTGAGCTTTCGGAATAATCAAAAGTCACAGGGAGAAAGGTCTGGAATATAGGGACGGTGAGGAACTGTCTTGATGCCTATTTTGTCAAATAGTCTGTGCAATGGATGGAGTTGTGAACTGGTGTATTGTCCTGGTGGAAATGCCACTGACCCGATTTCAAGAGTGCTGGCCTCTTCCGACGGAGTCTATTCCTGAACTTCCTTAAAACCTCAACATAGTAACCCTAACCGTTTTGCCAATCAACTCTTGTGTATTGACTTCCTTACTCCTCCCAAACCCCCCATAATCCCGCACAGACTCCCTGCCTCCTTGAATCTCCAATGCCACTCAAAAACTGATGCTCGATTCATGCAAGATGGTCGAAATGCAGTCTGAAGCTTTCCATATGTTTCTGTGACATTTCTAAGTTTAAAATAGAATTTTATTGCATATCATTCTTCTGAAGTGTCAGATTGCATTTTTGAAAACACCAGCTGTGACAATCAGGCTTTTGTAGGGTATTCCAATTCCTGTTGTAGCTGTTTATTTGAACCTGAAATCATAAAAATTGGTCAGTCATCTCATAAGATGTATAGCAATAACATATTGATTTTTCAAGAGTCTACGACAATTTTAAATTCCCATGCAAAAAAAAAAGTCTGGAAACTTATTGAAGGCACCAAGTACTTCAATCCTGTCCTATTTCTTTGAGAAAGGTAACTGCGAAGAATGGTTTGCCTTAATGATAATTCATCAGATCTTTATTTTTTTATTCAATGGTTTATATCAATGGCAATATATTTCTGTCGAAATATCTAAGGTGCGAAACAGAAGAAATAAATCTACGTCATTTGAAATTATATTGACTTGAATATAAAATGCCTCAGCTGAATTTCGTCATGCCAAACGATTTGCTAACAGAAGGATGTTTTTTTTATGTAGTCATATAAACAAATACAGGATATCTAAAAAACGATAGAATATGTGAAGTTATTAGGGACTTTAAAATAAAACGGAAAACACTACCTTACTTAAATTGGTGATTCTATAAAGATCTATCAGATAGGTGTACCCAGTTTGCTGAGTAACATTTATATTGTTTAATTTGTTCTGTTTTTTTTTTATTTTGTTTAGAAGTATTTCGATTCTTTATGGGTTATTTAATGCCGAAATTTGTTTCCTTTGAAAATGTTCAAGTATAATCATAAATATTTCTTTTTGGTTTTGTGTAGTTTGGTTAATTTGTTGAACGATACACAAACTTCTTACGGTTTTTTTTATTGTTATCATTTGATTGATTTGTAAATGTTACACAGTCGGCTGGGGCTGGAGAATACACTGACTGCACCTCGACAGAGAGTCAAGACTCCCCTCCCAATGAGTGTCCTGTATATGACACTAAACAATCTGATGGTAATGTTCCAGTTATGCTGGGGCTTTGGGGAATGCGGGGCACCCCTTCATAGCCATTGCTCCCATGTTCACTCTGGGCCGGTGGGGTATCTCCTGATAGAGCCCTATCTATGAGTTAAATAGAACTAACGGCATACATATGATAAACTGAATTGTCTGACTAAACAGAATAGCTTGAAATAGAAATGTTTTTGACAAACTGTACTTACATTTAAACTGCGTGCTTATGCTAAACTGAATTATTTAAAATGGAAATGTTTTTTGACATTGAAACTGTACTTACACTAAACTGAATTGTTTGATATAGAACTGTTTTGACATTTAACTGTGAGTAAACTAAATTTGTACTTATACTAAAGTGAATTAGATCTATTTTTCACAAACTGTACTCACATTTAAACTGCGTACTTATGCTAAACTGAATTGTTTGAAATAGAACTGATTGGAGAAGAAACTTGACGGCAACTACACAAGAATGTTCAGAGCAATATTGAACAAGTCCTGGCGACAACACCCCACGAGACGCCAACTGTACGGCCACTTGCCTCCCATCACGAAAACTATACAGGTTAGACGTGCCAGACACGCCAGACACTGCTGGAGAAGCAAGGACGAGCTCGAAAGTGACGTACTCCTATGAGCCCCCACATATGGCCAAGCAAAAGCAGGACGACCAGCCCGAACTTACAGCAGCTATGTGGGGACACGGGATGTAACCCAGAAGACCTGCTGGAGGGGATGAATGATAGGGAGAAGTGGCGAAAGATGGTCAGGGATATCCGTGCTAGCGGCACGACATGATGATGATGATGAGTTACATGTATTTGGCGTTAAATAACCTACAAAGGTTGATATGTCATAAAACCCAACCAACCAACCAACCATTTGTAATGTTTGATTATAACCACCACTATATTTTAAACGTCTTAACACAAACAATCTCTTCGTAGTACTTTTTAAATTGTCTGTATCAATTATTTTGTGGACACAGTGTTATGGTTTTAAGTGTTCCTATCTAATAAAAATATATTTCAGACCGCACATATCTGACTCATTGAAAGAACCCTAAAATTGATTGACTGATTTTAACGGCATGACAAGCCTCGGTGGTAATTTCACTCCTAGAAGTTAGGAAATTTCGTACGTTATACGTGAAGACGTTTGTGGTGTAATGGTTATTGTCCTAAGAAATAAACACGATGAGATAAGTTCAAATCCTTGACGAAGCTGTTTGCATTAAACATAGCGGTAATAACCTCGGGAAATGTACTAATCTAATTATTCTCCCTCCAGCTATGGGTAAATAAAGTAACATTACTCCTTAACTATCAACCTGAGTCCGTGGTAACCTCACCGTGAAAAAGAAGACGAACAGAACACGACAACGCTGGTTTTACAGACACGAAATTTTATTTCTGGTAGACCGTTTAGAGCAGTCACAAAAAAAAAACCCAGACAGAAGAGAAGTCTGTCAGCAAGAAAATAGACGGACAATGAGAAGGGGTGAGATGAAAGAGAGACAGAGAGAGAGAGTGAGAGAGAGACCACTTTGTTATTATCTTTATTCGCACCAGACGTCTTTGCTTTTGGGTGCATACGTGATTTGTTGTCTGCCTCCGGTCTCTCCATGTCTCTCTCTCTCTCTCTCTCTCTCTCTCTCTCTCTCTCTCTCTCTCTCTTTAGTTTTTCTGCTGGGGATGTCCCCCGAGTTTTCGAAACTGTTCTTATAAGCAAATACCTAAAATTATAAATTACGTCACTGCTTTTAAGTGACACGTCACTGCTAAGTCCTTTCGTGGCTCGTTATTGCTGAATCCCAAACATCAGCTGATACAATACAATTGTTTATCTTTGAATATTTAATATCAGCTAATTATTAAACAAATGTCCATCTTCGAATTCATAAACAAACGCTTAATAATGTATGCTTGGCATCCTCTGTATAATAAATGCCTGCTCTCGCCTTGAACTAGAACACAAATGAAACCCCGTAACTTTAAATTCCAATTTTGACTAAAAAAAGAATTGAATACTAAAATAATGGTAATCTCGTATTATTTTACAATAGTAGGGTAGAGTGAGCTCTCTGATTGGTCCTGGAAAAGGAACACTCTGAATTCAAACTTGTTAAACATCATTTAAAAATTAATCTTGTGTTGTATTCTGCTTGTGTGGAGGGGTTGGTAAATATATACAACGTATTTTTATATTTGCATATTTTGTATTGTTTTTTCAGTGTTTTTTTTTTTGGTTTTTGTTTTTTTTACACACGGTGATATGATATAAAATATTCCTGTCTAATATAAATAATTTACACACAATTATATGATATAAAGTATTCCTGTCTGACACAAAAGTTTACACGCAGTCGTATGATATCAAGTATTCCTGTCTAATATAGATAATTTACACACAGTTATATAATATCAAGTATTCCTATCTAATCCATCCAATTTGATCTACAGAGAGGACCTAACAGGTAGTACCACTCCGTGACAGAGTGAACCTGGGTGAAATTTAGTGTCATATATCGGGTGCGAAAGCAAAATATGGAATTGGGAGGACTGGATTCATGCCTTTACCACCGGTTCCGGAAGCAAAATATGGAATAGTTTTTAGAATATTTTTTTTTGTCTGATAAGTCCAATCTTAGAAAAAACGCGGTAAATCTAAATTTTCATGATTAGCTTTATTATTCAAACACTTTTTATTCAGGGAATTTGTTAAATCCCATGTGGTGCCAACATACAGCAGTACTGACATCGCTACAGCTTGGACAACTTATTTTATTTTAAAAGTCCTAGAATATAAGCCATTTGCTTGTATGAACTGACTGCAGTTATTGATTCCTAAACCTTTTTAGTTGCACGATTACAAGTACTTTATATTTTTAGAAATTGACAATAAATTCTATTCTTGAATTCAATAATTTCAATTGCTTTTCCTGCTGACCCTAGGGACAATGCAAAGTCAAGATCTAACCGCGGTAGGAATTGTATCTTTGAGGGAACTTTTAGCTGATTAAAGAAAGCGAATGCTACTTCTAACTTTTTGACACAAAGTTGACACCGCTATTATTCATTTCATAAAAAAATGTCTACAACAAGTTTTCGTCAAACGAAAAAAAAAGAGTTTTCCACGCTTATATTTTCCCTCAAAGAAATATGTACCTCCAAAAATACTTAGACACCCAACGTTAAAAACCAAATATTTCTGGTTGCTGTGTACGTCGAAGGAAAAATAAGATGTATTTTAATACACACCAACATTTGCATATATATATATATAGAGAGAGAGAGGGGGGGGAGACCTAAGACTCCATGTCAACGTAGAGTTCATGTGTTTTAATCAAAGAGGCGACATCTCTTCACTTAATGGAAGATCTCTGAAACTTGTGGACAAGTTCGTCTACGTCAGAAGCAGTGTCTAATCTACCAAAAGTGACATCCACACGCGACTAGTGAAGGCATGGATAGCCATCGGTAGACTATATGGAAGTCAGACCTATCTGATAAAATAAAGCGCAGTTATTTTCCAAGCAGCGGTCGTGTCAATATTCTGCAGTGATGCACCATATGAACGCTGATTAAGCCCATGGAGAGAAAGCTTGACGGTAATTGCACACGAATACTGCGTGCTATACAAATAAGTCCTGGAAGCAGCATCCCAAATAACAGCAGCTGTACAGCTACCTACTTTTTATCTCGGAAACAATCTAAACTAGAAACACAGGACATGCAATACTCCTGAGGAACTCTTCACACGGACTATCAAGGGTAGAGTGATCAGCTAAAAACTATCAACAATTGCTCTCTACTGATAAAGGATGTAACATGGAAGACCACCTGAAAGCGATGAACTATAAGAATAGTGGCGGGAGAGAAAATCCGTGCCAGCAGCACGTCATGATGATAATGACATGTGTACATATATATATATATATATATATATATATATATATATATATATATTTATATATGTAATATCTCTGAAACTGGTAGACACATTCACCTACCTAGGAAGCAGTGTCTCATCAACCGAAAAAAAGATCGACACGCGGCTATCGAAGGCATGGACAGCTATCGATAAGCCATCAATCATATGGAAATCAGACCTGACCGATAAAATGAAACGCAGTTTCTTCCAGGCAGCGGTCGTGTCGATACTGCTGTATGGATGCACTACTTTGACGCTAACTAAACGACTGGAAAAGCTAGACGGCAATCACACAAGAATGTTACGAGCAATATTGGGCAAGTCTTGGCGGCAACACACCACAAGGCACCAACTATACGGCCACCTGCCTCCCATCACGAAGACTATCCAAGTTGGACGAAACAGACATGCAGGACACTGCTGGAGAAGAAGGGATGAACTCATAAGTGATGTACTCCTATGAACCCCCACGTATGGCCGAGCAAATGTAGGACGACCAGCTCGAACATATATACAGTAGCTATGTGAGGATACGGGATGTAGCCCTAAAGACCTGCCAGAGGTGATGAACGATAGGGAGGAGTGACGAGAGAGGGTAAGGGATATCTGTGCTAGCAGCCCGACATGATGATGATATATATATATATATATATATATATATATATATATATATATATTAGTTTAAGTAGCGTAGACATAGATTTATTGACGTTTGGTCAGTTGGTTGGTTGGTTGGTTGGTTAATTTGATTTCAAGGCATATCAACCTTTGTTGGTTATTTAACGCCAAATCCATTTTTATGCAAACACTCAGTTCTATTTCAAACAATTCAGTTTAGCATGAGTACACAGTTTAATTGTCAAAAACATTTCTTTATCAAGCTATTCTGTTTATTCAAACAGTTCTAATTCAGCTAATTCAATTAAGCATAAAAACAGATTTTGTTTACACAAAGTTAAATGTCAAAACAGTTCTATATAAAACAATTCAGTTTAGTTTAAGTACAGTTTTAATGTCAAAAACAGTTCTATTTCAAATAATTCAGTTTAGCATAAGCACAAAGTTTGAATGTAAGTACAGTTTAATAGTCAAAAATATTTCAATTAAAAGCTATTTAGTTTAGACAAGCAGATCTAATTCAAACTATTTAGTTTAGCATAAGTATCCAGTTAGTTCTATTTAACCCATAGATAGGGCCCTATCAGTTGCTACCATTCCGGGCCAGAGTGGACCTGGGAGCAATGGCAATGAAAGAGTGCTCCGCATTCTCCAAAGTTCCAGTATCACTGGAACCTTACCATCAGATTGTCTAGTGCCATATCCAGGAGTCTCATTGAGAGTCTTACCCCTCTGCAGGGGTGCTGTCGGTGAATTCTACAGCCCCAGCCGACTGGATAAACGCTTGGTGAGTCTGACTTTCTCTCTAAAGTGATCATCAGTCTAAGGGGTTTCTAATTGGGAAATATCCTTTTGTATACTGTGATGTGCTTCACGATGGAAGGGATGATCTAATTGGTAGCGCATTCTGGTAAGTGTCCTCAGAGTCATACAGAGTGGCTATTTATGTGGTTATGATATATTTATTCAGTTATTTGTTAATCTATTTAGCATATTTTTAAATTAATTTTTTACTTATTCGAGTTTTTCACATTAGTTTTAGCTGATGGTATGGATTTTCAGTGACAGCAAGAATCCTCAAGTCTCCATGACCCTTCTTAGTATTCTGGCCGTTCTCACTAATGCTGTGGTTTGGATGGACTCCACCCGTCATTCCAACTTCCAAGACATCACGTCTCCTTAATAATCTATTATTTACAATACCAAAAGCACTAATCACAATTGGTATAATTGTCACCTTCATATTCCATAGTTTTTTAATTCTCTAGCAAGGTCGAGATACTTCTCCTTTTTACATTCTTTCCGTTTTATTCTCTTGTCAGCAAGGACAGTCAAGTCAACAATTTTGCAAATTCTCTTTTTTTGTTGTTGATTATTATAAGGTTAGGTCTTCAGGTCGAGATTAGGGGATCCGTGTATTTGTCAAAGTCCCATAGGAGTTTATGTGTGTCAGAGATGAAACCATCAATCACATAAAAAGCGAATGCAGCAAATTAGCACAGAAGGAGTATAAAACTAGACACGAATGGATGGGCAAGGTGATCCACTCGGAGATATGCACGAAATCTGAATTTGATCATACGAACGAATGTTATATGCACAACCCAGCATCTGCCCGAGCACCACATAACGTACATTTGCTATTTTGTAGCGTCTTATCAATTCTCATTTTGATACGATAGGTTCCGAAGGCGTTGTTTTGTGCTGTTATTAGGAAATATTCTGTTTCTCTTTTAAAGTTTCCTTTTTTTAGCCACATCCAGATTTTCACGTGACAGATGCTATTTGTTAGTCGTTTAAAACGCCTATAGAGTTGTTTTTCTTCCCATTTTTGTTTCCAAGTTATTGTCATTCTGTTAGCCATCGTGTTGTCAGTATCGTTTCTGATGGTTGTAATCAGCCCTCTTTGGTTTTTTTCTATGTAGTCCTCGAGTCATTGTATCGATGCGGCAGCGCTGTCTTCAGTGGTGGCAAGTCGTCTTCCTCCCTCCTTTCTTGATACATATAATCTGTCAACGTCGTCTCTGGAATGTAATGCCTTATGTACGGTCATTACTTTTCTTGTTCTTTGGTCCATTTCTTTAAGTTCTTCTCTGGTCCACTTCAAAAAGGGTCCCGAATATCAAACGAGGGGTACAACCCAAGTATTTATTCCTTTGATAAGGTTCCAGCTAGATCGTTTTGTCTCGAGTAGCTTTCTAGTTCTCCTGGGATTTTCTTTCGTATTTTTTTTTCTTTCATTTCGACTTGTTCGATGGTGTCAGCCTCTAAGATGCTTAAGTCTTTGTAGGTTTCGTTTTCTCCGAGCGTTCTGATCTAGTCTTGATTTAGTTGTTCCATTCCGTCAGTCAGATGTCGTTTGCCACTTTTCATTACTAGCATGCACGTTTATTTTTGTCAAATTCCATTCCTATGTCCGGAGTGTATATTCTAACTGCGGGTAGTTTCCAGTTCGTTTTCATTTTATGCAAATAGTTTGATGTCATCCAAGTACATTAGGTAATTGATCTTTTCCTGTGATTTTCTATGTTTTTATCCGGCTGAGAATTTTTTGAGTCTGTGGTTACCTGGCTGTGCATTATTATTATTACTATTATTATTTACTAATTTTAGCTGATGAACTTTCACTGGAGTTTGAGTGACAGCAAGTATTCTCAAGTCTTCATGACACTTCTTGGTATTCTGGCCGTTTTCAGTAATGTAGTAGTTTGGATGGTGTCCGCTCCTTTTTTATTTCCAAGTCTTCCAGTCCCTTAAACAATCCTTTGGTGACTGTACCAAAAGCGCCAATCAAAATTGGTGTAATTGTCACCTTCATATTCCATAGTTTTCCAATACCCTAGCAAGGTCGATGTACTTCTTTTGACTTTCAGTTTTATTCTGTTGTCAGCCGGGACAGCAATGCCCACAATTTTGAATTTCTCTTTTTTTTTTTTTTTTGTTGATTATTATCAGGTCTGGTCTTCTGGCTAAGATTAGGTGATCTGTCTATTTGTAGAAGTCCCATAGGAGTTTATGTGTGTCATTCTCCTGGACAGATGCTGGGTTGTGAATATACCATTTGTTCGTATGGTCAAATTTAATTTTCTTGCAGATCTCCCAGTGGATCACCTTGCCCATCCATTCGTGTCTAGTCTTATACTCCTTCTGAGCAAATGTTCTGTATTCGCTTATTATGTGATTGATGGCTTCGTCTTTATCACCATATAGCCTTCATTTGCTATTTTTTACCGTCTTATCTATTCTCGCTTTGATATGATTGGTCCTTATGGCGTTGTTTTGTGCTGCTTTAAAAAGAAATTGTTTCTCTCTTAAGGTTTCCTTTTCTTAACCACGCCTAAGTTTTCTCGTGTGAGATGTTTATTAGTCGATTAAACCACCCATAGAGTTGTTTTTTCAATCCAGATAAGCTGGAGGTCTTTCACTGGAGTCTCAGTGGTTGTAAGTATTCTCATGTCTCCAGGACTCTTCTGACGTAAGTCATTATTATTTTACTCATTTGAGAGTTGTTCACACCAGCATTAGCTGATGGTTTTTCCTCTTGAGTGTGCGTGACAGCTAATATTTTCAAGTCTCCAGGACTTATATGAGTAATCTGTCCGATCTCAGCAATGCAGTAGTTGGGATGCTCTTTACTTGTTATCTTTTTTTCAAATCCTGTACCAATCTTTTGGTGACTAATGCAAGTGTATCATTCTTATATTTTCTTTGAGCTACTTTACTGCATTAGCTCATTATGTACTTGATGATTTCGTCTCTGTCCTTACATTATTAATATCTTCTATCATATTGCTTCTGGTCTATTCTTGCTTTGACGTAAATAGTCCTTATGGCGTTGTTTAGTTCTGATATCAGAAGAGATTCAGTTATTCTCATAAGGTTTCCCTTTTCTTAGCCATGTTCATGTTTTCTCGTGTGAGATGTCACTAGTTTGTTGCTTAAAATGTCCCTAGATTTTTCCCATTTGTGTTTTCTGGTTATTTTTGTTCTGTTGATGTTTGTGTTGTCTGAATTGTTTCTGGTAGCTGTAATCAGTCTTCCTCTGCGTTTTTATGTAATCTTCTGGTCTTTGTATCAAAGCATCGAAGCTGTATTCAATGCAGGCGAGTCCTCTTCCTTCTTCTTTTCTTGACACGCAGTCTGTCTACGTTATCTCAAAGATGTAAGGTCTTATGCAACGGCATGAGTTTTTTTTGGTTTTCGGGTGCATTTTTTGTACAGGTATTTTAAATTGTCGTAGACTCTTAAAAATTCACTATGTTATTGCTATATATTGTATGAGATGACTGACCAATTTGTATGAATCCAGGTTCAAATGAACAGCTACAGCAGCAATTGGAATACACTCTACTAAAGCTTGGTTGTCATAGCTGGTGAATTTTAAAAATGCAACCTGGACGTGAGGACACTTTAGAAGAACGATAAGCAATAAAATTGTGTTTTAAACTTGGAAAAAATGCCACAGAAACGTATGGAATGCTTCAGATTGCTTTTCGACAATCTTGCATGAATTGAGCATCAGTTTTTGAGTGGCATAAGAGATTCAAGGAAGCCAGGGAGTTTGTGAGGGATGATGAGAGGTGTGGGAGGAGTAAGGAAGTCAATACACCAGAGCCAAACGGTTTGGGTTGGGGTTACTATGTTGAGGCTATAAGAAAGTTCAGGAAGCGATTCCGTCAAAAGAGGCAAGCACTCATCAAATTGGGTCATTGGCATTTCCACCCGGACAATGTACTAGTCCACAGCTCCATCCTTGTCACTGACTATTTCAAAAAGATGGGTATCAAGACAGTTCCTCACCCTCCCAATAGTCCAGACCTTGCTCCCTGTGACTTTTAGTTGTTCACTAAGCTCAGAGGCTGTCGTTATGAGACAATTGAGGAGATGAAAGAAGCTGTGACGAAGGTCATTGACACGCACGGGGCCTTCCAGAATTTGTTGGAACGCTACAACAAGTGCATTGCAGCTGGAGGAGATTACTTCAAAGGGGGACTAGAGTTTCATGTGTCTACTATCAATAAAAGTGCCCATACGAAAAAAAGTCTGGAAACTTATCGTATGCAACTCGTAATTATCCTTTTGATGATATTTATGTAATCTAGTATAATTTTGAGTAGTTTTCTCGTTCTCCTGAGTTATTATATTTTAAATATTTTCTTTCATCTCCGCATGTTTGATGGTGTCATGTTCCAATATTCCCAAGAATATTCAAGTTTCCTTTTCTTTAAGACTTCTGATTTTTTTTTCTAGATTTGGTAGTACGATTCCTTCTGTCATTTGTCTTTTTCCGCTTTTCATTATTAGCACTGCAATTTTTTCTATGCCAAATTTCCTCCCTATATCTTGGCTGTGTATCCTTACTGCCTTTGTTAGGGTTTTATTATTAATATTAATCGTACTAGTAGTAATTGTTTTTGTTTAATTACATTTTGAAATTTTTAGATCAATTTACATTACCCTAAATCATATATTAATATACATATAATTGTAAGAAGAGTGACAAGCAGATCAGACAGACTAACACACATAATGTTATTATTGCTTTACAAATTCTAATGATTTCAACCCGTTTTAGCGCTTCATTTTTAATACACACACACACACACACACACATATATATATATATATATATCATCATCTGGTAGCACGGATATCCCTGACCCTCTCTCGCCACTCCTCCCTATCGTTCATCGCCCCAGGCAGGTCTTCAGGACAACATCCTGTATCCTCACATAGCTGCTGAATGTATGTTCGTGCTGGTCGTCCTGCTTT
The DNA here is from genome assembly GCA_963585895.1 of Sepioteuthis lessoniana. Classification (NCBI taxonomy): domain Eukaryota; kingdom Metazoa; phylum Mollusca; class Cephalopoda; order Myopsida; family Loliginidae; genus Sepioteuthis; species Sepioteuthis lessoniana. The sequence goes on from OY757907.1 coordinate 121,014,188, forward strand.
TGCACGGCCATGTGTGGGGGTCCATAAGAGTACATCTCTTATGAGCTCGTCCCTGCTTCTCCAGCAGTGTCCTGCATTATATATATATATATATATATATATATATATATATATATATATATATAAGTGTGTATGTGTGTGTCTACGAATGTATTTCGATACAAAAGTCTGTTAAGATACAGAAAAGAGAGAGAGAGAGAGAGAGAGAAAGTGAGAGTGGGGTGACACATTGAAGACAACGAACATGTCGCGAGTGGAAAAACGTCAAAGAAATTCCCCATGCATAGTGCGACAGCAAACATTAACGTAAATAATGAGTTTTCATAATAAATGTTGTAGCATTTACTGCGTGTGCATTAATTAGAACAAATCTTTTGAAATAATGGTTGCTTTTAAAAGATGGCAACTGGATTCTGCTGAATAAGCTAGAAAGATTGTTGTCTAAATTTCTGAGACGAAGCTTGGTGATTTTTATCATTAAGGGTTTTCAGACTATTGCTTTCATCTTTATTGTTACTGCCACAACATTTCGGCCGATATGTCCTCCGGCCTTCTTCGGATGTTTGTCGAACTCAGGAACCTTCACGGAACTTCGAACTACGTCCTTTATTGAATATATTGAGGGGGTCATCTGTTCTGATTCCGTTAGCCATAACCGGGTACAATTGTTAAGTATTCCTGTATTGTTACTCACCTGCAGTCAGGATTGAACCTGTAACCTCCAGATGATTGTCTCCTTAGAAGCTTAGCGAACCAACGCTTATAATCATTAAGATATGTGAAGAGGAAGCAAAAGACATCATTGGATAACTAATATAGTTACTATTTGCATTTGCTATTATATCAACGATTTGCATTTCCCACTATTTGCATTTAACATGAAACTAATAATCTTAGGAAAGTATATCCAGTTATTCTCCTTCCATTTATACGTAAACAGTAGGTCAGACTGGTACTATTTACCAACCCCTCCGCTCGGGCAGGATATGACACAAGGTCAATTTTTAAGCGGAGTTTAACAGGTTTGAATTCAGAGTTTTCCTTCTCCTAGACTAGTTGCCTCACCAAGGCTGAAGAACCTAGTCCGTCCTACTATTTACCCATAGCTGGAGGGAGAATAAGGAGGTTCATACCTTTCCCAAGGGTATTTGCCCGAAAGTGAACGTAATAGCGCGACTGGAGTACGAACTCGCGTACTACGATTCCGCAGCTCATCGCTTTAACCATTACACCACGAGGACACCACCAACAGTAGGTCAGACTGGTCTCTTTAACCTTGGCATGGCAACCAGTTCAGGAGAGATAAGACTTAGAATTCACACCTGTTAAACTCTGCTTAAAAAATTGACCATGAGTCAAATCCTGCATGTGCGAAGGGGTTGACAAATTTACGTATTTGTTACTAAAGTGAAATGTGAGGTTTTCTGTCCAACGGGACATACCAGGTTAAGTTTGGAATGCAAAGATCTTCACTCGAAATGCGTCATTGTGTCAACTCTAGTTTTAAAAGCGACAGATACTCTCCCATTCTGGTTTATTAAAACCAACAAATATTATTGTATAGTCAGTTTGCAGAGGAGGAGATTTATATCTGGCATTGGGGTTTAGTTTGGTTTCTTTGTTAAGTGCCATATAACCCTTCGTGGGTAAATTAATGCCGAAATCCATCCTTGTAAAAGAACAGAAACGATAGTATTTAACCCATAGCTTGTTGGGGATAAAAGGGTTATAAAAATGAACATAATAGCACGACCGGAGTTCGAACTCGTTTTCTAAAATGTCGCAGTCCAGAACGTCAGCCGCCACGCCATAAGTTCTCCCTGCTGTACCAATGGTTTCATCTTAATAATGAAATTGGTTTGCTAATTTTGTCTTTTGTCACTAAACGATTCGCTAATTCATATATCCCATTTAGGTGTCCGGTAAGATACATGTCAGTAAACAACTCCTCTTTGCTCCTCTCTCTCTCTCTCTCTCTCTCTCTCTCTCTCTCTCTCACTATGTGTGTGTGTCTGTGCTTCACTATAATTTTGTCAAATCATTTAATCCAGAGATGAGTATCAATCAGACAAATGGAATATTCGACTGTAAAATTTCAGATCATAATTAAATTAATTGCAATATGTCAGACTATATGTTTCTTGATCAAATCCTAGACTTACATATATATATATATATATATATATATATATATATATATATATATATATATATATACAATGTGTCACCAACTCATAAAAACACCTTAAAACACAGTAATCTTTGCCAAGAAGCAAAAGTAGCCATAATCATCTTCCCAGAACAAAGCAACCATTCAAATAAATGATCATAATTAATATTAAGTAGTAAACATAAAAACAAAGTCCTCTTAAGTCGAACGTGAACTAATGGTTGCAAAACCAAGAAAAATTTATAAAAAAATTCAAAAAATTATTTTTTAAAAACTTATTGATTGGGAAATCTTATTAGTAGGATATTTGAATCTGTGTCTGCATTAGCAAAAAAAGGGGGGGGAGAATAATTGGATTCGTATGTTCCTCGAGAGTATTAGCCCAATATTAAATGCAAACCGTCTCTTACAGAATTTGAACACATGTCGCTGTATCCATTTCCTACAGCAGTAAACATTACACAACGAACGTCTCCTTTATATATATATATATATATATATATATATATATATATATATATATATATAGTGCAATTAAATGGAGACTCAAACTCGGTTAAGCCGTCATAATAAATTTATTTCGGCGGAGAACATTGTTGGTATATTCTCCGTCTCATCGGATATTCCCGAAAATGATATAACTTATACCATACTCACCTGAATTCGGCCAGCACTAAAATATTATCATCTATAAAAATGATTTCCGTTCTTTTTTTATTTTAAGAAGTATTTAAAATTCGAATAAGTCTAATTATCACTTCCGAAATATTAAAACAGATACCATTTGCAAGAAAATAACCTGAATTTATTAGCACAAATAAATTTAATTTTTCCGTAAATATAAATCAAATTTTCAACTGTTCTGATGCTAATTTTTTTTCAACAAAAAAAAAAAAATTCAATTACGGCAGGATTGATAACTGCTGGCAAAAAATTTCATTTTTACTATTTAGATTTTTAAAACCTTTTCTAAGATTTGACGAAAATAAATTTATTAAATTTTTACACATTTTTTACGTTATACATATGAAAAAATAAATTTTTACATCACATATGTATTACCCCTTAACTCTGGTTTAAATTCAACCCCCTGTCTGTCTGGGCTTTGAAAACATTGATTGCAGAGAGTTAACACTACCCCAAATTATAAACCGTGTTTTGATGACTAGGATCCAATCATGGAGATTCGTGGCGTACCTTTTTATTGCCAGTATTCCCAAGTCCACTGTTTTTATTTTAAACCGCATAAATATAAGTATTATATAGGAATATTAGAAACCATAGGATTGTACTCAAATTTTTACTATTAGAAAAGAATACTTGATATCATTAGCCCAATTGTCTGGGGTTGTAGAATGCAGAGTGGTGAGACCCACCCCCAAGTGAGTGTCCTGGATACGGGAGTTAACTATCTGATAGTGAGGCTTCAGTAATGCTGGAACTTTGGGGAATGCTGAGTAATTGTCATTGCCATTGCTGCCAAGTTCACTCTGGTCCGGAGAGATAGTACCTGATAGGGTCCTAGCTATGGGTCAAATAGAACTGTCTGGCATTTAAACTGACCGCAGACAGAACTTATGTTAAATTGAATTGTTTTAAATTGAAACGTTTTTTCATTTAACTGTGTAAAAAAAATGATAGATGTTTAATTTAATCATAAATTGAATTACCGTGACCAGAAAATCCGGCAAGGATACTGCGTGACATACGGAACGACTGGACTGATGTTTTGTCCTTTTTAGGTCTTATCAGCAGTGTATACCGTGATCTTACCTACTGGGGATGGAACAGGCAGTCCTTGCTGGATTTTCTGGTTATGGTAATTCAATTCATAGTATACAATTCTTCCTTTTTAAAAATTAAACAAAATTTAATATAATTGTTAGTGATACATATCAGTACTAGGAACTATTTGACTTTGTTGACTAGCGTTTACAAATCATATATATTTGATATATACGTATAAACTGGAATTGACCATAAATATCCGATTATGGTTGATATGCGATAAAACCAAACCAAACCAAACTTTATATCATATAACTATGTGTAAAAAGAAAATTATCAACTCCAAAAATATTTGTAAATATAAAAGTAGAATGAATGGAATTTCTTTACATTTAAACATAAAATAATGTAGACAGGTTAACATGTTGTTAAAATCAGTCAAATAGCAGAATATCTGATATCAGAGATCAGATGAAATTGATAGAATTCGATCTCAGAAAACCAATTAGTTTTACCCCAACCTATTATTTGAAGCTTCTGGTTGAGCAAAGTTACCAAAGACACACGGATGTTGAAGGTGAGTAATTTCTTGTGGTATAGTGGCTAACGTGTTTGACTGCAACAACGTAGTATGTGATTTCGAACTTCAGTGTTTCTATTACTTTCATTTTCGTTCTAAGGAATGAACTCCCTTATTTCGTCCGGTAATGGGTTAAATGGTACCACTTCTGCATTTCTATAAGGACAACTTTGGAATGGTTAATATGCCATTAAATAAAGAAACCTAAACAAAACCTTTGTAATAATAAGGAACGAAACGTTATGCACAACCCTGCACCTGTCGTAGAAAATGACACACAGAAACTCCTATGGGACTCTGACATACAAACGAATCACCAAACCTCGGCCAGAAGACCAGATCTTATATTAATCAACAAAAATAAAAATTAAAAAAAAAAGAAAATCTGCAAAATTGTCGACTTTGCTGTCCCGGCTGACCACAGAAATAAAACTGAAAGAATATGAAAAGAGAGATAAGTACCTCGACCTTCCTAGATAATTGAAAAAACTATGCAACATGAAGGAGACAATTATACCAATTGTGATTGGTGCTTTTGGCACGGTAACTAAAGGATTATTAAAGGGACTGGAGGATTTGGAAGTTAGCGGTCGAGTGGAGACCATCCTAACAACAGCACTATTAAAGACGGCCAGAATACTGAGAAGAGTCCTGGAGACTTGAGAAGACTTACTGTCACTCAACCTCCAGTGAAAGACTATCAGCAAACGCTGATGTGAAAAACTCTAATGAGTAAATAATAATAATAATAATAATAATAATAATAATAATAATAATAATAATAATAATAAAAATCCCGGCCAGAAGACAAGACCTAATAATAATCAACAAAAAAAAAAAAAATTGTAAAATTGTCGACTTTGCTGTCCCGGCTGACCACAGAATAAATCTGAAGGAAAGTGAAAAGAAAGATAAGTACCTCGACCTTGCTAGAGAATTGAAAAAGCTGTGGAACATGAAAGTAACGATTTTGCCAGTTGTGATTGGTGCGTTAGGCACAATAACTAAAGGATTATTAAAAGGCCTGGAAGACTTGGAAATTGGCGGACGGGTGGAGACTATCCAAACGACAGCATTGTTAAGAACGGCCAGAATCCTGAGACGAGTCCTGGAGACTTGAGGAGACTTGCTGTCACTCAAATCCCAGCGAAAAAACATCAGTTAACACTGATGTGATAAACTCTAAAGGAGTAAATAATAATAATAATAACAATAATAATAATAATAATAATAATGACGATAATAAAGAAAAGGAAAAATTGCTTATTTCCCCTTTCATCATTAATCAGCATTCGATGCAACAGATGTTATGAGGATGACATTAAAATGATTTCGTGATAATCTCTCCCTTTTTTCGGTTACTGTATACAGATAAGCAATTAATGGATTACATGTATCTCATCATAATCTAAAATCGTTTGAAATATCAGTTTATTCGTTCATTCACTTGCCTATTCCTTCTGGCTTTTGAATATTTTAAATCGAAGTTTTCATAAAATGACATTTTAAAGAATTCATTTGTTCCCTAATCTCGGGTGGACGAAGCAGCTGCTACGTTTCTCTTCTCCCGCCAATTTCTGACTTTCCCACCTGATCATTCTTTTTCGTCTGTGTCAAGTCGACCTGCAAGCTTCGAATGTCTTTAATTATAACCATAGCTAAAAAATCTGATTCTAAGGATTCGTTGAGCAATGGTTAGTGCACTAGCGTCAAAGTGGCAGAATTCATTGATCTCTACGAGGGATTGATTACGTTTAAATGAAGATTGTTAAATAATTTTCTTGAGATTTTAACAATAATACTGTATTGGACAAAAACACACAAAAAATTTAAACGGACAGTGAAATAAGTAAACTATTCTTTATCATTGCTGCAAATTTTAATGCATCTGTAATGACTTAGACATATATAGGAAGTGATTATTTTCCTTGGTTATGGTTGTCAAAATTGCCTTAGTTATAGCGAAAATTCAGAGTTTTCTCAAAAGTAAAAATTTTGATCTATTTTCAATGACTTAGACATATATAGGAAGTGATTATTTTCCTTGGTTATGGTTGTCAAAACTCCCTTAGTTATAGCGAAAATTCAAAATTTTCTAAAAAGTTAAAATTTCAATCTATGTTCAGTGACTTAGACATACATAGGAAGTAATTATTTTCTTTGGTTATGGTTGTCAAAACTCCCTTAGTCATAGCGAAAATTCAAAATTTTCTCAAAAGGAGAAATGCTCAGGAATTCAATCAAATAGAAAATTACTCTGAAGGTACCTTTTTTTTTTAATTTTATAAACCAATTTGTGATTACTTTTTTTACTTATGACATTTCACAGCAACTAAGAAAACATAGACAACTATAATCACAGAAATTAATCATTTCCTAAATACCGGACATTGGCATAATGGTTAGAGTGTTCTCTAATGGCCTGGGAGACTTGGGTTCCATCCCAGGTCGAGTCATACCAGAGACTCAAAAAATGGTACTTGATGTTACCTTGCTTAACACTCAGCATTATAAGGTAAGGGTAAAGGGTTAGAGTATCACCCTCCTCTACACCTTGGTATTGTAGCTATCGAAAAGGGAGCCTTCGGGTCACCCTCGACTAACGGTCGCTAACTTACTTATTTTACGTGTTTCTAAGCAATCGAAGTTTCATTAAAATCTGTGGCAATATTAAAAAGTAGAGTTGTTTTGGTTTTGGTTTATGCTATATCTACCATTATCATCATCATCATGTCGTGCCGCTAGCACGGATATCCCTGACCCTCTCTCGCCATTCCTCCCTACTGTTATTCGCCTCTGGCGGTTCTTCAGGGCTAAATCCCGTATCCTCACATAGCTGCTGTATGCATGTTCGAGCTGGTTGTCCTGCTTTTTCTCGGCCATATGTGGGGGTCCATAGGAGTAAATCACTTATGAGATCGTCTCTGCTTCTCCAGCAGTGTCCTGCATGTCTAATTCGTCTAACTATGATAGTTTTCGTGATGGGAGGTAGGTGACCGTATAATTGGTGCCTTGTGGGGTGTTGCCGCCAGGACTTTTTCAATATTGCTCGCAACATTCTTGTGTAATTGCCGTCCAGCTTCTTCCCCAGCCGTTTAGTTAGCGTCCAAGTAGTGCATCCATACAGCAGTATCGATACAACCACTGTCTGGAAGAACCTGCATTTCATTTTATCGGTCAGGTCAGATCTCCATAAGATTGATAGCTTATCGATAGCTGTCCATGCCTTCGTTAGCCGCGTGTCGATGTTTTTTTCGGTTGATGAGACACTGCTACCTAGGTAGGTGAATTTGTCAATCAGTTTCAGAAAAGTTCCGTCTATTGTGGAAAATGTCGCCACTGTAAGTTTATATAATGGCAAATCGATTTCTTACGTATAAACAGTACTATTTCAAATAATTAAGTTTCGCATAAGTTTACTGTTTAGCCCTCTTTGACCCATAGATAGGACCCTATCAGGTGCTATCACTCCGAGCCAGAGTAGATAAAGGAGCGATGGCAATAAAGGAGTACTCCACATTCCCTAAAGCTCCAGCATTACTGGAGCCTCTCTACCAGATTGTTTTGCGTCATAAACAGGACATTCGTTGGGGGAGTTTTACCCTCCTGTAGATATGCAATCGGTGTATTCTACAGCCCAGGTGGTCTGAGCCAATGAAAAAGTGGTCCAATACTCTATCATTATACCGTAAATTGGCCCTTTGCAAAGCAGACAATAATCCCAATACTGATGAGGAAGGTAAGACACTATTTCAGACTGATTATTATGGAAACAATAAATAACTTTCTCTGTTAGATAATGGGTGTGGTGGTGGTCTATGGTCACAGGTGACAGTTCCAGAATCCGTCTCGGATTCTTTTACTTCCTTTTTTAACAGTAAAAATGTGCGCTGTTTTACGTCTCGTTTTTGCTTCCATTTGAAACATAAAGTCAAGATGGAAGTGCCCGTGGTGTAATGGTTATTGTCGTAGGAAATGAACACGGCGACACGAGTTGAAATCCTTGACGAGACTGTTTGCATTTTACATAGCACTAATACCCTTGCGAAAGGTATGAATCCAATTATTCTCCCTCCAGCTATGTGTAAATAGTAGCCATCTTATTCAATTAATACTTTTTTTTTTTAATGTTGTACACCTTTTATATACAGCGGGTTCACAGAACAATATGTGTATATTTTATCTATTAGGACACGTTTGTGCATTATTTTTGTATGTATATTATGTATATACTAAACGTTTTTATGTATGTAAGTGAGCTTATCTTGTCTTATTATTCAGTGTTAGTATATTATTGAATAGTCTAAGGCAAATGATGGGCCTTGATGCGTGCAGACTCGACTAAATATTTCTCCCTACCAACAACTACCCAATATCATAATTAATGTAAAACAGATAGGATTTGTTGATAGGTAAATACTTGTCTCTCCTTTTAATATTGATATTCTTATTCAAATGGACCCGTCTTTGCGACTATTAAGGGGAGTATCCAACGCCATTGAAGTTGTCTTGGGAAATACATGTTAGGTTAGGTTATTTGGTTTAATGGCATGTCAACTATGACCGTTATTGATTGCCAAATCCTGTTTATATATATATATATATATATATATATATATATATATATATATATATATATATATATAATTTGTAAGCGAATAGTTTGAGGGTAATTCTATTTTCCACATTGTCTAAAATAGAATTACCCTCAAACTATTCGCTTACAAATTATATATATATATATATATATATATATACTTTGTAAGCAAATAGTTTGAAGTTAATTCTATTTTAGACTTGCCCTAGAATATGACGGAATCCCTTGATTGCTAAATCCTGTTTATATATATATATATATATATATAAACATGATTTGGCAATCAAGAACGGTCATAGTCTGACATGCCATTAAACTAAATAGCCTAACTTAACATATATATATATATATATATATATATATTGTAAGCGAATAGTTTGAGGGTAATTCTTTTTTAGACTTGCCATTGAATATGCCGACGGAATCTCCGTAACTCAGTAAGAATCACCCGTGATAGTCCGGAATTTGACAGTGAACATTCTGATAGTGAGGCTCCAGTTAGGGGGATGTAGAGCACTTCTTTATTCCCGATTAATCTCAGCTCTACTATGACCCAGGGTGGTAGTATCTGTTAGGGTCCCATATATGGGTCAAATAGAATTGTTTGATCATTTACTATCATTGCAGCCATTTTAATGTGTGCAAAGAAATGATTAATATCAAACTGAATTATTAGTTCTAGATAGCAATACATGAAAACCTTTAACTGTGTGCACACTAATGTATAATGTTGAATTTAATTACCTGCATTAAACAACATAATTTGAGAAAATTTAACTGTGTGCAAATAAAATATTTAATGTCAGACTGCAATATTTAAACCATTCAACTGTGTGCAAAGAAATGATATCTGTCTCGTTGAAAACTTTACCAACAAACTATTTGTTTTCAAATCATACATATATATATATATATATATACGTATATATATACACATATATATATATATATATATATATATACTTTAAAATGGACAGTTCTACAAGAGAATTTGCTAATAGGTTATTAATTCTTTTTTCACACCTGTTTCTGTCGTTTTATGTCGTCTTCAAGAAGTAAATGGTTTATTTTAGTGTTTGATTTTTATAGAAGCGACTGTTTTGATAGGGTCGTGATTCCTTTTTAAATTCCAGGATTTGAATCTGTGAATGCCCAGTTCGTGTTGTCATTGACAAACGTTCGTTTCAGCAGATGTTGTTTGTTTTTCTTTTTCTTTGGTTACAAGTGTGTCTGCGTGGTTTTTCGCGTCCATGTATTTGGAAAGTAGATTAAATGAATGATAACCAATTTTGTGAATAAAAATGGTGCCTAGCAGATTTGAGACAAAGAGCTGAAATCATTCTCTCAATAAAAACGGTGCCTAGCAGATTTGAGACAAAGACCTGAATTCATTCTGTGAATAAAAATGGTGCCTAGCAGATTTCAGACAAAGTCCTGAAATCATTCTGTCAATAAAAACGGTGTCTAGCAGATTTGAGACAAAGACCTGAATTCAGTCTGTGAATAAAAACGGTGCCTAGCAGATTTGAGAAAAAGACCTGAATTCATCCTGTGAATAAAAATGGTGCCTAGTAGATTTGAGACAAAGACCTGAATTCATTCTGTGAATAAAAACGGTGCCTAGCAGATTTAAGACAAAGACCTGAATTCATTCTGTGAATAAAAATAGTGTCTAGCAGATTTGAGACAAAGACCTGAATTCATTCTGTGAATAAAAATGGTGCCTAGCAGATTTGAGACAAAGATATGGAATCATTCTATGTATAAAAACGGTGCCTAGCAGATTTGAGGCAAAGACCTGAATTCATTCTGTGAATAAAAATGGTGCCTAGCAGATTTGAGACAAAGACCTGAATTCATTCTTTGAATAAAAACGGTGGCTAGCAGATTTGAGACAAAGATATGGAATCATTCTATGTATAAAAATGGTGCCTAGCAGATTTGAGACAAAGACCTAAATTCTTTCTGTGAATAAAAACGGTGCCTAGCAGATTTGAGACAAAGATATGGAATCATTCTATGTATAAAAACGGTGCCTAGCAGATTTGAGACAAAGACCTGAATTCATTCTGTGAATAAAAACGGTGCCTAGCAGATTTCAGACAAAGACCTGAATTCATTCTTTGAATAAAAACGGTGCCTAGCAGATTTCAGACAAAGACCTGAATTCATTCAGTGAATAAAAATGGTGCATAGCAGATTTGAGACAAATACCTGAAATCATTCTGTGAATAAAAACAGTGCCTAGCGGATTTGAGACAAAGAGCTGAACTCATTCTGAGAATAAAAATAACTTCCTGCAATTGAAACAACCCCGTTGATGTTTTTTAAAATCATCATATGCTCTGCTGATATTATTTAGTGTAATCCATGTGGTTTGATTAGTTTCGTTAAATGAAGAACATCATTATCATCATCATCTAAGCGTGTCAACAGCATGGATTCCTTTGATACTCTCTCTCTCTGTACCTTTTTCACTATCTATTATAATATAAGTTTTTGATGGGCGATCAAAACGAGTGTGTCCATGTGTAGGAGTTCATAATTGTACGTCGATTATGGTTTCGTCTTCACTTCACCAGAAGTACCCAGCATGTTGGGCCCTATAGGGTCCTGTCTATGGGTCAAATGGAAATAAACTGTGTACGTATACTAAAATGGATTGTTTGAAATAGAGCTGTTTGTCAAAACTGAATAGCTTGATATGGAAATAATTTTGGCAATTAAACTGTTGAATTATGCTAAACTGAATTGTTTGAAACTGAACTGTTTATTTGTATAAAAATGGATTTGGCATTAAATAACCCACAAAGGTTGATATGCCATGAAGCCAAACAAGGAAACATTTAAAAAGTCAATAACTTTTGTAGACTTATTTTCTTTTAAAAGGAAAAAGATTATTTCCAAACTTCAAAATAATCAAAACAAAAAGCAGTCGAATAAAACACCGTTCAGATGACGTTCTGCTTTCTTACGCAAGTGTATGCCAATCTGCTTGTGTCCGAAGCTATCATACAACAAACCTCTGATGATAGCCAAAGGTCGAATATGGTCGGGTTTTCCTCTCTCTACTCTAAGTGAACGTTACGTCATTGGCATGTCAAGACTGCTGACAGAGAAAAGTGAGTAAGTGAGCCTTTAAACAACCTTGAAACCGTTATAACTGCTATGGCTGTACGATCTAAAAGCTGAAAAGCTTCATGTGAATTACGCGCCTTCATCAGTAAAAGCCTGAAGCCTGGCTCACTTATTGGTTAATATTTTCATTTGAATCTTTCACTGAAAAATATTCAGTTGATGTTTAAGGGATTTTAATTGGATTTAGTTTTTACACAACGAAAGAGATTATAGGCAAACAGATAATTGCTGTGAGTACGTATTTTTCCTAATTTTGTAACAGACTTATATATCTGCATTTATATCGCTAAAGACATACCACCATTGATAAAAATTATGGATTTATCAGACTTGGGATTTTTATTTAGCAGTAAATAAACTAATAAAAGATTAGACGCCAAACATTCTTTATTCGATAGCTGAAAATCTTAGCTTCATAAAATATTCCTCAAACCAAATGGATTAGATTATTTATATTTTATTTCAAGTTATGCAGAAGCAAATTTTATGGAATATCACAAATTTGAGGAAAAATATATGGAACGATTTTTTAATTGGCATTCCAAAAATCAAATACCAGGAAAAAGTCTACACGTGTAGCGAAAGGTCTACACTTAAAAAAACAGTTGGAATGTAAAATAATTGGGTGATTAAATAATCATATTACTTTATTTATTTGGTAAGATGGCAATTTGCATTCCTAAAATCAAATACCAGCAAAAAGTCAACGTATGAAAATAAGTCTTCAGTTAAAAATTAATTTTTACAAGTTGGGCATACCTAATTGAAAGGAAACATCGCGTCATCATGAGAATTACCAATTGAAATAATGGAAAGGATTATAAATTCATTAAAGAAGGTAATCATAAGGGGAATGTGACGAAAGACAATGATTGCTTCCAGTTTGTTGTCTAAAAATGAGTACAAATCTAAAAGATATGTTTTTTTTTAAGGAAAACTTACCGGTAGAGCATAGATTACGACCAAACAGATATTTTCTGGATAAAATATATTTTCCTAATCAGGAAATAGACTGACTGATGTATTAACGATTGTATCTTTGAAAATTTACGACCTCTGACAACAAATATGGAATTATCTCACTAACAGAATGTTCACTTTGGTTTTTGGTTTAGCAGTGAATAAAGCAATAACAGATAAGGCACAAAATAATTTTATTTTATAGCTGAACATTCTGCCTTCATGAAATTGACCTTAAACAAACTACATTAGATTTTCTACATTAAAAGTATACTTTTTCTCAAGCCATGCAGATGAAAATGATATATATCACCTGACATAACTATTGAATTAGAATACTGGAAGATATTCACTTTTTTAAAAATTTAGTGGTAAATAAACTAATAATTGATTAGACACAAAACTATCTAATGGCAACACATTCTGACTTCATGGGATATTCATTAAAAACTTTGTTAAATTATTTAGATTAATGGTATGATTATTTCCAAGCCATTTATTGGAAATTGCATTGGAATAACCCAAATTTGAGAAAAGATATCATCTTTTAATTTGTATTCCTAAAAAAATATCAGCGATGCCTAGATATTCAAGATGACTGACAGTAGAGAGTCAGTTGTTCCAAAAGTTACCACGTGGTTGGTTATACCCAATTGAAATGAAAAAAAGGTCTGACAAAAGAACTTTCGATTGATTAAAAGAAAGGATCCTAAAACTCAAGAAGGCGATCCCCACTGTAGTTGGTTGTTCCTTGTTATCTGTATCTGAAATTTAGTGCAAATAAAAAGAAAACGCGCTTAAAAATAGTACTTGACAAAAAAGACATCAAATAGTCCAGATGAAAAACTTAAAGCAATATGCGTATAGTAATTAATAAGTCATTGAATTATTTACTATTCAATAAAAGACCCAAATGAACAACTTCTAATTGTGTTAATTCGATGATTATGTAATATACTGACATAGCTGTCGACGTGGATGAACTTAGAAGATTCAATGCGGTCGCAAGATAACATCAACAAAGTTGTCTCACGGGAAAGAGAAAAAATAAGGAGGATAGCGAAGAATATAATCTATTGCCTTTGGACAGAGTGACAGGTATTTCCGTTCGCAGATAAGATCAACAAATTACCGGCAGAAAACGGAAGTATGTAAGTTCTGATAACCAGCCATAAACAGAAAAATACATGAGCGAAGAGACGTATTCATGGGACTTGACAGACAATATAAGGTCTGTAATTTTGGACTGAAGGCAGGGACCAGCGGGTCACTCAAGCAAACATGTCAGCTCCCCTGTGTGTGTTCTCCGGCCGTCGAACTACTTCACAAAAAGTGCCCTCGCCACAGAAGAAAGATATGTGCGAATTTTCTCTGACTGTATTCCTACTTTGCACAAACGTCACCGTCGAAGAATAAAAATATAAATTATATCTTAATATATCTACGAGTCCTTTATTGTTTGTCGAGCGATACGATATACGACAATTATTGTCAAGGTTAGCTGACGTACATACCTGACTGTTCTTCAGTGAAAGCAAATATAACTATATTCTAACTTCATCAGTGTATATTTTTGTCTGATTTTAACTTAGGCCCAATCCGCTGGGGCTATAGAATACACCGACTGCATCTCAGCAGAGGGGTAAGAAAGCCCCTACGAGTGTCCAGTATCTGACATAAAATAATCCGATGGTGGGGCTTCAGAAATGCTGAAGCTTTGCAGATTACCCATTCATTGCCATCGCTTTCAGGTCCACTTGGGCTTGCAATAATAGCACCTGATAAGGTCCTATCTATAGGTTAAATAGAACTAAACTACGTACTTATGCTAAACTGAATTACATGAAATAGATCTGCTTTGTTATCTAAACGGCGTACTTATGCTAAAATGAATTCTTTAAATTAGAACTGTTTAAATAAACTGAATAACTTGAAAAAGAAATATTTTTGACAATTAAACAGTGTACTGACATTTAAACTGCGTACTCATGCAAAACTGAATTGTTTGAAATGGAACTGTTTTTGTATACTAAACTAAAATGTTTGAAATAGAACTGATTATTTGTATAAAAATGGATTCGGCATTGAATAAACTACAAAGGTTGATATGCCATAAAACCCAAACAACAAACAAACAAACTTTAGAAAATCGATTGAAACATTTATGATCCTATAGGAGTAGTAATCCCTCGTTCATTATTTTCTTTCTGTTCCTCATTTTTGACATCCATCGGAAAAATAATAAACTCACAGAACCAAGTGAAATATGCCAGTTACAGCTCTTGGCTTTTTTCACATTGGGTTCTCTCGAATTAGATTAAAGTGTTCTAGAATTCAGGTTTCCTTTTGCAACACCCGAAATTGTGTATCAATCTTATCCCACATACAAATGGTTATCTTTGCCAAACAAAATGATAGAAACAAGTTGTTTAAGCGTGTTTAAGCGGGGTCTGTTACATATTTACCACTGTTACAAGATATCTGTTTGTCCCGTCAGTTGAGGCTGTAGAATTCAAGGACTCCATCTCTGCAAAGAGGTAAGACCACCCCTACGAGTGACATTAAACAATCTAACAGTGAGACTTCAATAATGCTGGAGCTCAGGGGAATGCGGAATACCCATTTATTGCCGTCGCCCCCAGGTTCACTTTGGCCCAGATTGGTAGCACCTGATAGGGTCTTATCTATGTGTCAAAAAGAACTAAACTGTGTAATTACGCTAAACTGAATTGCTTGAAATTAACCTTTTTTTTATGTTTAATTGTTTAAACTGCGTACTTATGCTAAACTGAATTGTCTAATATAGAACTGTTTTTACATTTAACTGTGTGTAAACAATAAAAACTATACATATAATAAACTGAATTGAGTGAAATGGAACTGTTTTGACATTTAAACTATGTAGTTATGCTAAACTGAATTGTTTGAAATAGAACTGTTTTATGTATAATTTGGATTTGGTAATGAACAACTTACAATGGTTCATATGCCATAAAACCAAACCAAACCAAATAGACATCTATGATGGTAAATGGTGATTTTCTCAGCTGATAGGCTTTGGAAATTAGGTGTGACCAATCTTTTTACCCATATTTGGGATGATGACAGAGTAATTTAGAATTGGTAAACAACGTAAGGTATTTAGCCAACCCCTCCACACGAGCAGGATTGGATACAAGGTGAAGTTTTAAGCGGATCACTGCTTTTTTAATTCATAAACGTGAAGGGAAAGAAAACTAACATTGTTCAAGATTTGAGCTTAATTGGCCAAGTTGATTTTCTATGAGGACAACTGTTACTCTAGTCGTGTTTCCATGAATATATTGATATGGGTGCAAACCACTTGATAATAGGTAAAGGTAAAGTTGGCGACCATAGTCGAGGGTGAACCGAAGGCTGCCTTTTCGATAGCTACTACAATGAGGTATAGGGGAGGACGCTAATCCTTTCCCTGGATTGCTCCACTTTACCCTTGAACCGTACCTTATAATGCTGAGTGGTAAGCAAGGAGAAATCAATTACCATTTTTTGGGTCTTTGGTATGACTCGATTTGGGATTGAAGCCAGGTCTCCCGGGCGGGAGACGAACCCTGTAATCCTGATTAATAGACCAGTCTGAGTCATTGTACATTATTTTATAAACTGTATCTTTTTTTTTTGTAATTTAATTATTTTTGTTTATTAATCAATTCATCTTAAAATATTATCAACGCCCATTCTATCTACTGAATTTCTGTGACAATCAATCATCCCTTTTTCGGAACATCTTCTTACTATCAGGGCAATATAATGAATTTCAGTAACAATAAACTTCATAGTTTTTTTTTTTAAATCCCATAATCCGAATTATTTTATTTAAATTCATCATTATGGTTAGAGTATCCGCCAGTGGTCCGGGAGACTAATGTTCAATCCTAGGTCGAGTCATACGAAAAACTCAAGAATGGTACTTGATGCCTTCTTGCTTATCACTCTGCACTATCAGGTACGGATCAAGGGTATGTGTAGTAATCTAGGTCAAGACGCAGTGCCCTCCCCTGTAGCTGTTGAAAAGGGAGCCTTCGGGTCACTCTCGACTAAGGTCGGCCAACTTACTTGACTTACCATTGACAATCCGAGTTAATTTAAACCGTTTCTCCGTGACCAACAACCGAAATACTTTGGGGATGTCCTCATAGTGTAATGGTTAACGCGATGGACAGCAGAATCGTAGTAAGCGAGTTCGAACTCTACCCTTACTATTACGTACACTTTCGGACAGATACTATTGGGAAAAGTCTAAACACCTTTATCCTTCCTGCTATGGGTTACATAGTACCACTACTGTTCTTCTAGAAGGATGGCTTTAGCATTAAATAACCTACAAATGTTGTTATGCCATTAAACAAAGAAACCAAACCAAATTATTTCATTCAATTTATTTTTCTGTTACTTTTTTATCCTGTTTTTATATGTTGCCCTCTTTTCCTGGTCCCCTTCTTATGACAGGGATTTGGAATACGCTAACTATATCCCCTGCAGAGAAGTAAGACACCTCAAATAATGCATTAGATGATGAAGCGTCAGTTCTGGATATGGTAATTTCTTAACCTCTTGACATAAACGACCCTTGATATTCAGTTAAAATCAATCAATCTATCAATCTCCCTGACTTATGCGGTGACTCTCCTGTCATCATAGTAAAAACGTGTTAAAATCTGTCCCGCGTTAAAATTTCTAGTCATACCTCTTTTTAAAGTTTCTAGACGCTTACCTGTCTAATAATATCAACGAAGGTACCCCATTTTAATTTTAATTAATTTAAATCTATCTGTTTGTGTAAATATCTGGTTATTAATTCTATCATTTTTTTAATACAAAGGTCTCATCTTGTTAAAAAACGTGTCATGACTTAAATCCAAAATTTCTTTACAGTTACCTTTAAATAAAAACACATTTTGCTTTAAACTTAATTAGACACGTGATACGAAAAAAAGGACTTGCCAGAACGGAGGATTTTATACATCCCAACGTTGTGTAAAACAAACCGCAAATGAAAAACAAGAGTTTTTTGCACAGACAAAACCTGATCCAAAACAATTTACAAATAAATAACTACACTGTTAATAATCGAAATCCGAACCAGCACATTTTTGTGCATGACATTCACAAGTGTAATTAATAGATATCATATTCCACTTGTCTTCGTATAAAAAGGATGAAATCCAAGAACAAAAGAACTGATAGAGAAGGGCAGATAACTCGTATCTTCTGGCCTCGGTCGTCAATGCCTAAGAGTGTTTGACGTCAATTAATGACGTATGAGAAAAAGGAAAAAAAAAAAACAATAACCGAATACTTCTTGCATCAAATGAATATTAAACTGTTACTATATAGCTATTACTACAAATAATAGTTATAACTTAAGCAGATTTCAATTAATGCTACTAATATTGAACATAGACGGCAACTGTAACGGTTAACAGAAAGGGAAATCGGCGAGACGAGCAGAAATTCTGCCATGACAAGTCTACATTCACATCCTGTTAATGAGAAGGGGATCATTGGATTGTCCCAATAATATTCTTACTTACCATCAAGCAATCTAAATATCGAAAGATAGAAGCTGTTGTTAGGTAAGAAATATTCAGAGGATTTTAGAATCTCGATATTTACGATTTATTTGAATAGAGAACAAAACTGAAATGAGGGAAAAAGTCATTTATCAAAAATTAAAATAGACTGTGTGTATACCTATGAGAAGAAAACAACGTATGATATATAAAAGAAAAGAGCGAATGGCTTTTACCACTTCCGGTTCTAAGAGCAAGTAACTTGACTTTTTTTACTTAGAGGAATACGATCTCAAGAGCATGTATCAAATTCTTGCCAAAACTAGGCGAAAAATGGGCCAGAGTGGGCAATCTAATCTTTGTTGGAGACCATTCTAGCACCAAGATAACTTTAAAATCTAAACAAACATTGGTCACTAATATATCATCATACCCTACGGACTTTTGCTTAGAATAAGTTAAAAGTATCTTTAAAGATGCAATCCAACCCCTATATAGGACTCTAAAAGGAATTTCCTCTGGATATCCTTTGAGAGTGGAGTATACATTTATTACCATTACTCCCAGCTCTATTTGAACCCGGGGTAGTAATACCTATTACAGACTAATCGATGGGTCAAATAGATCAGTCTGAAAATTATTTATATTCAATATGAATACTTGAAACCATAGAACTAAAAATTATCTGTATTAAGAATAGTTACTAGGTTATCTGAATTTCTGAGACGAAGCTTGATTATTTATATCATTAAGGGTTTTCGGACTACTGTCGTTATCTTTATTGTTATTTCCACAACGTTTCGGCCAATATGTCCTCCGGCCATCTTCAGGTGTTTGTCGAACTCAGGAACCTTCACGAAACATCGAACGACGTCCTTTATTGAATCCATGGGGGTCACCTGTTCTGATTTCGTTACCTTTAACCGGGTACAAGAGTTAAGAAGTTCCGGGAAGGTTTCCGAGTTCGACAAACACCTAAACACGGAGGGAGGACATATCGGCCAAAACCTTGAGGAAATAATAAAGATGAAGGCAATAGTCCAAAAACGCTTAATGATAAAAGTTACTTGAAGCTATATTTCTTTAATAAGGATGATTATTGTTTTTGGATTTTTTGTTTAATGATATATCAACATTTATGGGTTATGTAAAGTCAAGGTCGTCATTGTAGAAGGACAGAAGTAGTACTATTCAACACATAATTCAAGTGTAAAGGAGTTCATACCTTTCTAAGAGTATTGGTCGGAAAGTAAATGTAATAGCTAAACTGGGGTTCGAACTCACTTATTCTGATACCACAATTCAGCTCGTTAGCCTCTACACCACTAGGACTTCCCCAGTTTATTTTTAGTTGCTTGAAATCCATTAACAATGTTCAAATAAAAGAATAACAGTGAAGACATAATAACTTTAAATAATTTGATTATTTGTATTAGATATTTTAGTTTGGTTTGGATAAAGGCCTATCAATTATTGTTGGTTATTTCATGCCAAAACCCGTTTATACATATATATTAAATATATATGATTTATAAACTTTTTGTTAAAATTTTTGAACAACCCGGAGCTGATTTTTTTTTTTTTTTGGCTTACAGTTAAATGACTTCAAGTATTGCTATATAACGGTAACAATTCAACGTCTGTTATTTGTTTGCTCACATTTAGATATATATATGTAGAGAGAGAGTAGTTTGTCAGCAATTTCATTTTTAAATGATTTTGAACTGATTTCTTTGTGCACTAGTATCGCGATTATTTCTGTAGAGAAGAGGAAAATTTCGTATTTTGGTTTGGCGCGCAATTTAATTCGACACTTAATTTCACCCAATCAGGATGACCTATCCTATTCACCCCGGACCTTTCATTTCCGGCCACCAAATCGGGTGAGCTGCCAAACACATCCTCTTTGGCTGGAGACGCCGACCAGTGCAGACGTCCCACTGGCCGTTCTTCAATAGCGATGCTTTGGCTGTACAACGCCGCCCAGTGCAGACATCTCACTGCGGCTTTAAAATAGCAGCAGCAGCAGCATGGACACACGAGGGAACCCATCTAATTTATGGATTCCTTACGAGGAATCCCAGTTGAATATAAATTAGATGCATTCAACATGCCTTGCACAGGCACAACTTTATGTCACCCCAAAATTGGCTATGTCGATCAGAGCGTAATCCCGCTCTCGACACGCATGGAGATAACGCCTACTCTCCCCAAATACCAGACACGAAACTCACGGTGACATCCAAAGTTCAATTCCTACAACTGCAATATGTCTTTCGTCAAATATGCAAAAAACACAATCCCTCACACGTCCAACGACACACGCTGCCTTCTCAACATCTTGTAACGCCATTTCGTCCCAATACTACCAAGCTTCAACTCCTCGAGTCTTGCAGCACCAAAAGCAAACCCAATATTCCATGCTGCAAATAAAACCTTATTCCAAAAATACCTTTCGACCTTCGCCATCTTACTTCTTCATTATCCTCCTTTTATTTCCTAAACTATTCGCGAGGGATCTTACAAACTCAGCGAGGAAGTAACCAACTCAACGTAAACACACATACGTTACACCATCTTCCTCGCTAACAACAACCACTTTCCCTCGCTACTAACAAACCAACATCTCCAGCTAAAATCATCCTACAAAAACTCTGGCTACAAAATGGTTCCCCCTCGCTAAACTAAAATAACAATTTCACCTACGGCTAAATTTCTACACAGTAAATAGTTTTACTTATTGTTATCTACCAGTGATAATTCTATTCAACGTTTCTCATTCGTTTGCTCTCAGTTAAATGGTTTAAAATATTGTTATTTATCAATAACAATTCAATTGAATATAGTCATTTGTTTACACACAGTTAAATGATTAAACCGTTAAATTTCAAACAATTCAATTTAAGCTAAGTCATTTGTTTGCACTTAGTTTAAATGTTAAACCATTGTAATTGAACGACAGATAGGACCCTATCAGGTTCTACGACTCCGGGGCAGAGTGGGCCTGGGAGCAATGGGAAGGAAGAGGCATCCCATATTCCCTAGAGCTTCACTTACTTGAGCTTCACCATCAGATTGTTTAGTGTCATATTCAGGACACTCTCTGGAGGATTTTTACCCTTTGTAGAGATGTGGTAGTTGAATTCTATAGCCCCAGCCGATTGGCTTTTAGTATAAGATAGGAATACTTTATATTAAAAAATGCGTAAAATAATATAAACATCAATGTACTATGAACGGGAGGCCTAATATCTAAGCATAAAATAACCCTAGACGGTTTTCGTGCGATTAAAATCATTCAGTCAGTTACCCTGATTTAATGTAATTTTAAAAAAGGCTGGTTCTCGTTTCAACGATTCCACCTTGTAAAATCTATTCGCTCGGCTCAAGTTTAAAGCGATTTTGTAAAACATTATTATTACTAAGAGTGACCCACTATGTGCGGGTTTCGAACCTTACTAAATGCAGCAAAATATAGAAAATTGTCGTTGAGTAAAAAATGGCCCGCTCATTTTGCATACACGTTTCCTAGTGTCACAAATACAATACATAGCCTGCCCGATAATTGTGTTCGTCTAAGAATTTACGCGTGGTGTAATGGTTAAAGCGTTGGACTGCGGAATCGTAGTACGCGAGTTCGTACTTTAGTCGCGCTATTACGTTCACTTTCGGGCAAATACCCTTGGGAAAGATATGAGCCTCCTTATCCTCCCAGCTATAGGTTAAATAGTACCACTACTGTTCTTCTAGGATTTGGCATTAAATAACCTAAAAAGAGTTGATATGCCATTAAACAAAGAAACCAAACCAAACCTTAGATATAATATATATAAGGTGGCTTTACCAAAGCTAATAGCGACAGATATATCCCTTCCTCTCTCTTGAGCTATCAGATTCGTATATTGATCAACACTGAATATTTCATATTTGTAACCTTGAATCTCACTAACCTTAGTTATTTCATTTTTTTTTTTTCATTGCTGCTTTCTTATGATGGATTTTACAATTCATACCTCACTTTGATGTTTCATGAATTGAATTTTTTTTTTACTTTGCTTTGTTTATTTATTTTGTCTTTTATTTTTTCGTTTTTTTTTTTTTTTTTTTTTTTTTGGTTTTTGTAACAAAAAGCTGAAAAACTATCATTTATAAGCCGATGAGAGAGTGAAAGAATTATGGAGAGAAAGATTGACGTGATGTAACATGTAACGTTGCTTATCATTCAAAGGAAATTTGCATGAAAGAATTGTGATATAAATCAATGAACACAAAAACAAAATAAATGAGTGACGTGTTACAAAAACTGAAGGGATTAAAAGAACGGGAAACAAAGACAGGAAGAGAAAAAAAAACAAGGTGCTATTTACAACCAGAATATATATATATATATATATATATATATATATATATATATATATATATCACTATAACACATTAAAAGGCCAAGGATTTTCAAGGGATAGCTTCATTTATTGTATTATTTACCAACGTCAAACGTTTCGGTTTTTAAACCTTTATCAGGGCGTGTGAGCAATTAAGTTAGGGGGAAAAAAGATGAGAAATTCTTGAAACATTCAATTTCCATTAATAGCGTTCTGTTTCAAATTTTTGCGATGTAATTAGCGTTTTTGTGTGTTTGCGCGCGTTTGTGTGTGTGTGTGTGTGTGTGTGTGTGTGTGGTTTTGTTTTTTCGAACACTAATCGTAGCGAACAAATTTGAAACATCTCTATTAACGGAAATAGAATGTTTTAAGACTTTCTCATCTTTTTCGCATCATTTAAAATCTCACAAGCCCTAATGAAGGCCTAAATACCGAAAAGTTTAACGTTGGCAGAATATTTATGCAAATAAAAATCATCCTTTGAGGACCTTGTGCTTTTCCAACTTTGCACATTTTCAAATTATTTCCATTTTTTTCATATATATATATATATATATATATATATATATATATATATAAGTGTGTGAATGCTATCAACGAAAATAGAATATTATCAAGAAATACAGAATATTAAAAAAAGTAAAGGCATTTCAAAACATTGTCGCTATTCTATATATATATATATACATATCTTTTTTTATAGTAGTGGAATTATATTGTCAACTGAATTTCCAAGACTAGAAAATCTGGCGAACACTTGCGCATGACATACGGAAGCACTGGACAGCTGTTTCGACCTTATTAGGTCTCATCAGCAGTGTATGCCATGATCTTTCCCATTTTAGATCGAACCAGCGACCACAGAATGCAGAGCCGAATCTCTACGACTGAGCCACCTAAATGTGTCTTGCAAGTCACATCCGTACTCTTTACAGAGGACACGGTCACATCCAAGGCCACGTCTTCCCAAGAGGATTGGAAATACGCATCCGCGTAATTATTATAACCTCAAGGGCAAGGATATAGATATACATTTTACAGTGGGGGAGATCACGGTATACGATGCGGATTGGTAGAATGAAGTGGCACCCTCAAATAATGTCGCCAACCTAACTTTTTATATGGTTTCCAATATTCTGATTTAACGCTAATAATTCTGTTTCGTCGGTTGGCTAGTATTTAATGCTATATCAACCCTTGACGAATATTTAATGCCAACTATATATATATACATATATATATATATATGTGTGTGTGTGTGTGTGTGTGTGCAATTTTTCTGCGAGTTTTTTGTTGGTGATTTTATTGTTAAACCTGCTGTTAGAACTCATACGATTGCGCACAGTTAAATGGTTTCAAGTATTCCCATCTAACAAAGATAATTGTATTTAATATCAATCATTTGCTGGTTCACAGTCAATTTTTTGACGATAGTTATTTAACAATTATAATTCTATTGATGAAGAATATTTATGTAATAAAGATAATTTACCCACCGTTGAATGGTCTCAGATAGCTAATAATCATAATTCTTTGTCAATGATTATTAGTGCGAAATCTGAGTATTAAAATCATATAACTGTATGAACGTTATGATTATTAGATAGAAAACATGTCCGTTGATTGTGGAGAAAGTGTCTGCGGTGTAGTCGCTTACGTGATGGTCTGCGATATCGTAGTAATTAAGTTGGAACTCCAGTCGCGTTGTTACCTGCCCTTGGAAAAGGCGAGAACTCCCTTGTCTTTGTGTTAAATAGTACCTCTACCGTTTTTCTATAAAGATGGAGGTACCCGTGGTGTAATCGTTATCGTCGCAGGAATTGGACACGGCGACACGAGTTCAAATCCCGGACTGATTGCATTTCACATAGCACTTGGGAAAGGTATGAATCCAATTATTCTCCCTCCAGCTATGGGTAAATAGTAGGGCAGACTAGGTTCTTCAGCCTTCGTGAGGCAACTAGGAGAAGGAAAACTCTGAATTCAAACCTGTTAAACTCCGCTTAAAAAATTGACCTTGTGTCATATCCTGCTCGAGCGGAGGGGTTGGGTAAATATGATAAAGATGGTTTTGGCTTTAAATAAATTGATATGCCATTAAACAAAGGAACTAACCTATTCTTTTTACTTTCACTTTCTTTTCCTCTCCGTTTCCTTATATGGTAATCTTTCCCTTTTTCTGTGTCGGTTTTACATTCTATTTTTAATGATTTTGTACAATTTATATAAATTATCTTACATACGAATGACGCACTTTTATGTTTCGTCTTTTACTTTCTTTTTAAACAAGAAATTTCAAATTTTTTTATTGCCTTACACGTAAATTTTCTTTTTTGTCTTTTACACATTTTGTTTTCTGTTAATTTACCATGGACATTTTTTTTTCTTAAGCCTGCTTTATTTAATTTTAACTCATGTATTTTCAATTCTGAACATTTTTCTCGTCCTCCGTTTCTTTCTTATATCCATTGTCATTTCTCAGCCTATAGATTAATGTCAATTAAAATGATCGAATCCGATTCATTGCCCAAATGATGCTGACACTAATATGAAAAGACATTCTAGGCTTTCAGTATTTGGGGAAAAACGTAAACCTGTAAAGGTGTTTTGTATCTTTTCAATTTTTGATAATTAATTTCATAAGAATATATATATATATATATATATATATATATATATATATATATATATATATATATATATATATTTCTTTAAGAAAAAAACACAACCGGTCACATTAGGATTATAAATTTATTTCCATCCTGTTATGTATTTTTGAAATAATCAAAAACATGAAAAAAATTTAACAGGACTTCTTCCGATCTTATGGTTAAACGATAACAGGATGGAGATAAATTTATAATCCTAGTTTGACCGGTTTTGTTTTTTTCTTAAAGAAACTATTGCTCTGTAATATCAGTTACATTGATCTCTTTACCAGGAAAATTTTAATGTTCACTGTTGAATGTTTTTTTCTGTCCTGATGGAATTACTCCCAACTCCAGTTTAACAGGACCGAATAATATTATATATATATATATATATATATATATATATATATATATGTGTGTGTGTGTGTGTGTATATATATATATATATACGTTTTCATATAAAGGGTGATATGCCATTAAGCAAAGAAACCAAAGAAAACCTCCTCCCATGAGCAGAATGCGATACAAGATCAGTATTAAGTTTGAGTTCAGAGTTTTCTTTTTCCTAGAACAGTTGCCATACCAAAGTTATAGATTCCAGTCTGCCATACTATTTAACCATTGCTGGTTAGCGAATAATCATATTTATAACCTTCTTAAGAATATTAGTGCCATGTAAAATGCTAACAATCTCTTCTGGGACTTTTACACGTATCCATAAAAAAATCCTCCGAAATTTCAAATGAATGACTTTGGAAATGACTCATAACTCTCATTTAAAAGAACGTTGGTCTGTTTCTACAGATATTACGACTACTACTATCACAGCCCATATACAAACCATTAGGATCTACAGTAAAGATATAGCAATGAAATTTAGTATTGAGAAATTTACCATATTTTTAAGGTAAAAAGGATTCGAGAAACAACGGCAGCAATAGAATTACCTAATCAGAAAACGGTGAGAATACTTGGAAAAAATGAAAACTAAAATACCTGCGAATATTAGAACTTGACACCATCAAGCAGATATTAAAGAAACAATAAGAAAGGATTAAAAAAAAACCTCTTTAAAAAACAATAAGAAAGGATAAAAAAAAAAACTCTTAAAAAAAATCGGCTGCAGAAATCTCATCAAAAAATAAATACCGGAATAGTCTCCCTTGTAAGATATTCTGACCTTTTTTTTAAATGGACAAGAGAGTAACTCAGACAAACCGAAAACAAAACAAAAAAACTTGACTACAATGCACAAGTTTCACATCCGAGAAATGACGTCGACAGGCTCAATTGGTTAAGAAAATATTACATTGAGGATTGCGTGGATGTAACAATTCAGCGACTCGAGAAATATTTATATATAATAAAACAAAGACAGATTACACCAAACAAGAATCATATCAACAGAAAGAACTAAAGGACAAACAGAAAAAACAATGAACAGATCTCGGAGATGTATAGAAAGACAATTGTATGGATACTTCAAACGATGAATTAAGGCGATGATCTGGGTGTTGCTAAGAACGAAAAACTCAAAGAGAACAAGAGAATCTATTGATAGCATCACACCGTAAGTACTCATTATATCAAAACAAATATTCAGAATACGTAAGAAAAAATCACGTGTTCATTATATGGTGACAGAGATGAGATACTTATCACTTATTAAGGGAATGCAGCAAAATAACACAAAAGTAATATAAGAGTATGCATGATTGAGTGGGAAAGACGAACAAATGCGAATTATGCAATCGATCAACATAGTTGACAAAAAAGCTCATAAAATGCCTCTTCACATCAGATTGTCTTTCTTTCGCATCTTTAACAAAACACAATAAACACGACACTCGATGAGATAAGAATTTTATAATGAGTACTAAATATTATATTTGACAAGTGAAAAAAAAAATGTCCAAATACTTAAAAATCAGAATTCAAATACTTTTTATGTTGGCAATGAAAATAAACTAGTTTTATATGAAAATTTACATACAGCAACTATGTGAGGACACAGGATGTAACCCTGAAGACCTGCCGGGGGCGATGAATGATAAGGAGAAGTGGCGAGAGAGGGTCAGGGATATCCGTGCTGGCGGCACGACACGATGATGATGATGATATGAAAATTTGGAATGAAAATAGAACTTTTTTAAAGGTTGGCACCCATTTAAAACACAGTTGTACATGTATGACAGAGGATGAATAATACTGTTTGGAATAAATCAAAGTATTATCCGGTCAAGCTGAAGGAATGAAACTGAAACAGGAAAAATCATTATACGAATAAAATCACCGATTGTCTATTAATTAAAGTAAATAGCAAATTCCAGACAGCGAATCACACATAGTTTGAAGTCACACCGATGATCTTGTTAGATTAAGTTTAAGGTTTTTTTTAATGATTTCAGAATATCTTTCGAATCCAAAATATAATAATATTAAAGATCATAGGAAAAAATACTGATCCATATCTAATTAAAAACGGGATATTTGCGTTATAAGGGTTAACGAGGTGTTAACTCGTAGATAAAACCTTTCTTGTAATGTATTAGTTTATCCAAAAGAGAGTAACGTACACAGAATATTCGGTAGGAAGAACAGACAAGTGAACTAGTAAAATATGATATCTAATTCTACAACATACAAGGAGGGAATTAAGTTCCAGTCCCAAGCAATAAAAGAATCACAACGCGTTCGAGGAACATGAACAAAAGTTTATACCACAAAAATGTTGAAACCACTAACTATTTTCCAGGTTTGGAAAAAAGGAGAGGCACTATGTTAGACGCTGCTGAAGAGTATATGACTACGTCTGCCACTCCTGAATTCCTGTTCGTAAAAAAAGAGGGATTCCCGGCTTCGCCTTTTCATGTGACCAAAAACGACTCGTGATGTTAGAGAGTTCTTCAAACACTGTGACAAGGGAGACCACTCCATTTAGTCTTTTAAGAGCGCCTTCAAGGAGTTTCTTTGAAGTTCTCGCAGATGTGAACGAGAGAAAACACAGACAATCATATTTACCAACCCCTCCGTTCGGGCAGGATATGACACACGGTCAATTTTTCAGCGGAGTTTAAACAGGTTTAAATTCAGAATTTTCCTTCTCCTAGACTAGTTGCCTTACCAAGGCTGAAGAACCTAGTCTCTCCTACTATATTTACCCATAGCTGGAGGGAGAATAATTGGATTCATACCTTTCCCAAGGGTATTAGTGCTATGTGAAATGCAATCAGTCTCGTCCAGGATTTGAACTCGTGTCGCCGTGTGCATTTCCTACGACGATAACCATTACACCACGGGCACCTCCGAGAAAACACAGACAATAATTATGATTACTCGACTTTTAATTACCTCGGTTGCCAATAAATACTGGGCTGCATCCTAAAACTACCAGAGAGGATTGGTGACCGGCATAGGGTGTTTTACCAAGTCAAAGAGAGTAATCGACAGCCAAACTCGTTAGAAAGTTCCGATCTCCCAAATCGAAAAGCCTAGTTCCTTCCACGAAAAATACCCAAGATCTCTCTCTCTCTCTCTCTCTCTCTCTCTCTCTCTCTCTCTCTCTCTCTCTTGCTTCAACAGTCATTTGTATTTAGACTGATTATCAATGGAAAAATATCAAAACATTGGTGTAAAACTTAATTTCCTCGCATTTGTGTGGGTTAGCATTAATAAAACAAGCAAAATATCTTTCATACAGAAAAGAATCGGAAATCTGTTTGCTTTTCAGAAATCCAAAGAACGAACGAGAGCGTTTTGTAATGGTTTGCAAACAAGACAAACAAATAATCGCTAGTGAGTCCGAGTCTCACTGGGTATCCCATTCATAAGGCCTTGTGCCACATCTAAGCAAAAAGCTTAGTAAATTACTACCCTTTCGCAGAAAGGATAAATGAAGTGCCGAGCTGTGCTTTGTGTGTACCACTCACTCTCCGAACAACCCTCATCAAACATAACCGTCCAAAAGGGCTATCTATCACACACTCCTCTGACCCCAACCCACATAACCATTTACCCCCATGGTTACTACTGTATAGAAGTAGTACGGTGTCCCTGACACATATTCATTTGGTAGAGTGTAACAAAGAGAATGCTGTATAAATCATATTAGATCATTTTAATATCGTGAACGCTTGAACTGTGATTACGATGAAACAGATTACCGTCACCGAATCTGTTTCGTCATCATTCACGAATGACCAGTTCCTGAATAATAAATGCATGTCCGAATTTCTTGGTGCTACTTCTTTATTTCGACCTCATATTACCTAAATTATCGGACAATGCACAACAAAGTATTTTGTAATGAAAACTAAAAATGAAATGCGTGTCCAAATTTCTTGGCGTTACTTATTTATTTCAACTTCATGTTACTTCAGTTATCTGCTATTATCCAACTATTTATTTCGTAATGAAAAGCAACATTAAACTGAAGAGAAAGTTTAGTCTAAAATGAAGTTAGAAAGTCACTTCAAACGGAATTCAAATGTTTATTGCTTTTCTTATTTTGTTTTCTTATCTTTTTCAATCGCCCTTCTTTTTTCTGCAAATTTTAAATACTGGTTAAAATTGATTTCCTGTCGGTGAATTCTCATTCTGTGATGATACAGGGTCGAATAGATCAGTTGAAGTTGATAACATTCAAATGAAAATATTCCTTGACAATAATCTGGCTTGACGTAATAGTTACTGCCTCAGGAAATTAAATTGGTGACCCGAGTTCAAATTTTGGTGGGCAGTTCACGTTGCGTCAATCCTCAAGGGAAGAGGCATGAATACATCACTTTTAACCTCAGATAAAATTAAATAGCAGAGCAGAATGGGTTTTTCAGCCTTGCAACGATAAAGAAGCAAAATTCCGAATTTAAACCAACTGTACTCCGCTTAAGAATTTAAACCAACTGTACTCCGCTTAAGAATTTAAACCAACTGTACTCCGCTTAAGAATTTAAACCAACTGTACTCCGCTTAAGAATTTAAACCAACTGTACTCCGCTTAAGAATTTAAACCAACTGTACTCCGCTTAAGAATTTAAACCAACTGTACTCCGCTTAAGAATTTAAACCAACTGTACTCCGCTTAAGAATTTAAACCAACTGTACTCCGCTTAAGAATTTAAACCAACTGTACTCCGCTTAAGAATTTAAACCAACTGTACTCCGCTTAAGAATTTAAACCAACAGTACTCTGCTTAAGAATTTAAACCAACTGTACTCCGCTTAAGAATTTGAACCAACTGTACTCCGCTTAAGAATTTAAACCAACTGTACTCCGCTTAAGAATTTGAACCAACTGTACTCCGCTTAAGAATTTAAACCAACTGTACTCCGCTTAAGAATTTAAACCAACTGTACTCCGCTTAAGAATTTAAACCAACTGTACTCCGCTTAAGAATTTAAACCAACAGTACTCCGCTTAAGAATTTAAACCAACTGTACTCCGCTTAAGAATTTAAACCAACTGTACTCCGCTTAAGAATTTAAACCAACTGTACTCCGCTTAAGAATTTAAACCAACTGTACTCCGCTTAAGAAATTAAACCAACAGTACTCCGCTTAAGAATTTAAACCAACTGTACTCCGCTTAAGAATTTAAACCAACTGTACTCCGCTTAAGAATTTAAACCAACTGTACTCCGCTTAAGAATTTAAACCAACAGTACTCCGCTTAAGAATTTAAACGAACTGTACTCCGCTTAAGAATTTAAACCAACTGTACTCCGCTTAAGAATTTAAACCAACAGTACTCCGCTTAAGAATTTAAACCAACTGTACTCCGCTTAAGAATTTAAACCAACTGTACTCCGCTTAAGAATTTAAACCAACCGTACTCCGCTTAAGAATTTAAACCAACTGTACTCCACTTAAGAATTTAAACCAACAGAACTCTGCTTAAGAATTTAAACCAACTGTACTCCGCTTAAGAATTTAAACCAACTGTACTCCGCTTAAGAATTTAAACCAACAGTACTCCGCTTAAGAATTTAAACCAACTGTACTCCGCTTAAGAATTTAAACCAACTGTACTCCACTTAAGAATTTAAACCAACTGTACTCCGCTTAAGAATTTAAACCAACAGTACTCCGCTTAAGAATTTAAACCAACTGTACTCCGCTTAAGAATTTAAACCAACTGTACTCCGCTTAAGAATTTAAACCAACTGTACTCCGCTTAAGAATTTAAACCAACAGTACTCCGCTTAAGAATTTAAACCAACTGTAATCCGCTTAAGAATTTAAACCAACTGTACTCCGCTTAAGAATTTAAACCAACAGTACTCCGCTTAAGAATTTAAACCAACTGTACTCCGCTTAAGAATTTAAACCAACTGTACTCCGCTTAAGAATTTAAACCAACTGTACTCCGCTTAAGAATTTAAACCAACTGTACTCCGCTTAAGAATTTAAACCAACAGTACTCCGCTTAAGAATTAAAACCAACTGTACTCCGCTTAAGAATTTAAACCAAATGTACTCCGCTTAAGAATTTAAACCAACTGTACTCCGCTTAAGAATTTAAAACAACTGTACTCCGCTTAAGAATTTAAACCAACAGTACTCCGCTTAAGAATTTAAACCAACTGTACTCCGCTTAAGAATTTAAACCAACTGTACTCCGCTTAAGAATTTAAACCAACAGTACTCCGCTTAGGAATTTAAACCAACTGTACTCCGCTTAAGAATTTAAACCAACTGTACTCCGCTTAAGAATTTAAACCAACTGTACTCCGCTTAAGAATTTAAACCAACAGTACTCCGCTTAAGAATTTAAACCAACTGTACTCCGCTTAAGAATTTAAACCAACAGTACTCCGCTTAAGAATTTAAACCAACTGTACTCCACTTAAGAATTTAAACCAACTGTACTCCGCTTAAGAATTTAAACCAACTGTACTCCGCTTAAGAATTTAAACCAACTGTACTCCGCTTAAGAATTTAAACCAACAGTACTCTGCTTAAGAATTTAAACCAACTGTACTCCGCTTAAGAATTTAAACCAACTGTACTCCGCTTAAGAATTTAAACCAACTGTACTCCGCTTAAGAATTTAAACCAACAGTACTCCGCTTAAGAATTTAAACCAACTGTACTCCGCTTAAGAATTTAAACCAACTGTACTCCGCTTAAGAATTTAAACCAACTGTACTCCGCTTAAGAATTTAAACCAACTGTACTCCGCTTAAGAATTTAAACCAACTGTACTCCGCTTAAGAATTTAAACCAACTGTACTCCGCTTAAGAATTTAAACCAACAGTACTCCGCTTAAGAATTTAAACCAACTGTACTCCGCTTAAGAATTTAAACCAACTGTACTCCGCTTAAGAATTTAAACCAACTGGACTCTGCTTAAGAATTTAAACCAACTGTACTCCGCTTAAGAATTTAAACCAACAGTACTCCGCTTAAGAATTTAAACCAACTGTACTCCGCTTAAGAATTTAAACCAACTGTACTCCGCTTAAGAATTTAAACCAACTGTACTCCGCTTAAGAATTTAAACCAACTGTACTCCACTTAAGAATTTAAACCAACAGAACTCTGCTTAAGAATTTAAACCAACTGTACTCCGCTTAAGAATTTAAACCAACTGTACTCCGCTTAAGAATTTAAACCAACAGTACTCCGCTTAAGAATTTAAACCAACTGTACTCCGCTTAAGAATTTAAACCAACTGTACTCCACTTAAGAATTTTAACCAACTGTACTCCGCTTAAGAATTTAAACCAACAGTACTCCGCTTAAGAATTTAAACCAACTGTACTCCGCTTAAGAATTTAAACCAACTGTACTCCGCTTAAGAATTTAAACCAACTGTACTCCGCTTAAGAATTTAAACCAACAGTACTCCGCTTAAGAATTTAAACCAACTGTAATCCACTTAAGAATTTAAACCAACTGTACTCCGCTTAAGAATTTAAACCAACAGTACTCCGCTTAAGAATTTAAACCAACTGTACTCCGCTTAAGAATTTAAACCAACTGTACTCCGCTTAAGAATTTAAACCAACTGTACTCCGCTTAAGAATTTAAACCAACTGTACTCCGCTTAAGAATTTAAACCAACAGTACTCCGCTTAAGAATTAAAACCAACTGTACTCCGCTTAAGAATTTAAACCAACTGTACCCCGCTTAAGAATTTAAACCAACTGTACTCCGCTTAAGAATTTAAACCAACTGTACTCCGCTTAAGAATTTAAACCAACAGTACTCCGCTTAAGAATTTAAACCAACTGTACTCCGCTTAAGAATTTAAACCAACTGTACTCCGCTTAAGAATTTAAACCAACTGGACTCTGCTTAAGAATTTAAACCAACTGTACTCCGCTTAAGAATTTAAACCAACTGTACTCCGCTTAAGAATTTAAACCAACTGTACTCCGCTTAAGAATTTAAACCAACTGTACTCCGCTTAAGAATTTAAACCAACAGTACTCCGCTTAAGAATTTAAACCAACTGTACTCCGCTTAAGAATTTAAACCAACTGTACTCCGCTTAAGAATTTAAACCAACAGTACTCCGCTTAAGAATTTAAACCAACTGTACTCCGCTTAAGAATTTAAACCAACTGTACTCCGCTTAAGAATTTAAACCAACTGTACTCCGCTTAAGAATTTAAACCAACTGTACTCCACTTAAGAATTTAAACCAACAGAACTCTGCTTAAGAATTTAAACCAACTGTACTCCGCTTAAGAATTTAAACCAACTGTACTCCGCTTAAGAATTTAAACCAACAGTACTCCGCTTAAGAATTTAAACCAACTGTACTCCGCTTAAGAATTTAAACCAACTGTACTCCACTTAAGAATTTAAACCAACTCTACTCCGCTTAAGAATTTAAACCAACAGTACTCCGCTTAAGAATTTAAACCAACTGTACTCCGCTTAAGAATTTAAACCAACTGTACTCCGCTTAAGAATTTAAACCAACTGTACTCCGCTTAAGAATTTAAACCAACAGTACTCCGCTTAAGAATTTAAACCAACTGTAATCCGCTTAAGAATTTAAACCAACTGTACTCCGCTTAAGAATTTAAACCAACAGTACTCCGCTTAAGAATTTAAACCAACTGTACTCCGCTTAAGAATTTAAACCAACTGTACTCCGCTTAAGAATTTAAACCAACTGTACTCCGCTTAAGAATTTAAACCAACTGTACTCCGCTTAAGAATTTAAACCAACAGTACTCCGCTTAAGAATTAAAACCAACTGTACTCCGCTTAAGAATTTAAACCAACTGTACTCCGCTTAAGAATTTAAACCAACAGTACTCCGCTTAAGAATTTAAACCGACTGTACTCCGCTTAAGAATTTAAACCAACTGTACTCCGCTTAAGAATTTAAACCAACTGTACTCCGCTTAAGAATTTAAACCAACAGTACTCCGCTTAAGAATGTAAACCAACTGTACTCCGCTTAAGAATTTAAACCAACTGTACTCCGCTCAAGAATTTAAACCAACAGTACTCCGCTTAAGAATTTAAACCAACTGTACTCCGCTTAAGAATTTAAACCAACTGTACTCCGCTTAAGAATTTAAACCAACAGTACTCCGCTTAAGAATTTAAACCAACTGTACTCCGCTTAAGAATTTAAACCAACAGTACTCCGCTTAAGAATTTAAACCAACTGTACTCCGCTTAAGAATTTAAACCAACTGTACTCCGCTTAAGAATTTAAACCAACTGTACTCCGCTTAAGAATTTAAACCAACAGTACTCCGCTTAAGAATTTAAACCAACTGTACTCCGCTTAAGAATTTAAACCAACTGTACTCCGCTTAAGAATTTAAACCAACTGTACTCCGCTTAAGAATTTAAACCAACAGTACTCCGCTTAAGAATTTAAACCAACTGTACTCCGCTTAAGAATTTAAACCAACTGTACTTCGCTTAAGAATTTAAACCAACAGTACTCCGCTTAAGAATTTAAACCAACGGTACTCCGCTTAAGAATTTAAACCAACTGTACTCCGCTTAAGAATTTAAACCAACAGTACTCCGCTTAAGAATTTAAACCAACTGTACTCCGCTTAAGAATTTAAACCAACTGTACTCCGCTTAAGAATTTAAACCAACTGTACTCCGCTTAAGAATTTAAACCGACTGTACTCCGCTTAAGAATTTAAACCAACTGTACTCCGCTTAAGAATTTTAAACCAACAGTACACCGCTTAAGAATTTAAACCAACTGTACTCCGCTTAAGAATTTAAACCAACTGTACTCCGCTTAAGAATTTAAACCAACTGTACTCCGCTTAAGAATTTAAACCAACAGTACTCCGCTTAAGAATTTAAACCAACTGTACTCCGCTTAAGAATTTAAACCAACTGTACTCCGCTTAAGAATTTAAACCAACAGTACTCCGCTTAAGAATTTAAACCAACTGTACTCCGCTTAAGAATTTAAACCAACTGTACTCCGCTTAAGAATTTAAACCAACTGTACTCCGCTTAAGAATTTAAACCAACTGTACTCCGCTTAAGAATTTAAACCAACTGTACTCCGCTTAAGAATTTAAACCAACTGTACTCCGCTTAAGAATTTAAACCAACTCTACTCCGCTTAAGAATTTAAACCAACTGTACTCCGCTTAAGAATCGGGAATCTGTTTGCTTTTCAGAAACCCAGGGAACGAACGAGAGCGTTGTATAATGGTTTGCAAATATGACTAGCAAACATTCGCTAGTGAGTCAGAGTCTCACTGAGTATCCCATTCATCAGGCCTTGTGCCACGTCTAAGCAAAAATATAGTAAATTACCACCCTTTCGCAGAAAGGACAAGTGAAGTGCCGAATTGTGCTTTTTGTGTACCACTCACTCTCCGAACAACCCTCATCTAACATAAACATCCAAAAGTCGAGGGGTTAGATTAGTACGTACTTTAGAATAATTAAAGAGAGATATTTAACACTCAAAATATGTAAATGAAGTAAAAATCATGTGTAGAATTTTGTTATGTTAGTCACTCTGACGTGTGGCTTCCTCATAAATTAAACAAAAAAGAATACATCACTGATTCATATTTCTGAGTATGATGAAAATGTTTCATTACTTGTTTAAACACATTTTCATGGACCTTGACAAGTGGGTGTTTTTGTTTTATTATTTTTCTCTCATTATTTTCAGGGAATGTAATATTTTTATCAAAGATTGGTAAATTGTGTGTATTTATTCAAGTCGTCCACCGCGCACACGATATGATACAAGGTCTGTTTTTTTTTCAATAAACTTCAGCAAGTTTGAAATTAATGTTTTCCTTCTATTAAAAAGCTTTCTTAGAAACTCTAAATATCACAGGCTGTCATACTACTCGAATGGGAAGGGAAAAGAAGAGATGGATTCATTAATTTCTTAAGGGCATTAGCACGAAAATGATCACAAACAGCTTCCTCCAGGATTTGAACTCGGGACATTACGTCTATTTCCCAAGTGGATAACTGTTTGGCTACGTGCATCCATCAAAACTGTTTTCGTTGCATCATTAATTTTTTGACAAGCGTTTCTTTCATGTTAATTTGACTTGCTTTCCATGGCCATTAATCTGAGCTTCTTTCCGTGGCCATTAGCGAACAATGAGCACTCCAAATAATAAGCTCTGTGTGAAACCCAGTTCTTCATTCCATGTTCTTTGTTTCTTATCCGCATTGTATACTGATGGCCTTTGAAAGGGATCAAAGAGTTTTGTGACCATCAGACAATCATGTTGATTTTTCCTTTCATGTCATTTGAATGAGCTGTGATCACGAGGGTAAATATCGCCTATACACCCGGTAAAGTTGGTAACTCTTTATCTGAAAGTCCTAAAAAAGAGATTTCACATCCAAGTTCATTATTTTGATATTTACACGATGCCGCTCCAAATAACATTACCTTCTCCCTCTCTGGGTCTCGCGATACAAAACTCATCAAACTAACACGGGCCGCGTTACCCCGTCAACGGGTCACGGTTAGCGAAGCGGTTATGGTCGTAGAAAATGGGATCCGTAACAAGAGTTCAAATCCTGGATGAAGCTGAGTTTCATTTCGCACAAATACCTTCAGGAAAGGCATGTAACCGTTTTTTCTCCCCACAACTATGAGTAAATTTTAGGTCAAATTGGGTTCTTTAGTTTCAGTTAGGCAACCAGTCTATGAGAAAAAAAACTCTCAATTCAAAGCACTATTCATCATCATCATCAGCGCGGTTATCCATGACTCTCTTTCGCCACCTCTCCCTATCGTTCATAGCAGCCGGTAGGTCCTTAGGGCTGCACCCCGTATCCTCACAGAGCTGCTGTATGAAGGTTCGAGCTGGTCGCCCTGGGCAATACACAGAGTTAATGTCAAAACAGTTTTATTTCAAATAATTCAGTTTAGCATGAGTACGCAGTTTTAATGTCAAAACAGTTCTATTTTGAACAATTAAGTTCAGCATAAATACGCTGCTTAAATCCATAAAACAGTAAATGCCAACCACTGTTTAGTTCTATCTAACTCATAGATACGACCTTTATCAGGTGCTTCTACTCCGGCCCAGAGTGGATCTGAGATAGGTGGCAGTAAAGGGGTACTCCACATTCCCTAAAGCTCCAGCATTGCTGGAACCTCCCCATCAGATTGTTTAGTGTCATATATCCAGGACACTCGTTAGGGGGGTCTTACCCCTCTGCAGAGAAACATTCGGTGTATTATACAGCCCCAGCCAACTGGGCAAACGTTTAGCCGGTATAAAGAGTTCTAGACTAATGCCTGCCGTGGAGCTAAGGGCTG
This sequence comes from Sepioteuthis lessoniana, assembly GCA_963585895.1. NCBI lineage: Eukaryota > Metazoa > Mollusca > Cephalopoda > Myopsida > Loliginidae > Sepioteuthis > Sepioteuthis lessoniana. The sequence goes on from OY757907.1 coordinate 121,052,702, forward strand.
AGTATTATTTTTGTCGTGAGTTCGATTCTCATATGTGCAGAAAGATTTGCATCCATGTGCTGTACTCTCTCTCTCTCTCTCTCTCTATATATATATATATATATATATATATATATATATATATCCAACCCTTCAGTAATTTGAGGAAAGTGAAACAAGGTTAATTTTTAAGTCCGGTTGGTTTGAAATCAGAGTTTTCGTTTTCCTGAATTCAGTCTTCCTTACTATTTGCCCAGAGTTGGGGGTAGAACAAGTGGATTCATGCCTTTACCATTAGCACGAAGTGAAAAGCAAACAGATTCGTCCACAATATGAACTCGGGGTGACGGTTCAATTTCCAAAGACGATTGTCGTTACGCTAGGAACGCTGTTCTAATGTAAGCTTAAGGAAAATCATTTAGATACCCCACCATAAAGTAATTTTCTCATCATTTTCAGCGTATCTAAACTAGTTGATTTGTGACATCTCAAAGCGTACTAAGTACATTTAGATTATACTGTTTTGTTTCGCTAAGAGTAATGAGTACATTATATTTCTATTTTTTAAAATTTCAATAGCCAAGATGTGAAACTAAAATTAATTTCGAAAGTCATTCAATAAATAAAGAGGATTATTTTTTAAACAATTTTTCTTCTTGATTTTTTCCATTAATGCAAACTTTGTATTCTTTGAATAAGTTTTTCGGAAAAAAAATTATTTTAATTTTGCAAAAATAAAACACAGAGAGGTGCATTAAAATTTTTGCTACTTGTAAAATGAAAACCACGTGAAATCCCCAAAGGGATTTGGGATATTTTTGTAATCTGACAAAAGATTATTGATTGAGAAATAACCAAAATGGAGGTTGAAAATGAAATGGACATCTTTATAACATTAACAAAATACAATACTCGCCAGGGGCGTGAAGAAGGTAAACCACTGCTTGTGGTATACTATTTAATCAGCATGTTAAACACCAACCTCACAATAGAGTCCAACGTATATATGAGGTTTGGGACATACCCATTATTATTCATAGGCACGATATATAACCAGTATGAATGGAAGAAATGTTTTAAACAGAAAATTGCTTACATATGGGCTATACATGTGTTTGCCTCTAAGACCCTGGGTGAAACAAACAGTCCATGGAGTGGAAGTGGGTATAGTGTTCCCCAATGGTCCGGGAGACCTGGTTTCAATCCCAGATCGCGTCACACCAAAGACTATAAAAATGGTACTTGATACCTCCTTGTTTAAAACTCAGCGATATAAGGTACGTATCGAGGGTAAAGTGGAGCAATCCAGGGAAAGGAGTAGCAACCTCCCCTACACTTCAGTGTAGTAGCTATTGAAAAAGGAGCTTTCTGGTCGCTCTCGACTATGGTCACCAACTTTACTTACTACTAGTAAGAACAAGATCAGAGTGCAGCGGTCAGTATAGAATGTCATTCTGATAGTGTTCTCAGGTATGAACAGACCCATTACTTGTAATCAGTGCTTCCTATTGCCAAATCCTTTGGCAATATTTCACTTTATTTCTTGAAATACCCACATATTTTCGATTTCTATGTTTTTGAATTGATTATGAACAAGCATTTCTTTTGTACTATTTAATTTGATTTCCACATAACATTAAATATGACATTCAAAGGAAGTTTGACACGATTAAAAATTTTCTAAAAATAAATATCAATCGGACAAAACAGAAATTACGATTGTACAGATTTCAAGAGAAAATATTTTTTTTATCCTTCAAATTAGATTTATTATTTGAATGAATTCAACGTCGCGAAATGCATGTATTTAAACAATTGCTAATAAAATTCTTTTTCATTAAAGTCTACATAATGGCTGATTTTCTTGTATTTTCTTAGAGAACGCGGTTGTAGGAGAAGGGATTATTTGTTAGGAATGTTTTCGAGAATTTAAGTGATTATGATAGAGAGTATATATTACATAAGAGAAACCGGCTGCAATTTGCTTCCTGATCAATAAATCTCTGTTCGAATCTATCTGAAAGATGAAAATGAGGCGCATGGCCTAGAGATCATCGTCTTTGACTATGAACACGGCAACACAAGTTCAATTCCTGGATAAGGTTGTTTGCGTGTCACTCTTGTGCAAATGCACTTAAGAAGGGCATTAATTCATCTACTTCTCCCAGCTATGGGCAAATAGTTGGGCAGACTGGGCTCTTTAAACTATGTAAAGCAACCGGTCAAGAAGAAAGAAAACTCTGACTTTAAACGCAAATGTGGCAGAGGACACTATCTAGACACCAATTCCCAAGAGACTCCACACGGGAATACACGTCTGGAGTTGATTTAACTTCCATCTGCTGAATGCCGTTTAAAAGAGAAGAGAACGAGAATAAAAGCTGAATTGATATTATTTTCAAAAAGTAGCGAGGTCATCTCTACGTAAGACTGGAGCTAGACAATCTTTCAGTTCCCGAAATACTTAATGAAATTTTCAAAATATTAAAATTGTCATAGTTTCCAAAACTAAGAGACACAAATTGGTATAAGTAAAGGGAATAGTGTAGATATTTATGTCCTTGTATAACGATGAAAAAAGGAAGAGCAATCTTGACTGCTATTGAATATAAAAAGTTGCATAGTAGTACTGGTAATATACCCACAATATTTTATCTATAAAGTGATAAACGTGTTCGCTTAGTAATAGTAACTTACTTACTGCATCCCGTAGTTCATTCGCTGATAATCTATTTGACTCAGGTCTTCTCCAACATTTTAACTGACACACCGTTTCTAAGCAAATTTAATTTCCATTCATCCAAAAAATTCAATTGAATATTAAATCCCAAAACATAACTAATTTTTCAGTGCTTAATACTATTTACTTGAGAAGAGAATCTGTAAACAATATAAGCAGAGTACTTACAGGTGCCCGTAGCATACTGGTAGAAATTTACGAAGCTTTTTACTTCGATTTGGCACAAGGCCGAATAAATGGGGCACCATCGAAGAAAATGAACACGGCGACTCAAGTTCAAATCCTGGACGAAGCTGATCACATTTCACAAAGCACATATACCTTTGAGGAAAGGTATAAATCGAGTTATTCTCGCTCCAGGTATGGGTAAAATGCAGGTTAGACGGGTGTTTTTAACCTTGGTTATACAATCATTAGGAGAAGGAAATATCTGAATTCAGCCCTGTTAAAATCTACTTAAAAATGACCTTGTGTCACATCCTTATCGTGCGGAAAAGTTGATAGATGTATACATGCAAAGAACTTTAAAATCTCGAATCATTTTTTTAATAGGAAGAAGATATTTGGTGGGACAGATTTTTAAAATGTTTTCGAATTCCAGTTTAAATTTTGTAATTACAAATGTAATACCGAAACATATGATAACACCCCAGAACCACAAGTACCTGATTATACTGTTTCTGATTTAAGAAAAGGTGAACCGGATCTCCTCTGTCAGAGAAAAAAAATTGTTGATAATTTGATTTTAATTTTTATACATTAGAGTTTTTCTACCATAGATAAGAATATAAATTCCAAGCAGTTTGTTTTTACTTTTCAATATTTTCTTTCTTTTTTTAAAAATCTGTATCATTTATTCTTATTTTGAAACAATTTTCTTTATTTCTAAATAAATTTCAAACCTTTTATAAAAAGAGATATTTCAGAAATCAGCATTTTTATAAAATGAATAAATAAATGTAATTGTTATTATTATTTCTTTTTCTGTTATCCAGTTTCGTAGCTGAGTCAGATCTTAGAGTGATATTTTGTCCGTGCCTCTAACGACAAAAGACTTGACAAAAAGTCATGACACAGGATCATTTTAAAATTAGATCTTAAACTGATATTAGTCAATGACTCCCATCCCACAAGACTTGACAAAAAGTCATGTCACAGGATCATTTTATAGTCGGATCTTAAACTGACATTAGTCAATGACTCCGACCCAACTATACTTGACAAAAGGTCATGACTCAAGATCATCTTAAAGTCGAATCTTAAACTGACAATAGTCCATGACTCCCATCCCACAAGACTTGACAAAAAGTCATGACACAGGATCATTTTATAGACAGTTCTAAGAATTATATTTTGTCCATGGCTCTCACTACACAAGACTTGAAAAAATCGCGTGAAAAAAGGTGATGACAAAAAGTCGTGACAAAAGGTCATTTTAGAGGCAGATCTTAAACTGATATTTGTCCATATCTCCCAAAACACAAAACTTAACAAAAGTCATGACCTTGTGTCAGGACAAAAGGTCATGACACAAGGTCATTTTAGAGTGAGAACTTAAACTGATATTTCTCAGTGCCTCCCACCACACAAGACTAGACAAAAGTTCATGACACAAGGTCATTTTAGAGTCAGATCTTAAACGGATATTAGTCCATGACTCCTACCCCACAAGACTTGACAAAAAGTCATGACACAGGTCATTTTTTTATTTTCTGCCAAAAAACACAAGAGTTGACAAAAGGTCATGACACCAGGTCATTTTAAGGTCAGAACTAAAACTTTTGTTTTGACAATACTCGACAAAAGGTCATGACAAAATGTCATGGCACAAAGCCATTTTCAGGTCAGATCTTTGAATATTTTTCCGTGAAAATGTCATGACAAAAGATCGTGAAAAAGTCATGACAAAAGGTCATTTTAGAATCAGATCTTCAACCTATATTTTTCCATATCTCTCAAAACACAAGACTTAACAAAAGGTCATGAAAAATGATCTACATAAGATTATTTTTTAGTTCAATCTTAAACTGACATAATTTGTCCGTGACTCCAACAGCATAAGACTTGACAAAGGGTCAAGACAAAAGGTCATGACAAAAAAATCATTTTAGATATTTGTTCGTGCCTAGGCAAGGTTATGACAAAAACTCATGACAAGTATTGACAAAGTTATGAAAAGGTCATAAAAAGGTTATGACAAAAGGTCATGACACAAGGTCATTTTAGAGTCAGGTCTTAAACCTATATTAGTCCATATCTTCCAAAATACATGAGTTGACAAAAGAAGATAAGATGTTATGACTTAAAGTAATTTTAGAGTTGGATCTTAAACTGATATTTGTCCAAGCCTCCCAGAGCATAAGACTTGACAAAAGGTCATGACAACAGGTTATGACAAAAGATCATTTTAGATATTTGTTCGTAACCTTGCTCACTCTGCTCCCCAAAGTCCACATTGATGGGAGGCACAAGGTTACGAACAAATGTCATGACCTTGCCCACTCTGCTCCCCATAGAGGAGCAGAGTGGCCATGTCAAGACACAGAAAAATAATCTGACCTTAAAAGTCACCTTTTGTCATGACGTTTTCTCATAACCTTTTGATGACCTTGTCACATCTTTGTCATAACGTTGTCATGGCCTTTTGTCATGACCTTTTGTCATGACTTTGTCGTAACGTTGTCATGACCTTTTGTCATGACCTTTTGTCATAACTTTGTCGTAACGTAGTCATGACCTTTTGTCATGACCTTTTATCATAACTTTGTCGTAACGTTGTCATGACCTTTTGTCATGACCTTTTGTCATTACAACGTTACGACAAAGTTGTGACAAGGTCATCAAAAGGTTATGACAAAACGTCATGACACAAGGTGACTTTTAAGGTCAGATTATTTTTCTGTGTCTTCGTACAACACAAGGTCATGACAAGGTCATTTTAGAGTCAGATCTTAAACTGATATTTGTCTGTGACTCCCACGACACAAAATGTGACAGTTTAAAGTCAGATCTTAAACCGATATTAGTACATGATTTCCACTACATGTTGACAAAAATCATGACACGGGGTCATTTTACAGTCAGATCTTTGAATAATATTTTGTCGGTGCAACCCAGCACACAAGACTTTACAAAAGATCATGACAAAATTTCTTATTAGAGTTAGAACTTAAACTGACATTTGTCCACAAAATTTCATGACACAAGGTCATCTCAGAGTCAGATTTTTTAACAGATATTTGTCCGTGCCTCCCACAACACAAGACTTCACAAAAGGCCATGACACAAGATGCTTTTAGAGTTTGAACTTAAACTGACATTTGACCATATCTCCCACAACACAGGATTCAACAAAAGGTCATGACAAAAGGTCATGCATAACACAAAGTCATTTTAGAGTCAGATATTAAACTGATATTCGTCCGTGCCTTCCATCAAACAAGATTTGACGAAAGGTCATGAAATTATGTCATGATACAAGGTCATTTTATAGTTAGATCTTGAACTGATATTTGTCCGTGTCTCCAACAATACAAGACTTGACAAAAGGTCAGATCTTAAACTGATATTTATTCGTGCCTCCCTCTACAAAATGTCATTTTAGAGTCAGATTTTAACTGATATTCGTCCATGCCTCCCACCCTACAAAAATTTAAACCAGTTCATGACAAAAGGTCATGAGACAAGGTCCTTTTAGAGTCAGATCTTTGATTAATATTTGACCGTGTCCCCAACAAGAGTAGACTTGACGAAAGGTTATGCAACGAGTCATCTGTCCGTGCCTACAAAACACAAGACTTTACAAAAGGTCATGACACCCAGGTGTTGATTAAAATAATTTATTGTGAATTTCGTAATCCATCCAATTTGTATAATTCAGACATATAACTGTAGATATATACATATAAGTTGGCCGATCGAGGGCGACCCGAAAGCTCTCTTTTGAATAGCTACAACATGGTGCTGTAGAGGGTGCTACTTTTTTCCCTGTATGACACTTTCATTTGAGTGTCAAGGAGTTGGCTGGCGAAATTAATTAAATGAAATTAATTAATTTTATTAAATCATGATAATAAGTATTTTATTAAAAATAAATTAATTTTGGGTGTCCAAGTATTTTTTGAGAATCGTGTATAAAATAAATACCAAGTGATTAAGTACAAAAAAGTTTGAGATCCAGTCAAAACTTGTTGACCTATAAATCTGTCCCCAAAAAATAAACATCCGCACACCTGCAAAGAGCTGTCAAAAGAGGCATCGGATTTCAAAGCATAAACAAATGTATTTTTTAAAATAGTGGACAATTTGGGTTGGTGTCACCAAGTTTGGCACAAGGCCTTGAATCAATAAATCATTGGTCAACCAACCACACGACTGCTCCTTGTAGCCCCTCCCGATGACTGCCTGATTGGCCGATTGTCTAAACCAATCAGGGGCAAACCGGGGGGATTGTTACGATGATAGCCATTGGTCGGCTGTCCCCATTGGCTGACCAATCAGAAACTGATTATTCAGGATTCGGGCCCATAAATAGAGGACACCCAAAGCGAAAAATGGAGTTGGTTCAGGAATTCGCCGCTTAAAGAACCAAATCCGTTGCCATTGCATTCGCCATTTTGACACTGCCTAATTGCTGTTAAAAATCCGCCAGTCAACTACTTTCACCCCCAGTTCGCGGTGTTTGATGAAAAATTATTAAAACAACTGTGTAAATAAACGTTTGTTACTGTTTATAACAAACGCCTTTTTTTGTCATTTTTCTAAATTTGCTGGGCAGCTTTTCTTCTCTCCAACACGAATTGCAACCTTCATCGACTGGACCACATCCATCTTCTCTTTCCTCGGATCTGAAAGCAACGTGGGCGTGGAAAGAAACAGAGAAAGACCAGTCGACACATGTGGTAATCACGAAACCAGCGGTCAACTAGGTGTCGTGAAGCTATATTACCACACCTGGATTACTCAACTTACCCTTGATCTGTACCTTATAATGCTGAATGTTAAGCATGGAGGAATCAAGTACCATTTTTGTGTTTTTGGTATGACTCGCCCAAATTCCCGGAACATTGGCGAACATCTTAACCATTATGCTAGTGGACCAGTTTTATGCCAATGGAGTGGCCAATTGGCACAGTCAAAGTGTGTTCATGAACGGTCCGGGAAACTGGGGTTCAATCCCAGTTTGAGTCATACCAAAGGTACAAAAAATAGTAGTTGATTCCTCCTTTCTTTATAATGAGCATTATAAGGCATGGATCAATGGTAAGTGTAGCAATCCAGAGAAAGAAGTATCACCCTCCTCTACACTTCGCAGTAGTAGCTATTAAAAAGAGAGCTTTCAGGTCGCCCTCGAAAGGGGTAGCTCCAACACCTTGGTGTAGTCGCTACCGAAAAGGGAGCCTTCCGGTCGCCCTCGACTACGCTCGGCCAGCTTACTTATCTATCTATCTACCTATATATATACATATATATATATATATATATATATGTGTGTGTGTGTGTGTGTGTGTGTGTGTGTGTGTGTGTCGCCCTATCCGCAGGACTTAGAATATGCAAGAACACCCCAAAATGTGTCCCGTGTATAGACAAAATCAAACAGTAAAACCTCAATTCTAGATAGTAATATAGTCCCTTACCGCCATTACTCCCAGTTCTACTCGAACATAGATCTGTAGTACTTATGGGTCTAACAGATATACTAAAACAGTTTCTTTCTTTTTTAATAGGTCAATGGAAAAGCACTTAAGAGCACTATAGAAAAAATCTAAAAGTGAACGTACAATAAATGCAATTACCTAACATCTCGGCATAAAATAACCTTAACAGGTTAACATGTCGTTTAAATCTATAAATCCACTGATCAATTAATTAAGCTTAATTGATTTTCTTGTAAAGTAGTCCAAATTCAGTTTCAATTCACCGAGCTCAATTATTGGAAAATAGTACAGTTAAAGCAACCCTCAATTTTCTCAGAAGATTGCACAGATCTCTGCTTAGTTGACAAAACTCAATCTCGGTAAGTTAGTTCAGCTCCAAATTTAATTAATTTTGTTTTGTTGCTTTCTTTTTTTTTTTTTTTTGGTGGGGGGACAGGTTCTCTATGAAACTGTCTTCTTCTTCTTCTTCTTCTTCTTCTTCTTCTTCTTCTTCTTCTTCTTCTTCTTCTTCTTCTTCCAATCTGCCTTTTCATTTGATCTGCACTCTTCCACAATGTCTTTCAAGCGATTCTTCTTTCTCTCGCTAACAGTCTCACATAACAACCGTGTAAAGTGAATCACCTGTCAGCCGTTTTACGTCTGCTAAATCACGTGACAATTTCATATTCCATTCATAAAAATAGAATGACAGGATGGAACTATTGGACTCCATGACTCAAGGACTATGAGAATACACGGCGAAAAGAATTTTTTATCAATAAAATATAGCGTAATGATCTTGGAAATAAGAAAGCCTGAACTAAAAGAAAAAAAAACACAAATTTGTAAATCCTGGAACAGACATAATTTGAAACCGACATCCGAGATGAAGTATTTTTATAATTCTATTAATTTGTGTCCTTATTTCTCTTGTTTTGATCATTAATCTTTTGACGATATGCTCCCGAGACTTTCTTCCTGTAACCTATTTCGTTTAAATACTTTATTAAAATTACATAATGAAGTCTTCAGATTATTATCATTATTTTGTTGTTTTGATCATGAATATTTGATTTATATGCTTTCTATTCTTTTCATTAGATGATGTTATGGTTGAATATTGTTTAAAAGAATTTACAGTTTCATGGAAACAAGTATTCCTATCAAATACGGATAATTTGTACACAATTTCATGGTTTTAAAAATTCCTGTTTAATACTAATAATTATATGGGTTAAAGTAATTATTAAGATTTAAGAATAAACATGCAAAGGTATATTTTAGCAAGTAAAAATAGAAGAACTAAAAAAATCTAGGGAACAGGAAGCTGACGGTAGCACCAAATGTAGTGGAGGTCCTCGGAACGATTACAAAGGGCTTGATAAGGGATCAAGCCCTTTGTAATCGTCCGAGGACATAAGAGTTGAAAATCAGAGAACGAGCAAAGATAATCAAAACTACTTTATAAAGATCATCCAAAATACTGAGAAGAGTCCTGGAGTCTTGTAGAGGCTTGCTATCTCTCAAACTCCAGTGAGGAAACATCGGCTGACACTGGTACGAAAAACTTGAAAAGGTGTATCGACTGGATGGGCAAGGTGATCCACTGAGAGATCAGCAAGAAATTTAAATTTAACCGTACGAACAAAAGGTATATGCAAAACTCAGCATATGTCCTAAAGAATGTCACACTGCTATGGGACTTTGACATACAAACAGATCACCTAATCTCAGCCAGAAAACCAGACCTTATAATAATTAACCAAAAAAAAAAAAAAAAAAGATAGCTAGCAAAATTGCGAACTTTGCTGTCCCGACTGACAGAAGAATAAAACTGAAGGAAAGTGAAAAAGATTAGTACCTCCACCTTGCTAGGGAATTGAAAAATTATCGATCAAGAACGTGACAATTATCATATTTACCAACCCCTCCTCTCGGGTAGGATATGACACAAGGTCAATTTTTCAGCGGATTTTAACAGGTTTGAATTCAGAGTTGTCCTTCTCCTAAACTAGTTGCCTTACCAAGGTAGAAGAACCTAGTCTGCCCTACTATTTACCCATAGCTGGAGGGAGAATAATTGGATTCATACCTTTCCCAAGGGTACTAGAGCTGTGTGAAATGCAATCAGTATCGTCCAGGATTTGAACTCGTGTCGCCGTGTCCATTTCCTACGGCGATAACCATTACACAACGGGCACCTCATAGAACGTGAGAATTATACCAATCGTGATTAGCGCTTTTGGTACAGTCACCAAAGTATTATTTAAGGGACTGGAGGACTTAGAGATAGGAGGACGAGTGGAGACCATCTAAACAACAACATTATTGAAAACGTACAGAATACTGAGAAGAATGCTAGGGACTTAAAGAGACTTGCTCTCACTCAAACTCCAGTGAAAGACCATCAGCTCAAACTGATGTGAAAAACTCTCAAGGAGTAACCTACCGATGATGTGGAAAATATTAACAGCGCTAATAAGGGAAGAGATTTACTACTCGCTAACAAGCCGCGGATTGTTCCCTGACGAATGGAAAGGATGCCGCAAAGGATCCAGAGGCACAGAATAGTTACTTTACATAGATCAACATATCCTAAATGAGAGCGAGACCAGACGGAAAAATCTAGCTATGGCCTAGATTGACTACAAAAAGGCAGATGATATGGTTCCACAAAGCTGGATAATAGACTGTCTCAAAATGTACAAAATATCAGACGAAGTCATAAACTTTATCGACAAAACCAGGAAAACTTGGAGAGTGGAATTGACAGCAGACGGAAGAAGCTTAACTGAAGTAAAGATCCAAAGAGGAATTTTACAAGGAGATGCACTATCATATTTACCCAACCCCTCCACTCGGGCAGGATATGACACATGGTCAATTTTTAAGCGGAGTTTAACAGGTTTGAATTCAGAGTTTTCCTTCTCCTTGACTAGTTGCCTCACCAAGGCTGAAGAACCTAGTCTGCCCTACTATTTACCCAAAGCTGGAGGGAGAATAATTGGATTCATACCTTTCCCAAGGGTATTAGTGCTATGTGAAATGCAATCAGTCCAGGATTTGAACTCGTGTCGCCGCGTTCAATTCCTGCGACGATAACAATTACACCACGGGCACCTCCAAGAGATGCATTATCACCGTTACTATTTGTAATTTCCATGATGCCATTTAACCACTTACTCAGAAAATGCACAGCCAGATACAAACTTAGTAGATCGCAAGAAAAACCTTATAAAAGAAATAAATACCTGGGCAGTACCTCTCGTTAGATATTCGGGACCCTTTCTAAAATGGACCAGAGAAGAACTTAAACAAATGGACCAAAGAACATGAAAACTTATGACTATGCACTAGGCATTACTTCCCAGAGACGACGTTGACAGACTCTATGTATCAAGAAAAGAGGGAGGAAGAGGACTTGCCAGGATCGAAGACAGCGTTGACGCATCGATACAACGATTCGAAGACTGCATAGGAAAACACGAGGGAGGACTATTTACAGACATTAGAAACGATACTGACCACACGATGAACAACAGAAAGACAACAACTTGGAAACAAAAATAGGAAGTAAACAAGTATATGGGCGTTTTAAACGACTAATAAACAACATTTCACACCGGAAAACCTGGACCTGGCTAAGAAAAGGGAACCTTAAGAGAGAAAAAGAATCTCTTCTAATAGCAGCACAAAACAACGCCATAAGAACTAATCATATCGAAACGAGAATAGATAAGCCGCAACAAAGTATATGCGGTGACAGAGATGAAACCATCGATCACATAATAAGCGAATGCAGCCAATTAGCAAAGAAGGAGTATAAGACTAGACACGACTGGGTTGGCAAGGTGATCCACTGGGAGATGTGCAAGAAATTTTAATTTGACCATACCAACAAATGGTATACGCACAACCCAGCACCTGTCCTAGAAAATGATACACATAAACTCCTTTGACTTTGACGTACCGACGGATCGCCTAATCTCGGCCAGAAGACCAGACCTAATAAAAATCAACAAAAAACAGAGAATTTGCAAAACTGTCGACTTTGCTGTCCGGGCTGACCACAGAATAAAACAGAAAGAATGTGAAAGAAAGATAAGTACCTCGACCTTGCTAGAGAATTGAAAAAACTATGGACCATGAAAATGAAAATTGTAGCAATTGTGATTGGAGCTTTGGGCTCAGTAACAAAAATATTACTAAAGGGACTGGAGGACTTGGAAGTTGGTGGACGAGTGGAGACCATCCAAACTACAACATTATTGAGAATGACCAGAATACTGAAAAGAGTCCTGGAGACTTGAGGAGACTTGCTCTCGCTCAAACTCCAGTGAAAGACAATCAGCTAAGGCTGATGTGAAAAACTCCAATGGAGATAACAATAATATTAAAATGATCACCTAATCTCGGCCAACAGACCAGACCTTACTGTAATAAACAAATAAAAAATGAGAACTTTCAAAATTGTCGATTTTACTGTACCGGCTGACCACAGAATGAAACTGAAAGAAAGTGAAAAGAAGGATAAGTACCAAAACCTTGCCAGGGAATTGAAAAAAAAACTATGGAACATGGAGGTGATAATTATATTAATCGTGATTAGTGCATTCGGTACAGTAACTAAAGGACTATTAAATGGACTGGAGGACTTGTAGGTTGGAGGACGGGTGGAGACCACCCAGACTACAGCATTATTGAGAACGACCAGATTACTGAGAAGAGTCCTGTAGACTTGAGGAGACTTGAGGTCACTCAAACTCCAGTGAAAGACGTTAGTTGATTACTAACGCTGATGTGAAAAACTCTAATGAGTCTAATAATAATAATAATAATAATAATAATAATAAGCCCTCGTAAACGATTATATGTTCACTTAACTATTCAAAATACCAATAATTTACAGTTATATGATATCAAATATTGGTTTCTAATAAGAAGACTGATGGAACCCTGACTGCTTCTAAGGGACAGAGGAGCAATTGCAATGAAGGGGCATTCCTCACTCATCAAAGCTCCAGAACTGGATTCTTCTATTAGATGCAGTTTAATGTAATACCCAGCAACCCCTTTGTTGTGGGGGAATAGTCTTACCGCCCTGCACTCGGTATATTCTAAGCCTTGCTAACAGGGTTTCTTATCTAATTATGCTAATAATGATGACAGTAATCATTGACCACAGGGGAAAACTGAAAGAAAGCGAAAAGAAAGATAAGTACCAAGACCTTGCTAGAGAACTAAAAAAACAATTGAACATGAAGGTGAGGGTGATACTTATTGTGATGGGTGCACTCGGTGCAGTCATCAGAGGATTGATGCTGGGACTGGAGGACATGGAAATAAGAGGATAAGTTGCGACTATCCAAACGACCGTACTATTAAGATCGGCCAGAATACTGAGATGAGTCCAGGAGATTTGGGGAGACTTGCTGTCACTCACCCCTATGGAAAACCATCTGCTAATGCTGGTGTGAAATGCTCTCAAAAGAGTGAAATGATAATAATTCATAAATATTTATAAAAATTATATAGTTTCAAGTAATCAATCATAATTTTAAGGTTTCAAGGCATGGCTATTAAGATATGCAATCTCTGGGGTGAATAAGAACATATTTGTGATTTTTTAACTCAGAATTATTTGTATCAGCTGAAAAGCTGTTGATTCAGTTTTTATTATTTACTTTTGCTGATTGAGTGGAAAATTTCCTCAGAAAAATGACCAACACTCAAATGTCAAACATAGTTTTAGATCTTGACTGAAACTTAAGCTCACATATCTTTTTGCCTTTTTGTGTTGGTGGGGGTTTTGTTATCAATACTAGCTGCTTTAGGGGGTGTCCTCGTGGTGTAATGGTTAAACCGATGGACTGCGAAATCGTAGTAAGCGAGTTCGAACTCCAGTCTCGCTATTACGTTCACTTTCGGGCAAATACCCTTGGGAAAGGTATGAACCCCCTTATCCTCCCAGCTATGGGTTAAATAGTACCACAACTGTTCTTCTAGGAGAATAGATTTGGCATTAAATAACCTTCAAATGTTCATATGTAATTAAACAAACCAGCTGCTTTATTTTTGGCTCTGATGCAAAAAGATCCTTGATATAACATAAAAAAAGATTAACTGATTTAATTGCAATAATAAGCAAATAAAATTCCAAGTTAAAAAAAAAAAAACTTGTCAAAATTAGTAAAGTAAAAAAACAAAAAAAAAAACAAAGGGATATAGTCGAAATTCAACAGCACAACATTTACACTTTAACAGTCCTTAAAAATTTAAATTATCACTGTTAAATTCCATCTAAAACCCATTAAGAACTACTTTAAATGAAGACCTGTCTCCCGTCTTTATTCCATTTGAATGTTTTTCTCTGCCAAAGGGAATTCTTCAAAACTGTTGACATTTTAACATTTAAGAAAATGAATGTTGCCCTCTTCTGAATTTACTGTTTGGCTTTTACAAAAAAAAAGTTCTTTTTAAAACGTAATTTTTACACCTTTGACTCAAGAAGTTATTTTTCTTCGAATTCGTAACAATTTTGTATTTTACCATGGTCAACAACAACAACAACAACAACAACAAAAAGAAATTTCCAACAAACTCAAAAAAATCATTCTAAAACAATAAGCATAATATGAAGAAAAATCGAGAATTATTGTTCTTGACTCTCTTTCCTTATTCAGACGGTGACCGCCATTTTTGTTTGTTTGCTAAACTTGAAAATTGTAATTCTCCATCTTTAATTTAACACGGAATATTTAGTGAATAATAAATGTCTTACTATACTACACCGCAAAACATTAAAAGATGGACAAGAACCAGAAAAATCTGAGTTTATAAAAACATTAAAAATCCAATGAAGTAGTTTAACATTTGTTATCTTCTCTAGCTAAATCCTAGACAAAAAGCAAATTTAGACATCTTTCCCGCCAGTATAATGCCAAGCAGACGATAATGTCGCCATTTGGTCTCAAAGAAATAATAGTAAAATTTCAAATTTAAAGTAACAGACATTTCTTATAATTAATCTTTTAGAATCAAACGAGTTCGAATAATTTTAAATGAATTACAACGCAAACAAAGTATTTATTAATTGGAAATCTTTGTAAAATTGAATCGATATTGATTTTCGCATTAAAATGAAAGTAATTATACATAAATAATTTTTTGTGATAATATTCGATTACTGAATCCCCCATAAAATCGATATCCTCTTTCTTAATGTCAGGTGACTTGAATCAAATTGGAACGAACATATTTAGATGACAGTAGCTGAAGCTAAATGAATTTATAGTGGAACGTTCGTTTCTATAGTTACTTCCTTACAAATGTAAATCAACTGCAGTCTAACTACAATGTCCTAGTGAAGAGTTAATTCTGTCCAAACCTTTTTGACATGAATGTATGTTATATATATATATATATATATATATATATATATATGAATGTACCCGACTTTTGTATCTCAGGCAGGATGCGATACAAGGTCAGTTTCTTAAGCGATGTATAGCGGGTTTCGTTATATTATTGCAGAAGGACTTTCTTATATTATCATTTTTCGTTGGTCATATCTTATCTGGCGGTTTAGTTAGGCTTAGAACATTACGGCTTAGTGCACGGGTAGGGACACACATTGAGCGCAGGTTTTCACGCGCGCGGGGGGAGGATGTGACAGTCACAGATGTCATAATAAAAACCCCGGATAGGAAATGAAATTGGGGATGTGAATGACGTCATGCCCGAAAGTGATGGGCTGGGATTATTGAGTATTTTGAAAAAAGCAGGTAGTTGAGATTCAGACCTGGGCAAGTCGACTTGAGTCTACGAGATGCGCCGCGCGTTGTGGGGTCACATGGAACAGTCAGCATAGTAGAATTGTGTCTTTCTCTCCTCGTGTCGAAAACCTACAAGTCAAGAAGGTAATAAAAGTTTCGTACCTGAACCAAGTGAGTCGTCAGTGTTTAGCGGGATTCCAATGCATGTGAATATTTTATGCCTTATGAACGTTTCACGTATCCGTATATTTCACGTATTAATATATGGCTATATTACAATTTGAATTCAGAGATTTTCTTCTTATTGATTGCCTAATCAAAACGAAAGAATTAATCCTGCCCTACTATTTGCACAGAGCGAGGTAGAACAGACGATATATATATGCCTTTCGCAAGTACATTAGTTGCATGAAGTGTAATGCAAACACTCTAGACCAAGGTTTGAACTCGGTTTGCCGACTCCATTTCTTTTGATTATAACTGTAACACTAATATCGTCTACATTACTATACATACCTTGTTCCTTATGAAAGACCTGTGAATAGTGTAATTATCGACGGAATTGACCGACCGAATTCAAATGATGGCTGCTGTTTGAAACTGACAAAATGCCTACAATCTTTGTGTAACAGCTAGTTTTCTCTGACATTTAAGCAGCACAACTATATACAACTCAATGATTAATGTAAGATCACTCCTTAAGTGGAGTACAGCTGGTTTGAGGTTAAAGTTTTCTTTCTCCTAACCTGATTGTCTAACCCCCAACTAAAGAACTAATTCTGCTTTACTACAAGTGTGGGTCAAAAGTTTTGCAATATTTTGCTAACGTTGAGGTTTTTAAGGTGACGAATCCTACTGGACTATGAGATGACAGGATGGCCTGATACACTCCGAGTGCTACTCGCTAAAATTGTACATATGGTTTGGAGTGTGGTCTCAGAACCTAAGGTTTTTGGCCTCTCTAGCCTTGCCTAATTATCAAGATTCACACAACTCCAGCGAAATGTCTTTTTGCTTGTGATCAACTGCGCATTCACTTTTCAAAAAACAAATGGTTATTGTGGTTTCTGCAGCTTTATCACCTATTTCGAACTGGTAAAGCATAAGTTCGTAAAGTAGACTACGTTGCACATTTATTATAAATCAATTACGGAATAAAGAAATGCACAACGTGTCAGCGTACCAACTAAAATGACACTATCAACCATAGTGGGTAGCTTCACACGCCTTGAACTGCTTCGATTAAATGAATTACGTCCCAACTATTCGAACTATTAAAATACTTTGGATTCATCCAAATATTTACTCATAGCTGAGTAGAGTATATATGGTTTCATGCTTTTCACAAAGGCATTAGCTCAAAATGAAACGCAAATGCTTTCAGTCATGGATTTTAATTCGGGGCACTGTTGTCATTTTCTACGACGATACTTATTTTGCTAAACGTGCCTTCATATATAATGAAAGTCACTTAAAACCAAATATACAATCTTCATTTTACGTATTATTATCTATTCTGAATTTTCTAAATGTTTCTTAACTTTTAAAAAGAAAAAGAAAACACTTGGCAGTCATAAAAGCAGAAACGTATTCAAACTGAATATTCGATATCAGATTTCTGTATTTTAATGTTTTGTGTTCTGGTACAATTTTTTATTGCATAGATGATTGGACTTTTGGTGCATCTAAAAACCGTATGTTCGTTATCATTTTACATTATGTAAGGAAATGGATTGTACTGCTTGGTTTTATATGAAGAAATAAATAAAAGATGAACCGGTCAAGCCGAAGGAATGAAAGAAATAAATGACAAATTAACTAAATAAATAAATCATCATCATCATCATCATCATGTCACGCTGCCAGCATGGATCTCTTTGACACTCTCTCACCATCCGTCTCTATCGTCTTTGCTCCCGGAAGGTCTTCAATGCTATGTCTTGTATCAGCACAGAGCTGTTGTATATAGGTTCTAGCTCGTCGTCTTGCCTTTGCTTGTCTATGTGAAGGGGTTCACAGGAGTATTCCACTTATGAGTTCGTCCTGACTTATCCAGCAGTGTCCTGCATGTCTGGTTCATCTAACTTGGGTAGTTTTCAAGATAGGTGGTAAGTGTCCGTATAGCTGTTTTTGGGTCTTGTTTCCAGGACTTGTTCAATATTGCTCACATCATTCTTGTGTAATTGCAATCAAGATTTTCACCATACGTTTAGTTAGTGTCCATGTAGTGCATCCATATAGCAGAATTGACACAACTGCCACTTGGAAAAACTGTATTTTATTTTATCGGTCAGGTCTGACATCCATCTGACCGATACCCTATCGATAGCTGTCCATGCTTTTGCTAGTTGCGGGTTGACGTCTTTCTCGGTTGATGAGACACTGCTTCCGAGGTTGGTAAAATTGTCCACTAGTTTCAGAGAGCTACCATTTAGTGTTGAGATGTCACCTCTTTGATTAAAGGGCATATATTCCGTTTTGTCTGTGTTGACATCGAAGACTATGCCAGCAGCTGCTCGTTCCAGACTATGGAGCAGGGTTTTGGCTTGGGCGGGTGTATTTGTCAGAAGCGCTATGTCATCGGCGTAGTCCGGGTTCGCAATTGTTTGTGCAAGGTATCTTCTGCTTCATTCCTTTGCCCGCTTGAAACCGATATCTTTCATTATATCTATAGACGTTCTAAGCACGTAATCTAGGCAGATGATAAACAGGTATCAGGCTAAGGTGTCTTCTTGTAGTACATCTACTACTAGGTCAAAGCAGTCTATGTTTGATGCTATATAAAAAGACAATAAATAGACAAATAAACAAACAAAATCAGCAGGCGCCAAACACACACACACACACACACACACACACACACACAAAATAAATACACATCTCAGACACCATGGCAGCTATCCTTTTAAGTTCAGACTAGACTGTTAGAAAATTGTGGTGCAGGATTTTGAGTTTTAAGGGGATATCCATCGTCTGAAAGGTCAGGGAGTATTCGACCGTTAGAGTGGGTGAGTAACTGGCATTGAGTGATTTTATCAGAACGTAAGGTGTGAGCAACCGTTATATCGGACAGTGAAAGAGTTTTGATCTCCCAAATCAAATAGTCCAGATGGTTTCAGAAGTCAGCAACAATAAAAACCTTATGGGCAGCCCTTCGTCTATTTATCTAATTATTTCCTTCTTGTTTCAAAATTCAATCGTATTTTAACTTTTCATTGACGAACAAACGATAAAAGGAAGCTGCAATTCCTGTGTTTGTATCAGTTAGCATTAACATGACAAGAAAAATATTTTTCATGTTGAAAGGAGTTGGGAACATCCTTTCTTCTCGGAAAATTAAAGAACGAACAAGAATTCGATTACCCTTCGCAGAGAAAACATGTGAGGAACTGAGCTATGTTTTGTGTATCCCACTCACCACTGCCTTATTCAGCAAAGCCGGCCAAAGCAGCAATCCATCACACACTCTTCTGACCCTAACCCACATAGCCCTTTGTCATCATGGTAATAAAAGTTCAGAAGAAGGACGGAGGATACGACCCATACACGTCTATGTAGTAAGCCTTGACACAAAGAGCAATACAAAATTCGTTTTTGTTCGGCCAGGGTAGAATCACTGCTTCGAATTCTAAACATGTTTCTAAGTTTGATTTTAAAAAATAATCGCGAAAATTAATTAAGTTTAAACGCTAATTAAAAGTTTATTTCATGTTTCTCTTCGAATTTCTTCAGCACATTTCCAACTGGATTAACTTCAAAATAATATTTCTTTTATTTTTCTCTCTTTTTTAGTTACAAGTATCATATTTCTTCTTAAAGGAACATTTCTCGGAATTTTACTAAATGCGATATAGATTAATTCGACTGTTATCTGAAAGGTAAGTTAAACATTCTTAATAACTTTTTTCTTTTGTGAAAAAAAGAAAGAAAGAAAGAACCAATAAGTAAATTATTGCTTATTTCTTTACTTTTTTTAATTAGATTTTGTTTTTTCTTGCTGGTGACATGAGGCAAATTAATC
The DNA here is from genome assembly GCA_963585895.1 of Sepioteuthis lessoniana. Classification (NCBI taxonomy): domain Eukaryota; kingdom Metazoa; phylum Mollusca; class Cephalopoda; order Myopsida; family Loliginidae; genus Sepioteuthis; species Sepioteuthis lessoniana. The sequence continues at coordinate 121,072,853 of OY757907.1, forward strand.
TCGAAAACACTCAACTTAAAAAACTGAAGCTTTTAGAACTTTTCTTTACCGCACTGATTTCTGTAGACATTTTTATCTTCCTTGATTTTTCTTACTGCATGTCAATTCATTCTTCATCTTTCAGGCTCTTTAACATGCAATTCTTTTATCTTAACAATTTGGGTTTTACTGGCTCGGATTGTTATTTACACGCTCTACGTTTGTTATTTACTAAGTGGCAGATCCACTGCAGCTTTAAATTCAAATTTATCCATCTCCTAAACTGGTTGTCAAACAAAGATACTGACTTGTTGTTTGACAAGTAGCTGGGAGAAATATATGAATTTATGTCGTTTATTTGATAATTTTTGAGAATTGAACGCAAGGAATCTCAGCTAAAATATAAATACTTCTCACCGATTACATTTTTCAAGTCATCTGTCTAAACCTCCTTATCCTTTCATGGGTTAAATGATACCATTATTGTTCTCCTGAAAGGATGGCTTCGGCATTAACTAACCCATGAAAGTTGATCTGTTAGTGGAAATAAACGAAACCAAACAAAAAATGTGAAATGGTTGCTGAATTTTTTTCAGTCCAATTAAGGAAATAATTATTTTGCACGCAGTTTATACATTTTGCAAATGTTAAATAAATATAAGAAATAATGAGCCAAGTGCGGCGAATAAAGAGATGTATATGAGAAATAGTGTCTACGTTTCATGACTCTGATTGATTTTTACGGTAATTCAACCTATCTAGGGTTATTTTATGCCTAGAAATTAGGGAATCGCGTTTATTGTGTGTTTATATTCATATTTTTATAGTTGTTTCTTAAGAAGGTTTTTTTCACACCGTACTATCAAATGGGACCATTTTTCACACAGATCTATTTGATTTATAGATCGGACCCTTGGAATAATGACAATGAAAGGTAACTACACTCTCCCAGATTTCAAAACTGGAACGACAGCGAAAACTTTTAATTTTGGGGGTTATACCCTGGACACCTCTTTTTGGAGGTTGGGGAGGGACAGCAGCGGATGCAGCTGGCTAAGCCTTATCAACTGGACAGAGAACTTCCCTGCATCCCCTTTTAGTTATATGCGAAAAAAAAAAAAAATTAGACATCTTTTCCTGGCTACTGTATGCTTTAGCAGAACTAATAGATCCCTGTCCAGAACACAGAACACTGTTATTCTATTCCTTTAAATACGGACTACAAGTGACGATCGCATTTTCAAGCACACTGCTATTATCTTCGGACAACTTTCTTTCAAATTCCAAACACTCAAGCAATTGACAGTGTCTCTGTGAATGATTCAAACTTCTTCTCGGTGTTCTTATCTAAAACCTAGAGTGGCCGAAAGACAGTAATATCCTTTGCAAAACTTTACTTAAGCCTTAAACTGTCACTCGAGATAAAAGACTGCCTTTCAATGGCTGTCTTCAAAATGTCACCCATTCAAAATATCTTCTGGTGTGCGCTTGCGCGTTGCAAAACGTATTATGACCAGTATATATCTACGCGTCTAATCTTATTATATGTGCATTTGTACTTGTCAGACTGATTATATATAAGGATGTTAGCGGTTTACTTGTCCAATAAATATCAACGCTATTCACTTGTATTTCGTAATGCGCTTCGTATATCACTTAGTCAGTGGATGATGTTGAAATCAATACTCAGCGTTGTAATATGAGAGGCCATGGTTCGAGCCTGCTATTGAAATATATACAGTACTTTGCAAAAGTCTTCGGCAACATGGAACAGTCGTAAATTTCTACTAATTGCCAACTTAGAAGACGAAGCAGGGTGTGTTTTTTTTTACAGATAAAACTTTAATCCTGTGGGAGTCGTTTCCATTCGTGATCATAATATTTTATAGGAGGGATCCTGAATCAGAGGGAAAGATGCGAAAGCACGCCATAAAAATGGCCTTGCAAAATTTTTTGAAGCTATTCAATATGAGATATAAAACAGAGTGCTCTAGTTTTCTCGATAGATCTATCATGAAGTTCTCGGTGACGGAGAAGTGAAAATCATATTAAATTTACCGAACAATACATATATGTAAAAGCATGTTTTAGTAAAAAAAATGTTTACGGATAGGCAAAACATGGGTTTGCTACTAAACTCTCTGAATCTTCGGTAAAGAAAAGGTCGCGGGCGTAGCAGTCAGTAAATTAAGCGATGCTGACAGTCTTCTGGGATATTAAAACACCCATGCTTATTCATTCCTATTGCCAATTCTTTAGGCAAAATTATTTATTGTATGACTTTTGTAACTGAAATATTTTTGTTTCTCTTTATACCTCAATCACAACATATTTGCCTTAATCTCATCACCTTTTTCTCTTTCCCTCTCTTTTCATTTTCTATATAATTAACTGGGATGCGTCTGCATGTTTGTCTTTTACAGACAACTAAACAATAGGCAGTGGAGTTAGCTTTCGAATGAATTCTGATTAGACTAACGCAAGAAGTATTTCAGTTTGTCGACGTTAAATAAACTTGAAAAACTTACTCATCTTTCCCCTAACAAAGGTAGATACGTCAAAATTCGCCATTCCTCTATGTAAATATTATTTTTTCCCTGGAATAAAAGTTGAAATATTCAATCCTCGAATTATGGTGACGAAATAATTTCCTTTGTAGAGTTTATTTTTTAATCCAAAAGTTGTTCCAAGTCGTTTTTATTACCTTTGAATTTCAATCAAGTATCTCCTCATGCTACACATTTTCCTAAAAAGATTGGCCCGCAAAAGTTATGCCATACAATATAAATTGTTTTATTAAATTAACTTGTTTTCGTTCGCATTCTGAGATATACTCTTCATATACAAGATATATTTAAATGTTTAAGCCTAATAATGATGATTTAAAGAGACATTGATGCTGGCCTAGAGTGTTCGCCAGAGGTCAGGGAGTCTGAGGTTCAATCCCAGGTCTAGTCATACCAAATAGCTCAAAAAATAGTACTTGATACCAACAGGTACGGATGAATGGAGCAATCTGGAGAAAGGACTAGCGCCCTCCCAAACATCTCGGTGAAGTAGCAATTAAAAAGAGAGCCGTCAAGTTGCCCTTGACTTCGCTCGCCAACTTAGTGATGCTTTATATAGTAGGTAATTTTTCGGTTCTGTTTGCAAGCATTTTATGAAAATAGCAATTTTGATCATTATCAAAATTAAATTTAATTTGGGAGTTTTTATTTTATTTTATTTTATTTTTATAAGTCCTCAAATATTCAAGTTGGATCTTGATTCTGGTCTGTGAATTTTGATATTCATCATGTGATTTTCAATGGTTCACATCGAAACAAAATACTGGTTAATATCTCGTCTAGTTTTGATATTATATCATGAACTATTCGATGCCGTGTCAAGAGTGTCCAAATTACTTGGGTAAATAATTTTTTCCTAAATATTCAACACTAACAACAGTCAAGTTTATTTTTTCTTGAAATGAAATGCTGTATTTTTCTTTGGGAAGGTGAAATGAGAAATGCTTTCTTGAGGAGTCACTGATATTTTTAAAACATTAAACTCTTTAATCATCAGGAAAGTGTCGAACAACATCCAGCAACAATTCCCTGCAGTCGACTGGCAATAAAACTTCTAATGGTGGAAAGGCTTTTATTACTTTTTGATATTCTATCTATTTATCTGTGTTTACACAATCCTGAAAATTCTCAGTTATATATTTAAATAACAGATGATAACCCAACGCGTATAATGACCTTGCCAGCGGTACATTGAGAATTTAAACATTTATCATTTCATAGTTTTATTCAAATGGAATGAATACGTGTATATTGAACCGTCATATAGGAATATTATTTTTCAACTTTACTCAAAGGTACCAAGTTAAGAAGATGAGGGCACCTCTGGTGGTGTAACGGTTAGCAAGCTGGACTAGCAAACCTACACGAGTGAGTTCGAGTCTCATTGGGTGCCCTATTCATTCGGCCTTGTGCCACATCGATGCAAAGAGCTTTGTAAATTACTAAGTAAAGAAGATGAGATTCAGAAAAGATTTCAGTAATCTAAATCCCTGGCCTCGAGCTAAAAACTTTCTGACGTAGACATAAACAAATTTTCAAACAAGTTCATGGGGATAAAAGAAACAAAAGATTCTTTTTTATTCAACAATATTTACTTCGTAAGAGAATATAAAAATACTATTAGCAAATCTCTTTTCTCTAATGTGAATTTGTCTTTTAGTTCGGTTTGGTTTCTTTGTGTTAATGGCATATAAACATTTATGGGTTATTTAATATCAAAGTCACCCTTTAAAAAGAACAGTGTTACGATTTAAATCATAGGTGGGAAAATAAAGGGGTTCATACCTTTCCCAAGGGTCTTAGTCCGAAAGTGAATATAATAGTGCGACTGGAGTTTGAACTAACAGTCCACCAAATTAGCCATAACGCCATTGAGATCCTCCTAATTTATCAATTAATTAAAAAAACACGTTTGGTAAAAATTCGGAGAAAATTTCAAATTAACAATCTTCTTCTTGGCTAGACTTCGCGAACGAAGATTCATAAAGGAGGCTGTCCACGTCGACTGCACACATGCTGATGGCTGACTAGGCTGATGCGGGACAGGCAAGTCCACCCACAGAGACTGCAGTCAAAGGTCTGGTCTAGTATGGCTGCTGAGGCTCCCTGGATCTTCCTCCTGCTGCGTTTTTCCCTGAGGTTGGCTCTGCAGGTGTCCTCAAAGATGGAGATGACTTGGTAGACACCAAGTGTCAGTGTTTCTTTAAAACGTTTCTTTGGTGAATCTCTTTCACGGTAGCCAATGGAGAGTTCACTATACAGGGATATCTAGGCCAGGCGATGCCCCCGCCATTATGGAGACATGCCCTGCCCATCGTAGCTGTGACTTCAGCAACATGGCTTCAATGCCGGTGATTTCTGCATGATCAAGGACCTCAACATTAGAGACGTAGTTATTCCAGTGAATGTTGAGGATGGTGCAGTGACAGCGCTGATGGAAACGCTTAAGGAGTTGTTGGTGGTGGCGGTTGGTTACCCATGATTCAGATCTGGACAGCAGGGTGGTGAGTACATCGGCTCGATAGACGCCGATCTTAGTGCCCTTCTTCAGATACTTGTGGTTCTATACTCTTATGTAGAGACTGTCGAAAGCGCTATTTGTCTTGACCAATCTGTGGCGTCTGAGGTGATGGTACAACTCAGATAAGTGAACTGATGGACTGCTTTCATCTCAGTTCCACCGATTAGGATGGGGGGGTAATCTTCTTGGGGTGCAGGCTGGTGGAGGACCTCAATCTTCTTCAAGCTGACCTCGAGTCCAAAAATCTGGGCAGCCTCTGCAAAGCAGGAAGATAGGTGCTGCTGGGCTCTTTTGGTGTGGGAAACAAGGGCAGAGTCGTCAGCGAAGAGGAGGTCATTATATATATATATATATATTTATTTATTTATTTTCATGGAATTTAGACTGCGACCACTGGGTTTCATGGAGTCTTTTACAAAACAACAATCGTCAGGCAGTTAACAAAATGAAATGAATCGAAAATAGAAAAAATACCGTCAAAACCGTTGAGATTTTGTAGGAATCTTTACGTGTGATTGTAAGTGTGTGAGTGTGTGCGTATGCTTGTATGGGTTATAGTTGTGTATTAATGTGTTTATGTATGGGTGGTATATAGTGTATGTGTATGTGTATGTGAGGGTACAAACGCAGCGCGTTGTTTTAACCGGATATAAAGTCGTCGGTATATCTTTTTTTTTTTTTTGCTATATTATTTTATTTCTGTATGTGGAGGTGACTATAGCTAAGCAACAAAACATCATCATTGGATATCGAGGAAAATGAATAAAGGTTTGATTTGTAAGAGTATTTAAGTGGTTGGATATATATATATATATATATATATATATATATATATATCCAACCACTTCGCAAGAGCAGGTGCGACACAAGTTCAGATTAAAGCGGAGATTAACAGATGTTAATCCAGAGTTTTCTTTTTCTTGTGCGGTTACCAGACCAAAGTCAAGGAGCCCAGAGTGTACTATTATTTATCCATAGCTGTAAGGAGAAGACCCGGATGAATACCTTTCCAAAATGTTTTAGCGTTAAATGAAACGCAAACAGATTTATCTAGGATTTGAACTCGGTTCCCGATGCCCATTTTCTCTATCAATAACCGTAAGTGAAATAGAAAGAAGCGAATTTTAGGCGTTTTCTTCGACGAAATAAATCAATTATCACGTAATATGTTAGACATACATTTCATTAAAGCTGGTCGAGAACATTTAATTTACATTTCATTAATTTTATTTCATCAAAGACTTTTTCTTTAAATCGAACAAAACTTCAAGCTTACAAATGTATAAAAATTGAAAATAATTTCATTACTTCCATTTTATTTCAACAAGATTACATTGCATAATATAATGGTAATATTTCATTCCAGCATTCTGATCTTTTTTTTAATAATGACTGAAACTTCGTTTCTAATTAAGATGCTTCGATTTATTTCACTTAATTGTTGGAAGATATTTCTTTTTATCTATGGAAATGGACATTTTTATCAAGATAGATTCTAATGACACATAATGGTTTGAAAATATGTTATTTCTTTTTTTAGCTTTCAATGTGACTCAGAATAAAATTAACTTTTTAAAAGTTTTCAATATAACGCAGCTCCTTCCGTTCAAGCGCATCATTTGGAATACTAGACAACAACACTTTCATGAAGCTTAGACATTACATTTCAAATAGGCATACATTTAACGAAAAATTGCAAATTATACCCAGATGTGCCCGTGGTGTAATTGTTATTGTCGTAGGAAATGGACACGACGACTCGAGTTCAAATCCTGGACGAGACGGATTACATTTCACATAGCAGTAATACCCTTAGGAAAGGTATGAATCCAATTATTCTCCTTCCAGCTATGGGTAAATAGTAGGGCAGACTAGGTTCTTCAGCCTTGGTAAGGCAACTAGTCTAAGAGAAGGACAACTCTGATTTCAAACCTGTTAAACTCCGCTTTAAAATTGACCTAGTTTCATATCCTGCCCGAGCGGAGGGTTTGGTAATTAGGATACCCTGATGTTTAGAATATTCGCCAATGACACAGGAGACCTGGGTTCTCTCACAGGTCGAGTCATACCAAAAACTAAAAAAATGGTACTTGATTCCTCCTTACATAACCCTCAGCATTATAAAATACAGATCAAGACTAAAATGTAGCAATCCAGGGAAAGGAGTAGCGCCCTCCCTTACACCTTGGTGTGGTAGCTATCGAAAGGGGAGCCTTCAGGTCACCCTCGACTAAAGTCGCCAAGTTTACTTTAGGTAGAATGTAATGCAAGGTTAATTTCTAAGCGAAATAAATCTGGTTTGAATTCAGAGTTTTCTTCTCTTAAACAGGGTGCCTTAACAAGTCTAAAAAAATCACAGCCCAGTCAAATATTTACCTATTGTTAGGGCGCTAAAACAAGAGCATTTAAGTGGAAATAATTTTTCAAATTCTATACATAAAAAAAGCATAACCCAAGAAAACATACATATCGAATAAGTAAAACACAATAAAGTGGACCAAAAATCTAACCTACTGAGTTAAATTTTAAAATCTTTATTTATGAGAAAATTACAAATCATACCAAGTGGCAAAATAAGAAAATGTTTTGTTTTTTTTTTAAATGAGAATTAACAACGTATACATATCTCCATCTAACAAGCTTCTTTTTTTGCTCAGTCGGCTGGGGTGGGGATGTAGGAAACACTGACTGTACCTCTAAAGAAGTGTAAGACCCCTCTAACGAGTGTCCTGTGGGGCTATTGAATAAACCGACTGCACCTCTGCAGAGGAGTAGGACTCCCTAACGAGTGTCCTGATATGACACTAAGCAATCTGATGCTGAGGTTCGAGTAATGCTGAAGCTTTGGGGAATGCAGAGTACCCCTTCATTGCTATTGCACCCTGGTACACCCTGGCCCAAAATAGTAGCACCTGATAGGACCCAATCTATGGGTTAAATAGAACTAAACAGTATAATTACGCTAATTATTTGAATTAGAACTGTTTGACTAAACTGAATAGCTTGAAATAGAAAGGTTTTTGACAGTTAAACTGTGTACTTACAATTAAACTGCCTTTTTATGTTAAACTGAATTGTTTGAAATAGAACTGTTTCTGACATTGAAACTGTACTTACGCTTAACTGAATTGTTTAAAATAGGGCAGTTTTGATATTTAACTTTGTGTAAACAAAATCTATACTTAAACTAAATTGAACTGTTTGAATTAGAATTGTTTGGATAAACTGAATAGCTTGAAATAGAAATGTTTTTGACAATTAAACTGTGTACTCATGCTAAACTGAATTGTGTGAAATTGAACTAATTATTTGTATAAAAATGGTTTTGTTATTAAATAATCCACAAAGGTTGATATGCCATAAAACCTAAACAACCGAACCAAACCAAACCAAACCTGACAAGCACTTTCCTTCCACTGTATATTTCTTGAATATTTCCTAGGGTAATATTGTAATACAGTACCTAGAATGTGGTGTAATCATAAAACAAATGATAATACAATATACAAAGAAAATATGTTATATAGTACCCAAATAAGGACAAATGGTAATACAGTGCACCAAGAAAATTTGTAATACAGAAATCAGAATATGGGCGTAATCGCAAAAGCAAATAATAGCAGTTATAATGATCGCACTAGACCATTTACATTTCGTTTCTTATTTTATACATTGGTTTTCTTTAAGTAGTAATTTTGTTTGTATCCGTCTAACACCCTTTCTCTGAATTTACTGTTGACCTCATTCTCTCTCTCTCTCTCTCTCTCTCTCTCTCTCTCTCTCTCTCTCTCTGTCTCTCTCTCTGTAAATATGTGTGTGTGTGTGTGCGTTCAAGCAGGCGCGCGTGAATGTCATTTTGAATTGAATTTTTTTTTTAAAATTACAGTTCTTTATTTTCCATTATTTAACAAAATTCATCCTGCTTTTTCATAAAAGAGTACCCCCAAAACTTCTCATTCAACCCCACAAAAATATATATGCCTGCTTGTATTTGTCAGGAGAAATATATCAAAGTTCATGCTTATGATTTATTCTGAAAACTTTTATTTTACTCGACAACGCGGAATATCCTTGGTAACTAAAATAATTGCTTCGCGACCACTTACCTCCCATCTTAAAAACCATTCAACTCAGACGAACAAGTCATGCGGAGCACTGCTAGAGAAGTAAGTGCGAGCTCATTAACGACTTTCCTCCATGGACCCCTAGTGAGGACCGACCAGCAAGGTTTTACGTATATTGTACCATAACAGCACTGAATAGACGGTTGTGCCATAATGGTACTAAATAAATGTTCGTACCTCGTATCGCTAAGTCTATACTAGTAGTCGGACCCTATTGCGAACCACCGTAGTAAATATATTACGAACACAGTAAACTCTGTTTTAGTTAACTACACAAAAAATGTATTCACTTAATAAATTGGATGCAGTTGCCAGGAGAAAGAAAGAAAGTATTAAAGCTGAGTCGAACGTATTAGCTGGTAAAGCGAAAACACGTTATAATAAGAGACAGAGGGGGAGAGAGAGAGAGAGAGAGGAGTGAGGGGTGTTTTGAGTCTCCTCTCCAGTTGTTGGGTCGCATTCGGCCGGCCGTGTTCGCCTCGGCGCAGATCTGGCCGGGTGTGCCCTGGCACTGGAGATTTCCTCCAGCCTCTGTGGGCCATCCCCACAGGCTTTTACCCCTTTCTATTGGGTTAGGTTTATTGCCTGGTGCATGAGGCGCCCCTAATAAGAGAAATGCTGACGAGGCCCAAGGTATTTTTGGCAATGCCGGGCGCGTGTGGGCTTAGGCCCTGCGATCGGACCCACCTTAAAAACAGCCTTGTGCAATATTTGTACGTTAATGGGGCGTATGATAAGTACCGAGAGAGAGAGAGAGAGAGGGGGGGAGACACAGACCTTGATTTTCTCCTTGGTTTTCTATTGTAGTTTTTTCATACTTGTCCGTAAATTTTCGTCTCTTTACATCTTCGTGGCTAGGGTTCCAATGACTGTCTTTACCTCATCACGTCTCGCATCCAACTCCCTCCAAACGAGTCAACCCTTTCCTTCTGCCATGTGTCTGTGAGAGGACATCAGTTTCTGATGGTTCCACACATGCGCAGAAGACCTGGGACCTACAGTTTTCTCCAGTCACCCTCGAATAACCCAATCATTCATTCGTAACCGGCAAACTGCTTTATCCTAATTAACTCAAAGGTCAACGACCTGCCCCCATCGACTCTACATCTGCCCTTTTTTCTAATTTTTTTCTCTCTCTCCTTCCTTAGAAATAAGCCTTTCGATTTCTTTATCACTTACCATATCACATTACAATATCAGCTCTGTGTGGACACTGGTTTTAGTTTGGGGGACCCGTCGTAGTGATCATGATGATGATGGGGATGGGGAAAGTCAAGAAAATCCGTGCAGTCGGCGTTACTTGATTATACATATTTATGAATATCTGTGTGCATTTGGGTGTGTTTCTGTGTGTGTGAATAGAAAAATATGTAAACACAAATTATTCAAGTGTATTTATTTTTAAATGATAATATGTCAAAGTTTAATGTTATGGTTTGATGGTGAACCATCTATAGGGCGATGTTATAATGATTTATCGGAAAATTATGTTCAAATGAAAAATTTAAACATGTGTGTATGCAAATATTTGTATGTGCGTGTATGTATGTGGGTGTGCGTGTGTGCTGACATGTCGTCACAAAAATCCCATCGACTTTATTGCTCATGTTACAACTTTCTTCAAATACAAGAAAACGTACAGCAGTAATTTCTAGTCGATCTAGAAAGGAATATTCACTGACAAATTAGGCAAACGGTTTCACTTGGCCGACAGGATCGACTACTTATTTCTCTAGCAGTATCAGAGTGATTATCATCAGAGGTGATTCGACTAATACAAAAAATGGTTAAATTACATCTTCAAGAAAATTATCATTTTAATCCTTGTTCATATATGGCTTGGGTAAGCACAGTTTCTTATATTTTTGAAATGCCACACACACACACACATATATATATATCATCATCATCATCATCATGTCGTGCTGGTAGCACGGGTATCCCTGACCCTCTCTCGCCACTTTTTCCTATTGTTCATCGACTCAGGCAGGTCTTCTGGACAACATTCCGTATCCTCACATAGCTGCTGAATGTATGTTCGTGCTGGTCGTCCTGCTTTTGCTCGGCCATATGTGGGGGTCCATAGGAGTACATCACTTATAAGCTCGTCTCTTCTTCTCCAGCAGTGTTCTTCATATCTGGTTCGTCTAACTTGGATAGTTTCCGTGATAGGAGGCAGGTGGCCGTATAGTTGTTGCCTTGTGGGGTGTTGCCTCCAGGACTTGTTTAATATTACTCGCAGAATTCTTGTGTAATTGCCGTCTAGCTTTTCCTCCAGTCGTTTTGTTAGGATCCAAGTAGTGCATCCATATAGCAGTATCGATACAACCGCTGCCTGGAAGAAACTGCGTTTCATTTTATCAGTCAGGTCTGATTTCCATATGATCGATAGCTTATCGATAGTTGTCCATGCCTTCGTTAGCCACGTGTCGATGTCCTTTTCGGTTGATGCGACGCTGCTTCCTAGGTAAGTGAATTTTTCTCCGAGTTTAAGAAGGGGTTCCGTCAAGAGTGGAGATGTCCCCCGTTTGATTATAGCACATATATTCTTTTTTGTGTGCATTGACATAGAGGCCTATGCCTGCGGCTGTTTGTTCCACACTATACAGTAGTGTTTCGGCTTGGTCATCATATATATATATATATATATATATATCATCATCATGTCCTGCGGCTAGCACGGATATCCGTGACCCTCTCTCTCAACGTCTCCCTATCATTCATCGCCTCCGGCTGGTCTTCAGGGTTACATCCCGTATCATTACATAGCTGCTGTATGTATGTTCGAGCTGGACGTCCTGCTTTTGATTGGCCATATGTGGGGGTCCATAGGAGTACATCACTTACGATCTCGTCTTTGCTTCTCCAGCAGTGTCCGGCATGTCTGGTTCGTCTAGCTTATATAGTTTTCGTGATAGGTGGTAGGTGACCGTATAGTTGGCGCCTTGTGAGGTGCTGCTGCCAGGACTTATTCAATATTGCTCGCAACATTCTTGTATAATTGCCGTCTAGCTTCTTCTCCAACCGTTTAGTCAGCAACCAAGTAGTGCATCCATATAGCAGTATCGACACGACCGCAGCCTGGAAGAAACTGTGTTTCATTTTATCGGTCAGGTTTGATTTTCATATGATCGAAAGTCTATCGTTAGCTGTCCATGCTTTCGTTAGTCGCGTGTCGATGTCTTTTTCGGTTGATGAGACGCTGTATGTGTTTGTATTTGTGTGTGTTTGAGAGAGAGAGAATTATAACAAAATACGTAGATCATATATAATTTTTTTGTAGAAAATGTCATATGAAAAATGGAGATATAAAAAGAAGGAATTTTTCTTCTGTACTCTTATCGTTAATACCAATGTGTTTCAGTGTATACTGATGTAAATAGTGTTTGAATAATTTTTCTATTTTTTTTATTTCTAAAAGGTCAACGTTTGTGCTATATCTTTAAGGACAAATAACAAAATTCGCCACAGCAGCATCCCCAGCCCACCCCGTATACTCTCTCTCTCTCTCTATATATATATATATAAATATATATATATATATATTGGAGTGTCGAAGAAAATTGAAGGTGGTGAAGAGACAAGGACAAAATAAAGAGAAGACGACGCGATAAGGTTGTTCACATCAGGAAAATCCCACCGATTTTTTTGCTCATGTTACAACTTTCTTCACAAGTGGACGTAAAGCAGTAATTTCTAGTCGATCTAGGAAAGAACTATACATTGACAAATCAGGCAGACAGTTTCATTTAGCCAAAAAGATCGACTTCTTATCTTTCTTGCGGTACCAGACTGACTGACCTTCAGAAGTGATTCTACAAATAGAAAACTTGGAAGAATAAATCTGTGGAATGTTAAGGCTAATATCTTCAAGAAAAATTAACATTTGATTCATTGTTCATATATGTCTTAGTAAGCACAGTTTTCCGCTGTGATACTTTCTGGGATGCCATATATATATGTATATATATATATATATATATATATACGTGTACATGTGTGTTTCAGGGAGGGGGAGAGAGAGAATTACAACAAAATATATAGATCATATATAACATTTTTGTCGAAAAAAGAGCCCCATGTTGTTATGATTTTAATATATTTCGTGATCGAAACACACGCAAGAGGCGGGGAAAATGATTGAAAGCTACCGTAGTTTTACGATGAACCTAAAATCAGAACTATGCGGTCTCTACTCATCTCCTTCGATCGATATTCACCAGACAATATTACAACCATTATTATAAATAGCAAAGGAGGTGGCCGTGGTGTGATGGTTATCGTCGTAGAAAATGGACACGGCGACACGAGTTCAAGTCCTGGACGAGGCTGATTGCATTTCTCATAGCACTAATACCCTTGGGAAAGGTATGAATCCAATTATTCTCCCTCCAGCTATGGGTAAATAGTAGGGCGTACTAGGTTCTTCAGCCTTGGAGAAGCAACTAGTCTAGGAGAATGAAAACTCTGAATTGAAACCTGTTAAACTCCGATAAAATAATTGACCTTGTGTCATATCCTGCCCGAACGGAGGGGTTGGTTAAATAGGATTATAAATAGCAAAGGGTCTCAGAATACACAATCGCCAACAGAGGTAAATATAAAAATAATTAGAGATACAATCACTATAATGGTAGTAACAAATGAAATCCGTTATTTGAATTCAAATCCTGGATAAAACTAAATATTTTTCATTTCACGATTATTCTGTTGCATCCATCTCATGAATTCATCTCTTCCGCCTCCCACCCCAACGAATCTAGGGGGTGGTGTCCTCGTGGTATAATGGTTAAAGCAATGGACTGCGGAATCGTAGTACGCGAGTTCGTACTCCAGTCGCGCTATTACGTTCACTTTCGGGCAAATACCCTTGGGAAAGGTATGAACCCCCTTATCCTCCCAGCTATGGGTTAGATAGTATCACTACTGTTCTTCTCGGAGAATGGCTTTGGCATTAAATAACCTACAAAGAGTTGATATGCCATTAAACAAAGAAACCAAACCAAAGAATCTATAGGTAAATGATAGACCAGGCAAGGTCTTTTTAGTCTTTTTTAGGTCTCAAATCTCGATGGAAAATTCTGAATTGAAACCAGCTATAGCCCGATTAAAATTGACCTTGTATCACATCCGGATGGAGAGGTTGGGCAAATACATACATGCCTAGGATCGATTAAAGATCAATGATTTCATGAAGAGATTGAGAATCTAAAACGTTGGACCAATCTTTATCCTCAACATCGCGACTCCGTTGTCAAAAATACGAAGAGAAGAAAAATGGAAGCAAATCAACTTCCCCATATAAAACCTACAGATATTATCAATTTATTAGCGATATTGCTTTAAAGTAATTATTTGTGTTCAAAACGCATTATTTTTTCTAGATTTTTCAGCCCGGGGTTATACACGAAAACTATATAATTCATTTTTTTTCAGACACTTATCTCACCATATTCGTGATGAGATGACTGAAAGTAAGTTACATTGCTGGTTGGTTGTTTGAGTTTCACGGCACATCAACCACTATGGGTTATTCAAGGCCAAATCTGTTTTACATATATGAATTATATATGATTTGTAATCATTTTTTATATGAACTAACTCTTTCTTCATAGACTCATTTTTTTTAATTCACGTTTTGATCCATTCGACCAACAAGTAGGAAAGTTATATTGTCAAAACCAAAGTATTTTACGCTGATACAGAAAAACATAAAATGGAATTGGTGTTTGTTTATAATTTTCTCTCTCGTAATGCGAGCATACCTTTGCGGATAATTTCTTGTATTTTTTAATGTTCCGTCCGTTGGTTTACTCTAAATACTGTCCATTTTTG
The DNA here is from genome assembly GCA_963585895.1 of Sepioteuthis lessoniana. Lineage (NCBI taxonomy): Eukaryota > Metazoa > Mollusca > Cephalopoda > Myopsida > Loliginidae > Sepioteuthis > Sepioteuthis lessoniana. Next base: position 121,087,879 of record OY757907.1, read on the forward strand.
GACATAATATATAAATTCTTATTTTCATTTCCGCCCTGTCGTTTGTGGGTGCAGAATATGCCGACTTCACCTCTCCATGGGGCCTTGGAGAAGTTGTTGGAACGGTACAAGTGCATTGCAGCTGGAGGAGATTACTTCGAAGGGGACTAGAGTTTCATTTGTGTTCTATCAATAAAAGTGCCCATACGAAAAAAGTCTGGAAACTTATTTAATGATCCTCGTAAGTGAAATTTTGGGGGGGATTTCCGTAGACCAATGTAAGGGGTGCATATAATATGTGTGAGCAATATGAATAAACAATGACGGTATTTTAATTTTTGTTTTCATTCTTTGCTCTTTTTAATTCATTTTACTTTTTCCTATCATTTCTTTTTTTTTTTTGTTCGTTACTCTTAAATTCTTTTAGATTTTTATTAAAACTATTTTGATCATGATTATCAGATAAATATTCATCATTATTTGCCACGAATATATGCGTCTTTGTGTCAGCCTTCCGTCTTCCCCAGCAGCCAATTAGTTCTTCAATATAAGAGTAGGCTGTGTACTCATCAACTTATATCCTTTCCATACACGACGCTCGTAAGCAGAGAAAGCTGACACCACCCTGTTTATCTGTGTTATCTTGTAATAATGATACTGCTACATTGACAACAGAAAGTCTCGAGGTGTAGCGCACTGTGTGTAAGTGAGAATCTGATGAATCTTATGACACATTTGACAAGTTCACAGGTGTTTCGAGAAATCTGAAGTCTTCAGACATAACTCGAGGATATTTCACAGCAAAGGTGTACAAAGTGAATTATGCAGAATATCAGCTATGCATATCCAAAGAATCTATTTAATTGAATATTATATACAATGTATCATATGTATTAATCTATCTAATGTGACTGTCACACCTCTCTCTCTCTCTCTCTCTATATATATATATATATATATATAATTTTGGTTAAAAACCGAGCAGTTTCGATCATATCGATTGATCGTCTTCTCTCGTCATCTAACATAAAACCGCTATGATACCAGTGTCATCAAACAACATCTAGCTATGGCACAGTCTGCTGGGGCTGTGGAATACACCGACGAGATCTCTGAAGAGGTGTTAGACTTCCCCTACGGGTGTCCTGGATATGACACTAAACAATCTAGGAATGCTGGAGCTTTGGTGAATGCAGAGTGCCCCTTCGTTGCCATCGCTTCCAGATCCACTCTGGCCCGGAGTGGTAGCATCTGACAGGGTCATACGTAGGAGTCAAATAGAAGTAAACAGTTTATCTATGCTAAACTCAGTTGTTTGAAATAGAACTGTTTAAATGTAAAAAGGCATTTGGCATGAAAAACCTTCTTTGGTTACTATGCCATAGAATCAAACTGAATACAATCTCATATATTTGATATATATGTATAAAGAGGAGTTAACATTAAATAGCCTACAATGGTTGATATGCCATAAAGCCCAACAAAACCAAATTCTTTATATCTAATATATATGAATAAAGATGATTTTGCATTAAATAACCAACAATTGTTGATATGCCATAAAACCCAACCAAACCAAATCATATATATTTAATATAAAGGAATAAAGATGATTTGACATTAAATAACCAACAATTGTTGATATGCCATAAAACCCAACCCAACCAAATCATATATATTTAATATAAAGGAATAAAGATGATTTGGCATTAAATAACCAACAATTGTTGATATGCCATAAAACACAACCAAACGAAATCATATATATTTAGTATATATGAATAAAGATGATTTGGCATTAAATAACCAACACTATGCCATAAAACTAAACGAAACCAAACATATAACTATAATGAAAAGTAATAAAACAAATTAATTCCCATCGGCTGAAATATGAAACATTCTCCCTATTATCTCATAATCATATCTATTAATAATTCCTCTAGTACTATATGCTAAAATATAAAATGTACATTTTTTTTGTTAGATAAACTTAAAAAAACAAAACAAAAACGCCCACAAATCCTCGAAGCCATAAATATTTAAAATAAGCAAGCTAACATAAATAAAATAGCATAAAACACTGGCACTAATATACGACAATCTTTAATATATGACGCGCTCGCTAACCCAATGGCACCAATAATAAACCCTTCCAAGAAAATAAATATCCGACCCAAAGAATAAAAAAACGCAAACAATCCCTACAAAAAGTCCCCAGAAGTTTATCAGTTGATATAAACGAAAGCTTATGGGAATAAAACTTGGGACATCTCCTCGATCAATGGCTCAAAGTCAACTTTCCAACTCTCGACTCCATGGCAGAGAACTCAATTCTCTATGCCACAATAGCAGAGACAAAATTGTCTCCTTCCTGGCCCACAGTCAACTCCAAACTGACTTTTTTTCAAAACCTTCAAATTCTCGGGACCATCGCTTTCGGGCATGACGTCTTTCACACTCCAGCCTCATTTCCTATCTGGGGTTTATTATGACAATTATGATTGCCATATCCTTTGTGCGCGAGCATAAACTGTACCCAATGTCTGTGCACCTGAACTAAGAGCCGAATAGTTCAAAGCCCAACCAAACTGAATGATAAAATATAATTAACGACAAATGATTAATATAAAAAAATCATTCTGTAATTATATAACACTCCTTTCCGCCCCAGAAAATAAAATCATTTTGTTATAGATAACAGAATATTTTTGTAAACTAATGTATCGCTCTTCCTCATGTCGACTTGACCAACAAAATTACAGTAGCAACAATAATAACAATTAAAATATAAAAAACAACACAACAAATCATTCAACAGTCCGAAAACTGAAAGTCAGTGAAAAAAGTGTTCGTATCGATCAAAGACACTAAAATCATGAAAAAGAAAGTTCATAGTCTTTAACCAAACCAGTATAGATAATAATTTGCAATCAAATCCAAGTGTTTGTCTGAGTGTCAATCCTGTAATAATAGCAAAACTTAATGATTTGCATCGATATAGATATGAGATCTGATTTCAACGGCGACGATGCGATGTTAATTTTCAAGATGATTTGTAGTCTCTGATGAAGATATACTTCTAACCAAATGGAATACGATAGAGATTTTAATATAAAGAACAAAAGATGTTTCCCTCCTATTGGCTGGGGCGGAAAATACGCTGACTGTATCTCTGCTGACAAAATAAGCCCCCCCCGCCTCAACGAGTATCCTGGATGAAACACTAAGCTGGATCTGATGTAATTTTGCAAAATATGGAGTACTCTGTCATTACTCTCAGAACCACTAAAATCCGGAGTTGTAGAACTTGTAAGAGTCAGATGTATATTTTTATTTTTTAAGCCGAGGAATGATATTTTGAATTGAATTACCATGACCAGAAAATCTGGCTAATACCAACGCACGACATACGGAAACTCTGGACAATATAATTCCTCTACTGAAAAAGAAATATATACATCTAAATCCTTGCCCTTGAGGTCAAAATAATTACGCGGGTGCGTATTTCTAATCCTCTTGGGAAGACATGGCCCTGGAGGTGACCGTGTCCTCTGTAAAGAGTACGGATGTAACTTACAATTCACATTCAGGTTAATTGGCCAAGTTAATTTGGCGTCACTTGTGTACGATATGCACTGTTAGTTCAGTTGTAGATTTTCGGTTCTGCAATCTGTGGTCACTGGTTTGATATCAAGTGGTGGATATCACGGTATACACTGCTGATGAGGCCTAATAAGGTTGAAACAGCTATCCAGTATTTCTGTAAGTCGTGCGTAGGTGTTCGGCGGATTTTCTGGTCATTGTAATTCAATTCACAATTGTAAGGGTCACATTTGTCCAAAGAAATGTTTAATTAATTAAATACGATTTATAATAATTAGTTCTTTGAAAGCATTTAACTGTGTGCAAAAAAAAAATGAGCATTAATAAATCGTTACCTATAAACTATTAACTTATATATATATATGTGTGTGTGTGTGTGTGTGTATGTATGTTATATACCGTACCAATGAACATCATTGGATATGTTCCATTTCTCATAAATACGTCGGACAAAATTGTGATGGAGTATTAAAGCTGACTATTTCGGATCAAGAGCTCTGGATGTTAAATAAATTAATTATGAATTTTTCAATAACCCTATAATCTAAATAATCTATACTTACTTGTATTATTAAGAATTATTATTTATCTAATGTTTTTGAAGCAAGCTTATTATGTCAAGATTAGAATAACTAATGTTTATACATACGAGGATCATTAAATAAATTTACAGACTTTTTTCGTATGGGCACTTTTATTGATAGTACACACATGAAACTCTAGTCCCTTTCGAAGTAATCTCCTCCGGCTGTTATGCACTTGTTGAACCGTTCCAATAACTTCTGGAAGGCCCCACGGAGGGTGAGGAACTGTCTTAATGCCCATCTTGGTTAAAAAGTTTGTGACAAGGATAGAGTCGTGGACTGGTGCATTGTCCTGGTGAAAATGCCACTGAGCCGATTTGAAGAGTGCTGGCCTCTTCCCAAGGAATCTCTTCCTGAAATCCCTTAAAACATCAACATAGTAACCCTAACCCTAACCCTTTGGCCAATCAACTCTGGTGTATTGACTTCCTCACTCCTCCTACACCTCTCATCATCCCTCACAGACTCCCTGCCTTCCTTTAATCCCTTATGCCACTCAAAAACTGATGCTCGATTCATGCAAGATGGTCTAAAAGCAGTCTGAAGCATTCCATACGCTTCTGAGGCATTATTGCAAGTTTAAAACAGAATTTTATTGCATATCATTCTTCTAAAGTGTCATCACGTCTAGATTACATTTTTTAAAATCACCAGCTGTAAAAATAAGGTTTTAGTAGGGTGTATTCCAATTGCTGCTGTAGCTGTTCATTTGAACTTGGAATCATGAAAATTGGACTGACATCTCATAATGTGTATAGCAAAAACATACTGAATTTTCAAGAGTCTACACCAATTTTAAATGCCTGTACAAAGAAAGTCTGGAAACCTATTGAATACACCACCGTATATATATATATATATATATATATAAAGAGAGAGAGGGAGAGAGAGGGAGAAGGGAGAGAGAGAGAGAGAGAGAAAGAGAGAGAGAGAATGATGTCAACAGTAAATTCAGAGAGAGGGTGTTAGATAGCTACAAACAGAATTACTACTTAAAGAAAACCAGTGTATAAAATAAGAAACTTATTGAATGTACCTCGTAGTTTTTAAAATTCAGTCAATACTTCCGTCACAAACAAGATGCATCAATATAAAAGATGAAATAGTTTGAATTTAGACATTTCCTTTACCTATACTGATTGCCATACTAAGGTTGAATATCATTCAATTCAATTATATAAATATCTATTACAAGGTGTTTAAAAAATTGATCTAATTTTAGATGCACAAAGTTTTCAGAGGAACTTATATTATATAGTAATCTTGTAACTTGACCAAGTCTCGTTCAAATGTGCCACAGTCGACTAGGGCTATCGAATATACCGACTGCATCTCTGTAGAGCGATAAGACGCCTCCCAATAAGTGTCGTAGATATGACACTAAGCAACCTGATGGTGAGGTTCAAGTAATGCTGGAGCTTTGGGGAATGCAGAGTACTACTTCCTTGCCATCGCTCCCAGTTCCACTGTGGCCCGGAGTGGTAGCACCAGATAGGTTCCTATATAAGAGTCAAATAAAACTAAACTGCGTACTTATGCAAGAGAGAATTGTGTTAAATGGAACTGTTTTTGTATGTTAAACTGATTTGTTTAAAATTAACCTGTTTTTAACATTGAAATTGTACTTACACTAAACTGAATTGTTTGAATTAGAACTGTTTGACTAAACTAAATAGCTTGAAATAGACGTGTTTTTTTTCACAATTAATCTATATACCTATGCTAAACTGAATTGTTTAAAAAAGAACTGTTTATTTGCATAAAAATAGATTTGGCATTAAATAACCAGCAAACGTTGATATGACATAAACCCCAAAAAAGAAACAAACTCGTTCAAATAATCTCAAATTTTAACTGCTAGTGTAGAAATAACTCAGCATTTTTTATTTAGTTGTTTTTTTTTTATCAGGTATAGAAATGCAATGCATGAAAAAGAAAAAGCATTTAAACATTGAATATAAAATTTTGAGTTTTTTTAGTGATGAAATTATTAGATTAGGAAATTATATCAAGTTTTCTAAAACACCCAGAATACTGTTAACTAGTATAATCATATATATATATATATATATATATATATATATATATATATATATTTCGAGCATTTGCAATTTAGGAACCGAATTCTAAAAAAAAAAATAATATCAAATAATTTTATCAAAAAAAATACTCACAGAGGAACACAATTTGAAATATTTCAAAGCCGACTGCCATAAAAAATATATTTATAACTACAAAAGATCTGTCTTCCTATCAGACGATTACTTCAGTGAAAAGAGAAGTTGTGCACATGATTTTAATAAGTTCGGCGCCCAAAACATTAAGAACAATATAAGTGTGTAATGTGTTTTGAAACAGAAAGGATAATACGACCTCGTGAAAAAGAAAAGTCTCATAATATAGCGGAAATGAGAGGAATTGAAGGAGAGGTTTACTTGTCGAAATACAAAGCTAAACGGTGAGTAGTTTATGAGTAGATGCACAGTTCAAAGCAGATACCATCCAAATGTTCATGTAATTACACAGCAAATTTAGATGCAAATAGGATTTTCTTTCCTTCATGTGCTTACATGTTAATGGATGTTCATGAGCATTCTTGACCAAGCAAGGCTTTATGGCATGAGCATTCTGACGAAGGAATTTACGGCTGTCGCTCGCAAAATGCAAAGCTCTTCGAACGAATTGAGCACTCTGGTATCCAGTAAGGTATAAAATGTAAACTAACAAACGCTGCTGCTGCTGCTGTGCTACATAAAACATCATAATTCCCTAGCTGACGCGGTACGCTTGTTGGCCGAGCGGTCTGATACAAAGTCTAACGTAAAGTTGGATGGGTTTCGATCCCAGCTTCAAGCGTCCTACGTGTCTAGTTACACAGAATAGTTGTTATGCAACGAAAGAGTTTGTCTGTGGATATATATATATATATATATATATATATATATATATATATATATATATATATATCAAATGTGCATTTATATTAAATACACAATCTGTAAACATTTTGTTGATAACATTTTAATGGCCCAGTTGGCTGGGGCTGTAGAATACACCGACTGCATTTCTGCAGAGGAGTAAAACTTCCCCAACTAGCGTCCTGGATATGACACTAAACAATCTGATGGTGAGGCTCCTGTAATGCTAGAGGTTTGGGGACTGCAGAGTACTGCTTCAGTGCCATCGCTCTCGGGTCCACTCAGGCCCGGAGTCGTAGCAACTGACAGGGTCCTATATATGAGTCAAAAAGAACAGTTTGACATTTAAACTGTGTACGTAAGCTCAATTGAATTGTTTGAAATAGAACTGTGTGTAAATAAATGACCGATGTTTGAATCGTTAGTGATACATAGCAATATTGAAATTAATTGTCTAAATGTCTGAGACGAAGCATGATGATTTTCATCATTAAGGGTTTTCGGACTATTGTCTTCATCTTTATTGTTAAAAAAAATCTGAATATGAGCAGAGGTAAAAAGTCATACATAATAGTAGTAATCCTACTCAAGTAAGAACATTAAGTTTATTATTACCAAAAATTCCCACTGAACTGTCCATAACATAACAGTTATAGGCGTTGGTTCCCTAGGCTTCTCAGGAGACAATCATCTGGAGGTTGCAGGTTCAATTCTGACTGCAGGTGAGTAACAATACAGAAATACTTAACACCTGTACCCTGTTATGACTAACGGAATCAGAACAGGCGAACTCCGTGTATTCAATAAAGGACGTAGTTCGAAATCCAGTGTCGGTTCCCGAGTTCGACAAATACCTGAAGAAGGCCGGAGGACATATCGGCCGAAACGTCGTGGAAATAACAATAAAGATGATGATATAGTCCGAAAACCCTTAATGATAAAAAGCAATACTTGAAACCATTAAACTATGCAGACAAATAATAAAATAGAAATATTCGTATTTAATTGTGAGAAACATGAACCCAGGCTCGTTTAGAAATGATATATTTGATATATATGTATAAAAAGGATTTGGCATTATTTAAACTACTACGTTTGATATATCACAAAATAAAGCCAAATCAAGCGAAATTTGGATAATTTTTTTTAGTGAGCCTGAGCTTATTTTTTCCACACAGTTAAATGGTTTCAAGTATTGTAATGTATCACAATCAATTCAAGTCAATATTAGTCCTTTACTTACAAACAGTGGGGGGGTGTCCTCGTGACGTAATGGTTAAAGCAATGGACTGCGGAATCGTAGTAAGCGAGTTCGTACACCAGTCGTGCTATTACGTTCACTTTCGGGCAAATACCCTTGGGAAAGTTATGAACCCCCTTATTCTCCCAGCTATGGATTAAATAGTACCACTACTGTTCTTCTCGGAGAATGGCTTTGGCATTAAATAACCTACAAAGGTTGATATGCCATTAAACAAAGAAACGAAACGATTTACTTACAAGCCGTTAAATGATCATAAAGTTTATTGCCCGTGGTGTAATGGTTATCGTCGTAGGAACGGGTTCAAATCCTGGACGAGGCTGATTGCATTTCACATAGCACTAATACCCTTGGGGAAGGTATGAATCCAATTATTCTCCCTCCAGCTATGGTTAAATAATAGGACAGACTAGGTTCTTCAGTCTAGGAGAAGGAAAACTCTGAATTCAAACCTGTTAAACTCCGCTTCAAAATTGACCTTGTGTCATATCCTGCCCGAGCGGAGGGGTTGGGTAAATATATATGATAAAGTTTATTTCAACAATTCCCTTTAGAATTAATCAATTGTTTGCACTTAGTTTAAATGTAAAACGGTTCTATTAGACCAATAGATAGGACCACCATTCTGGTCCAGAGTAGACATGGGAGCGACGGCATTGAAAGGGTACTCTGCATTCCCCCAAGTTCCGGTATTACGGGAGCTTCGCCATCAGATAGTTCAATGTCACATTCAGCCCACTTGTTACGGAGGACTTACCCCTCTGTAAAGATGCAGTGGGTGTATTCTACAGCCCCAGCCAACAGGGTTTAAGAAGTCTGTGAATATATATATATATATATATAGTCATCCACAGACAGATCTGTTTCGTTCTATCAGAACTCTTCAGTGTGGCTAGACAGGCTAGATTCCCGAAGCTGGGATCGAAACCCGGTTGACTCAAACGCCAATCCAAGATTCTACCCCTCAGCTACGAGGAAACAAGCGCGAGCGAAGGAAATTTAAACGCTTATATATCACATTTGTTTTTGTTTACATATATCCGCTTAACGGCTACCGAGAGCTCGATTCATATGAAGAGCCTTACTTTACGCTCGTGGCAACCATTTACTTCCCTCGCTAGAGAGTTCATTTTTCTCTTTCCCTCTCTCTTTCTATATATATATATAGAAAGAAAGAGAGAGAGAGAGAGAGAGAGTGTGAGAGAAAAACTCATTGAAAGAGAGAGAGAGATGGGGTAAATATTTTTACTCATATATGTATGTATTTACCCAACGCCTATATCACAACAGCCCTGTCGGCTGGTTCTGTAGAATACGCCTGCTGTATCTGGAGAGGTGTAAGACCCCTTCACAAATGAGTGTTCTGCCTATGACACTAAATAGTATCTCTGTCGTAAGAATCCGGTCCTGGAGTTTTGGGGAGTACCTCTTCATTGCCATCACTCCTTGGTCCACCAAGGTAGTACCTGTTAGAGTCAAACAGAAATGTGTATCGATTTAATTGTGACCAAAAAAATGACTGATTATAAATTGAATTGTTTGTGTTACATAGCAATACTTGAACCGATTAACTGTGTGCAAATAACATTTGGTGTTTGCAGTACTTGAAACTATTTAACTGTCTGAAAAAAATGATTGCCACTTTGTAAAATTATTTGTGTTAGATACGAATACTTTAAACCAAGAACTGTGTGCAAACAAATGAGCTCTGGCTTCTGTAAAATGTTATATAAAAATTATTCATTTACAAGCAATACATATATATATATATATATGTGTGTGTGTGTGTGTGTGTGTGTGTGTGTGTGTGTGTGTGTGTGTGTGAACATTATCATCATGTCATGCCGCCAGCACGGAAATCCCTGACTATCTCTCGCCACTTCACCCTATCGTCCATCGCCACTGGCAGGTCTTCTGGGCTGCATACCGTATCCTCAGAGAGTTGCTGGCCGTCCTACTTTTGTTCGGCCATATGTGGGGGTCCATTGAAGACTTCTTTAACAAATATGTACCTCTCACTTTATTTGTAACATTTGCGTGTGAGAGGGAGTTGGAGACCGAACATAACTGCAACATTTTGACCCCCACTCTTATGGCCGTCAGTATTATGTCTTTCTCGTTCTCCAGGGCTGCTCAACTGGAGACCCCGGGGATCAGCTTTCTGCTGAGTGCTGGCTTCCTCTACCACATTTTGTCAGCAACGTCTCTGGACTCTAACTCATCAGGGGCCCTTGGGGCCTGATGTGGCTTTCCCTACCACTTCTCGTCTATAACTCCGTCTCCAACTGTAACTCCAACTCTCTGTCTTCTGTCTTGACTGAGTTATATAATAGTTCAACGCCAACTCGATCACCCACTCAATCTTTGGAATGGCATGTTTGATCGTCATCAAGCGGAAATAACTGTCATGCAGTTCATAGGTCACTCTCTTCCGGTGCATCACTCTGAAGTGGGACGTTCACCTTGTCCCATATTATCAGCCAAGCTCACCTGTGCGATTTCCTCTCATAACTGCCATTGGAATGTGTCACTTCCTTCCGGTGCATCACTTTGAATGGGTTTTTTGGCCGGGTCGAAGTTCAAAATAGAACCATCCTCCGTTAATTATTTTTCAAAATTCCACATGTGGAATTTTCTTCACGTTTCTCACTCTCACACGCATATTTTACAGAATAATTTACAAGGACAATAATGGCTGAAAACACAAAAAAATCACTTGAAACACAGCAAATAAAATCTTATTTAGAAGTCGACCTTTTCCTTATGTAACACTTGCCCGGCTTATTATAATCAAAATTTGTTTTACTATATTTGCGCGGTTGGCCATCTTGACATGCGTGCATCAAGGTACAATACGGATGCATCTTTTATCCTCCCAAATCCAACGGGGCCTCTATAATTCCTTGAAGAAATTTCAAAACCCTAAAAGGACCATACTCTGGTCCCAGATCCTGATCACAAACCCCGTGACCCTGGTCATTCCAGCAATACATTTCGCCTGGATTCCTCATGACTACACTCTAGTTCTTCGCTCAACAGATTCCTACCTGGAGTAACCGGAGAATTCCATAAAGTATAACACGATATCTTCAAGACCCAAAGCATTCCACTTAAACTACAAAAATATGGCCCGAAACAAGTATCAATATACTATCAAAGAACAATACATCCGAATGTATCACAATCTGACTCGCATGCAGTGAACCACCTAAAATAGTCCACGCAAAATTTTTATTTAGCAATTTGTTACCCTTTTTTTTCATTAATAAGTTTCTGTTTCCATGCCCATTGGTTTGTACGCCCTTGAGGAAACAAGCCTTACCTGATCAAACTCACACTGGGTTTCTTTTCAATTTAATCAGGAACCCTCGTGGCAACCAATATATAGGCATCTCGCCTTCCCCAGATTCGTTTCATTTCGCCAAATCCTGCATGAATCCAAAACATCATCGTGACTGAAAGACTAAGACATCATCCACAAAATATTGGAGTTGGCCACGCATTTTTTTCTTTTATTCCATCCTTGGAACTCCAATCTAAAAAATAGTAGCCACCATAGGCCTTCAACAGCTTCATTGGCCGGCGTATAGTTGGTGCTTTGTGGGGTGTTACCTCCAGGACTTGTTAAATATTTCTCGCAGCATTCTTGTGTAATTGCTGTCTAGCTTTTTCTCCAGCCGTTTTGTTAGTATCCAAGTAGTGCATCCATATAGAAGTATCGACACGACTGCAGCTTGGAAGAAACTGCGTTTCATTTTATCGGTCAGGTCTGACTTCCAAATGATCGATAACTTATCGATAGCTGCCTATGCCTTCGTTAGCCGCGTAGACAATAAATGGTTGATATGCCATCCCAGCTAAACAGCCGATGCCACGAGTAAGATGTGACGGAAGGAAATTTAATGAGTTTGAATTCAGAATTTACCTTCTAGACAGATGACCTTAGCAAACCATAATACTCACAGGTTGCCTCCCAATTTACCCCTTGCTTAGAGGAGTAAAGAAGGTACATTCATTTCCCAAGGTCATCAGCGTAAATTGCACGCAGACTCATTCAGGATGTGACCTCTGGTCAATGATTCCATTTCCGACGAGGACATATGATTCGTTAAGCGCCACTGCTCTCTCTCTCTCTCTCTCTCTTTCTCTCTCTCTCTCTGTATATATATACACGAGGATCATTAAATAAGTTCACACACTTATGGGCACTTTTATTGATAGTACACACATTAAACTCTAGTCCCTTTCGAAGTAATCTCCTCCGGTTGCAATGCACTTTTACCGTTCCAACAACTTCTGGAAGGCCCCATGGATGTCCTCTTACGTGAGCGTGTCAATGACCTTCGTCACTGACTCTTTCATCTCCTCAATTGTCTCATAACGACAGCCTCTGAGCTTAGGGAATAAGCAAACGTCACAGGGAGCAATGTCTGGACTTTAGGGGGCTGAGGAACTGTGTTGATGCCCATCTTGGTCAAATAGTCTGTGACAAGGATGGAGTTGTGGACTGGTTTATTGTCCTGGTGGAAATGCTACTGACCCGATTTGAAGAGTGCTGACCGCTTCCCAAGGAATATCTTCCTGAACTCCCTTAAAACCTCAACATAGTAACCCTAACCCGAACCGCAACCCTTTGGCCAATCAACTCTGGTATATTGACTTCCTTACTCCTCCCACACCACTCATCATCCCTCCCAAACTCCCTGGCTTCCTTGAATCTCTTATGCCACTCAAAAACAAATGCTCAATTCATGCAAGATGGTCCAAAAGCAATCTGAAACATTCCATACGTTTCTGTGGCGTTTAATCCAAGTATTTTATTGCATATCGTTCTTCTAAAGTGTCAGATTGCATTTTTGAAATTCACCAGCTGTGACAATCAGGCTTTATTTAGTAGGCTGTGTTCCAATTCCTGCAGTAGCCGTTCATTTGAACCAGAAATCATAAAAATTAATCAGTCATCTCATAAGATGTATAGCAATAACATAGTGAAATTTCAAGAGTCTACGTCAACTTCAAATGCCTGTATTAAAAAGTCTTGAAACTTATTGAAAGCACCACGTATATATATATATATATATATACGAGATAATTATTTCCAAATGTGTATCTGTTAGTTTTAAACAGTTTTACAATGAGGAGAAAGAGATAGAATATTCACATTTCATCCCATCCGCATGAGCAGAATGCGACACTAGGTGATTTTTATGCGGAGTTTAACAGGTTTAAATTCAGAGTTTCAAGGTGAAAGAGTCAGTCTGCCCAACTAGTAAGCCATAGCTGGAGGGAAATACTTAGATTCATACAATTTCCAAGGATATTAATACTAAGTGAAATGCAAGCAGCCTCATCCTCGATTTGAACTAGTGTCGCCGTGTTTATTTTCAAGTATGATAAATATTACACCACGGCAACTCCTCTACAAGCATGTATGTGTGTGTTTTTGAAGAAGTTAATTTTTGTATTCATAGCAGTTAATTCGGATTTAAATATTTCCTTCATGTAAGTTTCTTGTCGATGTTTCACGGTCTTTGATATGACAACTATCGTGTCTCCAAATGATTATGAGGACTGCTTTTATTTTTGACCCAGGATTTAATTGTTTCATTATTAAGTAAGTAAAGTTCGGGACCGTAGTCGAGGGTGACCCTAAGGCTTCTTTTTAGATAGCTACTACACCAAGTTGTGGATGAGGGTGCTACTCCTTTCCTGGGTTGCTCCAATTTACCCTTGATCTGTACCACCTTATAATGCTGAGTGTTAAACAAGGCGGCATCAAGTACCATTTTTTGTGTCTTTGGTATAAATCGACCTGCGATTGAACCCGGGTCCCCCTAGCTATTTGTAAACACTCTAACCATCATGCCAATGTCCAGATTCATTATTATTGTCTCAAAATTATTGTTAATTTATCGCTGAACAATGTTTTCATAAAAGGATTTTCTTTGTTGTAGTGACGATTTGATAAATAACAATAGTACAAATGGCAGAAAAAAATTCAACAATTAATAACCTAAATGGTTTATTGTTCAGCCATTTGAAGTAATACTTTCCTGCTAGATAGATAGATAGATAGATAGATAGATTTGGAAAGTATATATAAACTCATAAACAGAGTAAGATGGACAGACATATGTTACGTTTTGGGATGGAGCGCAAAGAACCTAATGGTTTTTTAATTCAATATTGTGGCAATGAATCAATTTAGCAAAAGTCAGCAATTTCTGCTCCATCCTATTTATACAATATACATTTGTGTATAAAGAAGTACGAATTTACTCATGGCTAAAGGAGTGAATGAGTATCTGAACCAGTCCATCGCTTACTCTCTCTAGCTCTGTATGTATGTGTGTATCTATCTATCTACCTATCGATCTATCTATCTCTCTCACACACATATACATACACACCACTATAACAACTACACCTCACGTACACACAAAAATCATATATATGCACGTGTTTCTCCATATGTGTTCCCCTATTAACGTTTGATTGATAGCAATTCAGGAAGACTATGTGAAGGTTAAATATCGTTCACTTTTTATGAATGTATATTAAATATGGCAAATGCCAGAAGTGTGTATAAAATGTGTTATATTCTGACACGTCTACCGAGACATTTATCAAATAATTAAAACATGAGAAATATTTAAGTTCCTAACCGTCTGTAATCCAGAAGATTAAAAAGAGGAATTAATATTGCAATTCGAAAGAGTCATTAATCGGTTCAGTTAATTTGAAAGCATTACTATTCAAAATCTTTAATGACCACTACATTATTAATTTTTATTATTTAACTATTTAACTATTATTCAACTATTAATTTTTATAGCTTTTAAGAAAACACTCTTAGAGAAATCATTGATCACAAGTCATCATCATCATCATCATCATCAAGGCGTGCCGCTAGCACAGATATCCCGGACCCTCTCTCGCCACTTTTGTTGTATTTTGGCCTTCGACCCGGCCAAAAATGCCATTCCAAGGTGATGCACCGGAAGGAAGTGACACATTCTAATGGCAGTTATGAGAGGAAATCGCGTGGGCGGAAATTGGCTGACGAAATTGGACGAGGTAAAAAATAAATTCCCGTGGTACACTCATAGACTGATGCACCGGAAGAGAGTGACCTGTGAACTGCATGAAAGTTATTTCCGCTTGATGACGATCAAACATGCGATTTCAAAGATCGAGTAGGCGACTGAATGGGTGTTGAACTATTATATAACTCAGTCAAGACAGAAGTCACAGTTGCAGTTGGAGATCGGACGGAGTTATAGACGAGATGTGGTAAGAAAAGCCACACCAGGCCGAAAGGGGCTCGGGCCCCCGATTGAATTGGGGTCCAGAGAAGATGCTGATAAGATGTAGTAAAGAAAGCCATCACCCAGCAGAGAGGGCCCCAGGGCCTCCAGTTGAGCATCAGGAGAACGAGTAAGACACAACGCTGACGGCCATAAGAGTGGGGGTCAAAATATTGCAGTTTCTGTTCGGTCTCCAACTCCCTCTCACACGCAAACCTTGAGTAACCTTTTCGAACCCTTACAAATAAAGTGAGAGGTACAAATATATTTATAAAGAAGTCTTCCTGCGTCTTTATTATTGTGTCGTTATGATTCTGCAAGTATGAAGATGAATCAGCAGATGACAATACAACACTTTTCCCTATCGTTCATCGCCTCTGGCAGGTCTTCAGGGCTACATCCCGTATCCTCACAGAGCTGCTGTACGTATGTTCTAGCTGGTCGTCCTGCTCTTGCTCAGACATATGTGGGGGTCCATAGGAGTACATCACTTATCATATTTACCAACCCCTCCGCTCGGGCAGGATATGACACAAGGTCAATTTTTAAGCGGAGTTTAACAGGTTGGAATTCAGAGTTTTCCTTCTCCTAGACTAGTTGTCTCACCAAGGCTGAAGAACCTAGTCTGTTCAACTATTTACCCATAGCTGGTGGGAGAATAATTGGATTCATACCTTTCCCAAGGGTATTAGTGCTATGTGAAATGCAATTAGCCTGGTCCAGGATTTGAACTCGTGTCACCGTGTCCATTTCCTACGACGATAACCATTACACCACAGGCACCTCCACTTACACCACGGGCACCTCCACAGGAGTACATCACATATGAGCTCGTCTCTGCTTCTCCAGTCGTGTCCAGCGTGTCTGGCTCGTCTAACATGTATAGTTTTCGTGATGGGGGGCAGGTGGCCGTGTAGTTGGTGCTTTGTGGGGTGTTGCCGCCAGGACTTATTCAATCATTTTTTTTATAATCCATAAATGAAGGGACAATTAATATCGAATTTCTGAGTCTCGGCGCAAGACAAGAAGAAAACGTACAAATGAGCTAACAGAAAAGAAAAACATCAGACACGAGATCTAAGAAAACTCTCAATAACTCTCTTGGCTGGTTTTAAATTAAGAAGTGATGTTATGTTCTTGAGTCGAACCCTAAATCGTGATCCTCTTCCTATAGGGAGACGATTTTGCTGGCTCTGAAATTTAAGGTCCTAAATCAATCTCGATCGGCTACTAACTGACAGCTTGACCTTTTTGAAAAACCCAATCTCTTGTATAATCGTTTCTCGCTCTTCCTATGAGCGTTCTCGTGGTTGACTCTTTGTTGTTGCTCAAGCAGATGGTCACAAGTTTCATTGTAGGTGAAAAGGCAGTCACAATATTCACTGTGTTTATGAGAGCTGGTTAAAACATTTCAATTAACTACTTTGAGTTGAAGGAATCTAATTAACTCTTGCATAGTCAGCTGGGGCTGTAGAATACACTGACTGCACCTCTGCAGAGAGGTAAGACCCTCCCCCGCAAACGAGTGTCCTAGATATGACACTAAACAATCTGATGGTGAGGTTCTAGCAGTGCTGGAGCTTTGGGGAATGCGAAGCACCCCTTTATTGCCATTGCTCCCAGGTCCACTCTGGCCCGGAGTGGTAGCACCTGATAAGGGTCCTATCTATGGGTTAAATAGAACTAACGGCATACTTATGCTAAACTGAATTGTTTGAGTAAACTGAATAGCTTGAAATAGAAATGTTTCTGACAATTAAACCGTACTTACATTTAAACTGCATGCTTATGCTTAACTGAATTATTTGAAATGGAACTGTTTTTCGACATTAAAACTGTATTAACACTTAACTGAATTGTTACATGTAACTGCTTGAATAGTTTGAAATGGAAATGTTTTTGACCATTAAACTGTCTACTTATGCTAAACTGAATTGTTTTAAAAAGAACCGATTATTTACATAAAAATGGATTTGGCGTTAAATAACCTACAAAGGTTGATATGCCATAAAACCCAAAAAACCAACCAACCAATCAATCAAATTAACTCCCAATTTATGCCAATTCAATGCCTGAAAAATATATTTCCGGACATATCCTTTCAAATCAAAAGTAATACAATCATGGGTTTAACATTACTGATGTTTTACAAGTTTTTTCTTAGTCACTAGTACGTCTATGAGCATGAATGTATATAGGCGTATCATATATGTATATAAATGCATGTGTGTGCAAGTGAGTGTGGAAGGCATAGGTAGCGTATATATGTATATTCATGGTTTGATATTTCTTGTAGTATCAAGAGTATAAATAAACAAGTTAGGAAGGGCGGCAGATTCCAATAGATGATAAAACAGAAAGAGACAGATTTCTCGGTAATGATGTAAGTGTTATTTTTTAATGTCCCAAATAAACTCTATCCTTCGTCGCTAGTATGGTCTGAAGTCAGTAGAAAAGGGTGATACTTTCATTCAAGAAGTCCAAACGAGAGAGGAGTGGGACCTTTTCCAGAAGTTCATTATCATCATCACCAAGTAACGCTGTCAGCACGAATTTCCCTAACTGTCTCTCTCCCCCCATCTCTATCATCCATCGCTTCTAGCAGGTCTTCCAAACTACATCTTATTTCTACATAGAGTTGAGGTAAATAAGCTCTTGCTGATCCGTCAGCACTGGCACGTCCGTCTTTTAGGGTTCTCCCGCAGTATTCCACATCTCTTGTTCATCTTAGAGAGCCACGGCTTAAAAAAAGCCTTTTACTTAATCGGATATATCATACTTCCATATAATCGATAAACTATAGCTAGTAGTCCACACATATGCTTGGTGCATATTAACATAACTTTAAGCAGATGAGATATTGCTACCGATGTATGTGAACTCGTCAACTAACTTTAAAAGCTTGCCCCTTAGAGTAGAGATGGCCCTTTTTTGTTCAAAACACATGTACTCTGTTTTATTTGTGTTCACGTGGAGACCAATGCTTCCTGCTGTTTGCCCCAGGCAATGCAGTAGGGAATTTGATTTTTGCACGTGTATTTGTGAGAAGCGCTAGATCATCTGCATAGTCTGTGTCTGTAATAGTTTATGCAGGGTATCATCTGCTCCTAGGCATTTTTTTGCGTAAAGACTTTTTCTTTTATTAGATCTATCGACGTTCAAAATTGGAATCTAAGCAGATTATAAAAAAATATGGTGCAAATATATATCCTTACCAAACTCTTGTATCAATGTCTGTGTCCTAACTAGATGAGCGAACCTTTATTTTCGTGCTTCTATAAAGCCTCATTATAACTGTAACAGTTTATTTGGGGAGACCATATACTAGAAGTATTTGCTCCATCTTTCCTCTGTATGGAATCAAATATCTAGGAGAAATCTACAAGCATTGCCTCCAGATTTCTTGGACGAACTCCTTCGATGATTCTATGGACTGTCAGAATCTGTGGTGCTGCGGATCGATTTTTCTGAAAACCATTCCAATTTTTTCCTACCTCCATATATTGAAGTAAGCAGTCAGAAGATAGACAAGTTACAGTGCTAGTTCGGCCGTCAAGAGGTCACTAACCTATCTCCGTCGTTGCTATTTTTGGACACACGTAGAACATAGAAGAGTTAGGAGCAGACCGCTGGACAGGATCGGGTCAGAAGCTTTGCTAGCCTTCTTATCATGATAGTAAGAGAGAAGTGCGCAGGTTCCTAATGCGAAACCTCAGACCTAACTCCAACTTGGGATTCAACGAGATCTTATCATCAATGAAGACGGCCGAACGTGTGTATGTCCAGGATCCATTTCTGTTTCTTTCCTTGTAGATCTGATTCGTGGCTTGTACGAATTGGATCAACACCGGTGGCTGACTGTTCTTGTCTTAAAAGAATCTAAACAACGTGGGGTTGAGTCATTTAGCAAACAAAACTTCGAAGGGTGAAACCAAATATTCTCACATAAGATTCTACTTTCTTCAATATTGCATAGCAGATAAACTTTTTTTATTATGGAATATTATTGACCTTTTTGTTCATAGATGGGACCGTAACAAGTTTAATCACATCAGATTACAGTAGAACAAACAATAATAGTAATGAAGGAGATATTTGTTCCACCGAAACCTCTAGGATTGAAGTCTCATCATCAGATGCAATTTAGTGTCATATCCAAGACACTCGTTTCTGGGGTTTTAATCCTCAACAGAGATGTTGTCGATGTATTCTAAAGCCCCAGCCAACTGGGTTCAGAATGAACCAAAAAAAAAATCCCTTCAATAAAGACAGCCAAACGTCGCTAATCTCAGGATTCGTTTTTTGTTTCTTTTTTAACCTTGCAGAGCTGACTCGTGGTTTGTATGGTTTTGACCAAAACCTACGACCAACTGATCTTGTCTAAAAAGAATCTACTAAACGTGGAGTTCAGTCGTTGAGTAGACAAAACTGTATAGACTACGATGGAAGATTGTCACTATTCAGTCGTAACTACAATCGAACTTATTTTTTTTAACAACTAAAATACAATGTTTTTATTTGGGCTACTGAAATATGATATTTTTAAATAGTTCAACTCTTCAGTTATTAGAAAAGTGTCGAACAACATCCAGTAACAATTCCCTGCGGTCGACTGGCAATAAAACTTCTAAAGGTGGAAAGACTTTTATTACTTTTTACTGTTTCTATATACTTGTCTGCGTTTATAAATTTTTTCAATTTCTACGATCTTACCACAGTACACTGAGAATTGAAAATGTTAGCAGTTTAAATTTTAATTCAAATGAAAGATTTTCTATGTCTGGAACGAGAAGACCTAAATATTGTTTTTTAAGTTCGCTCTTGTTACCTTAGTAACAAGAATTTGCATATGCTAATATATTCTCATGTATTACTAAGCCCAGTCGGCTGAGGCTGTAGAATACACCAACTTCATCTCTTCAAAGGAGTAAGATCACCCAAAACGAGTCTCCTTGATATGAGTTTAAGAAATCTGATGGTGACGCTCCAGTAATACAGGAGCTTTGGGAAATGCAGAGTATCCCTTCATTGTCATCGCGCCCAGGTCTACTCTGATCTGGTGTGGTAGCACCTGTTTGGGTTCTATCTAGGAAAACAAAGGGAGCTGTTTGGCATTTAAACTGTGCACAAAAACTGACTTTTGCTGATTTGAATTGTTTGAAATAGAACTGTTTGATTATTTACCTTTGTGTACACAAATGACTGGTGTTTAATTGAATTGTTAGAGATGGATAGCAAAACTTGGAACCATTTGAATTTGACTTATGCCAACTTGAATTTTTAGAAATAGAACAATTGGATCATTTAACTGTGAGAAAACAAATAGCCTATGCTAAATTGAAGTGTTTGATATAGAACTGATTTATCATTTAAGGATGTGTAAACAAATGATTGAAGTTTTATTGAATTGTTTATGATACATTAGCAATACTTGGAAACATTTAAATTTGTTGACCTATGAAAACTGAATTGTTAGAAATAGAACTGCTTGATCCTTTAACTATGCGTATAACCAAATGTGCTTACAAATCAGATATCTAATATATTGTTCTAGTGGGTAGAGTGTTTGCCAATCGACCGGGAGACTTGAGTTCAATCCCAGGTTGTGTCATACCAAAGACTTTTAAAATGTTTCTTGATACCTCCTTGTTTAACACTGAGCAATATAAGGTACGTATCAAGGATAAGTTGAGCAATCCAGGGAAAGAAGTAGCGCCCTCCTCTACACCTCGATTTAGTAGCTATTGAAAAGGGAGCCTTATGGTCACCCTCGACTACAGTCGCCAACTAAATGTATATATGTAAAACAGGATTTGGTATTAAATAACTGTTATGGCCCTGGAAGGGGCTACAAAGAAAAAAGAACACCACGGTTATAGTATAGACATATATTTACAAGAACAGAGGATTGTTACAAGAACATAGGACGGTAATCTAGTTTGCATAACCGCGCGGGAGCGAGGTTAGCTTCCGGATCTAGACTGACTTCGTATTGCTGCGTCTTCCGGTATTATGGAAAGTGATTGAGTCCATTAGTTGGTGATTCCGCCACAAAAATAACCAACAGCAGTTGACATGCCATAAAACTAAACCAAGAAAACAAGAATTTACACCTGTCATTTTTCAGCAAGCAAAAGTTTACCATGAATATTCTTTTTTTTAAAATAAATTAGCTTGCCCATTCAGCTGGGGCTGTAGAATACACTGACTGTTATGGGGGGGGGGTCTTAACTGAATTATTTGAAATGGAACGGTTTTTCGACATTAGAACTGTATTTACACTTAACTGAATTATTACATATAACTGCTTGAATAGTTTGAAATGGAAATGTTTTTAACAATTAAACTGTGTACTTATGCTAAACTTAACTATTTTCAATTGAACAAATTATTTACATAAAAATGGATTTGGCGTTAAATAACCTACAAAGGTTGATATGCCATAAACCCAACATACCAAACCAAACCAAAATAAATTAGCAAGTATTTTTTGTATGAAGTAGAATTAGTAAGTTTGTAGCCGGGCTCATACTTATCTTATTTTTTGTCTAAATATTTTGTTGCGTATAGTTTGAGCTTTTTGATAACTATATCAACTAAAATAGAAGATATTTTAAAGGTAAATATTTGCTGCATATTAGATTTCATGAAATAACTTGTTTTATGAAACATTCATTTTATGTTTTTAATTATAATAATGATACTTATAGCTTCAAATAACAATAAAAAGGTTGACAGTAATATGGCACGTAGTATTCCAATCAAATACCAATAATTTTCAAATAGCTCTATTTAACCCATAGGTTGGATCATACAAAGTACAACCTGGGAGTAATGGCAATGGAGGAATACTCAAAAAGTTTAGAGCTCCAGAACTGGAGACCCGCAATCTGATACAGATTATTGCCATATGCAAAACACCCCTCTTTTAGGAGGAGATACAGTCAGCTTATTCCAACCCTCGCCACAAAGCCGAAAAAATAGATAGATAGATAGATAATGTTTTTGAAAAGTTAAGACTATAAAGATAATTTGACGATTTTATTTATTGATGATTAAAAATAATTAAGAAAATTACATAATCACAACCTTGGATCGTTAAAACTCAATTTACTTTGAAATTTCCCGCGGGCAGAAGTAATTTTATCAATTTTATTTCTTTTTAAGCACCGCATGCGACACAAGGTCAATTTGACGCTAAGTTTAAAAGATTTGAATTCAAAGTTTTCCTTCTCCTAGATCAGCTGTAATACGAATGATGAAGAGTCCAGTCAGTCCTACTATTTACCATTAGTTCAAGGAGAAATTATTGTGCAATGCAAAAAGCCCTGTCCAGGTTTGAACTCGATTCGCCGTGTTCATTTTCTTTCACAATAACCATTACACCACGAGCGCTGCCCATAACTCATAATATTTTTTTCTCAAGTTCCGTTTTCAACCGAGACATACTTATTTGATTAAGAATTAAAATGTCCTTGTATTTTGTCGACTGCTTCTGGCTGGAGTGTAAGGGTTTGTAACAGTATCAAATTTTATCTATTTTAGTGAGTATTGATTTTGGTCTTAATTGGTGACAACACTTATATCAGAGTAACATTCGAAATCAAACTAAGGAATTCACTAAAATTTTATAAAAGATAATGAGATTATTAAAATCAGAGTACAAATCCTAGATAATTATTTTTCTGTTCTTTTTATTATGTCTTTTAATTAAAGATTTTTCGTGTTTGAACATATTTCCCATCATCTCTGCTCCATCACATAATCACTTTATCACACCCTGTCAGTGGAGCGTAGAATACGCTTACTGTATCTCCTTGCAGAGGAGTAACACCCTCTAAAAACAAAGTGGTGTCCAAGGCATGACGCTAAACGGTATCTGATGGCGAGCTCTGAAGAGTGTGGAGAGTCCTTTCATTTTCATTACTTCCAATCTACTCAGAATGGTTTGGTGTTTTTGTTTAATGGTATATCAACCATAGTAAAGTTACTATTTATAATTTTAATTACAATGACCAGAAAATCCGGCAAGCACTTCGTGCGACATACAGAACCACTGGACCGCTGTTTCAACATTATTAGGTCTCATCAGTTGTGTATACCGTGATCTCCGCCACTGGAGATCAAAATAACGACCATAGAATGCAGAGCGGAAACTCTACCACTGAGCCATCGGTCCACATCATACATTAGCGATGCCAAATTAACCAGTCATAGAAAATGCGTGATCACTTAACTAAATGTGTCTTATTGGTACATCCGTACTCTTGCGGAGTACACAGTCACCTCCAGGGCCAAGTCTTCCAATGTCGGAGATATGCATCCATATAAACATAACCAAATGGACAGGAAATATATATATATATATATATATATATATATATATATATATATATATATATATATATATTTTTTCAAATAGAGGAATTATATTTTATAAATTGAACTACCGTGACTTGAAAACTAGTTAGGATAAGGGGGTTCATATCTATGCCAAGGGTATTAGTCCTAAAAGGAACCTCATCGCGTGACTGGGGTTTGAATTCCAACATCACAGCCTAGCACATTAGCCCCGTTATCACAGGGATTCCTTCCCCTGTGGTAGTCGTCTATATGGTTCAAATGTATCTGTTTAAAATTATTCGTATTCGTATTCCCTAGGACCGTGTGCAAAACAAACTGTTAAGAAAGAACTACATAAAAATATAAATATGAACGAACATCAAATAACCTTAGACGGTTTGACATGCCGTTAAAATCAATCAATTAATCAATCCTTAATCACTTTCTCCTTGTGTATATGCAAAAAGCAAACAAGCCAATCACATGTTTTCCAAATGGAAGATTTGAAATGACAATATGTATTTTAGGCACGAATTAAATTGGATATCATTTTACAATTTTTCTCTCTATCCCTAAAATGTTCATTATTATTGTGTTCTTGTTAGTGAACACAAGTAGTAGTAATAATAAGACAAACCACGATATGTGAGGAAAATAGTTATATTTGCAGGAAAGAGTATTTACAAGAGAGAGACTGTTAGTAATAAGAACATAGGATTAGTGATAGAGTAATTATATACTTCAACAATAGGAACGGCTCTTTTGGTCTGACTTGTAGGCTTATTCCCAAACTGATCTCCCCTACTGCCATATATGGCAGATGGAGCAGCGCATTATGCTAAAAAGGTAGGTGATACCCAACAAATATATTTCTAAATATTCATGTAACCGTAAAACAGAAAAACTAAGTTTTCATCAAAAAGTATCGAAAATGAAGGTTTAATTTTTTTTTATTCAAAAATTTAAATTAAGACGGGGTCGATGTTAAGAATCTTATATGATAAATTTACTATACATAAGCGTTTAGACTACTGTCGAGTGGTGTAGACTTCGTTTAGACAAGCCAGTGCCAATTTAATGAAAATCATCAGGTCAATCCCGAGATTTTTTTAACTGGACATGTTTGGCAAAACACAGTATTGTGAAAGTGCAGCACCCGTCGTACTCAGCAGACTTTACTCCAGTGGGATTTTTCTTAGTTTTTTAATTGAAAATTCAAAGAGATATTAAGACAAAAGTATATTTTGAAAATATAATTATTTTGTTACACACTGTATCAAATAAGAGTTTCAAAGAGTTTTCGAATAATAAAAAAAAAACACTGAAATCGTTGAAGACGATTTTCAAAAAAATTAAACTATAATCGAATGTGTCTTAATTGATCTTGGTTAATACACTCGCACACTACACAAACACACACACACACACACACACACATATATATATATATATATATATATGTGTGTGTGTGTGTGTGTGTGTGTGTGTGTATTGAAGCTTGGTTACTTGATGACTCAGTTTAACAATGTCAACCCTGATGATCGCATAAGCAATAAATTCAGTCAACAAGCGTCATTGTCTCTGTGTCTACGCTAGCCTTCCTTATATACATACACTCAATCACCGATATTAAGCATTCTCTATTTAGTAAAACGCAGTATATATATATATATATATATATATATATATATATATATATATATATATATATATAGTATGTACATCGAATAAGTACAAATTTAGAGCACACACACACACACACACACAAACATATATATATATATATATATATATATATATATATTGCTTGAACAGAGTCTAAAGATACCAGAAATAATTGTGGTATATATAGATACTCAGACAAAATTAATAGAAATAAATAAAAAGACAATGTCAATATTAAAAAAAGCTATGGACGTTTACTTTATTTATATATATATATATGGATGCATTAGTCTAACTCTATATTTATCTTTTTATCCATCCTTATTCTGATCACAAACACAAGCACATCCGCCCACAGTTTGACGCATGCGTACTATTCTTTAATTTTCGTTTAGTATTCTATGCAGAAAGGTAACTAACTGAGAAGCACTGACGTGCCACTCTATTTTGGTGAAGATGTGCAGTGAAGGTTTTCGAGGAGAAAGCTTGTCTTCTTTATGGTCTTAAAATAAAGTGAGCTAAATAACAACCTTATAAGTTGCATGTATCACAATCATACCTTCATCATACTTTCGCTGTAGCTCGTATTAAAAGTTCCTTTCACAAATTACAATTTTCGTACACCAGGTGATCTATTAAATAATTTAGTGTTAATCGCTGGATGACATCGACGGAGTATAGTCATAAATTATTGTCCTTAACCGTGCTGTCGGCAGGGCTTAGAATACGTTGACTGTATCCTCTGGAGAAGCGTAACCCCACTAAAAAATTATATCTATCTATCTATCTATCTATCAAGGATAACATGACTTGGAGTCAACGGAGCTTGGTGACCGTCAGTCATCAAACCTTGCAATCATAATGATATATATATATATATATATATATATATATATATTGTCATCCACAGACAGATTGTTTTTTCTATCAGAACTCTTCAGTGTGGCTAGACACGCAGGACGCTCGAAGCTGATCGAAACCCGTCCAACTTTACGTTAGACTAAGCTTCGGACCTGTCGGCCATCAAGCGGACAACGTTGGCTAAGGGAATTTTAAGGTATTTATTTTAGCAACAGCAGCAGCAGCCTTTGTTTACTTTTTTTTTTTTTTTATACCTTAGCGGCTATCTGAGTGCTCAATTCTTACGAAGAGCTTTGCATTACGCTAGGGGCGGCCGACAATTCCTTCGCCAGAGTGCTCAACCCCCACGGAGGAGCGTATATATTGTCATCCACAGACAGACTGTTTCGTTCTATCAGAACTCTTCAGTGTGGCTAGACGCGCAAGACGCTCAAAGCTGATCGAAACCCGTCCAACTTTACGTTAGACTAAGCTTATATATATATATATATATATATACTTATTCACCGATATCGTGCAATCATTATTTATAGAGAAAACTACATTATATATGTATCATTATCATCATCATCATGTCGTGCTGCTACCACGGATATCCCTGACCCTCTCTCGGCACTTCTCCCAATCGTTCATCGCCTCTGGTAGTCTTCAATATATATATATATATATATACTGATAGATAGATAGATAGATAGATAGATAGATAG
The DNA here is from genome assembly GCA_963585895.1 of Sepioteuthis lessoniana. NCBI lineage: Eukaryota > Metazoa > Mollusca > Cephalopoda > Myopsida > Loliginidae > Sepioteuthis > Sepioteuthis lessoniana. The sequence goes on from OY757907.1 coordinate 121,115,110, forward strand.
ATAACTGGTCTGTCATTCATATTTACAACTATATTTAACAATATAGCAAAATTTGGCCCATCTTTTACTCATGTAGTGACCCAGTAATAACCATAAACTATAACAATATGTTTATATATATGTAGAGAAAAAAATTGATAACAAGGTAATCCAAGTGGAAGGAGAGATTTATTGTGAAGTCGACACGATAGCGTTTCGGTTCTACTCAACCATCATCAGGGCCATGCGGGGTGATATTAGCGATGTTAAGTCAACGATGGATGTTTAAAAATGCAAAATACAAAAGACTTGGGGAAAATTTGTATAACAAGAAAAAGTTGGCCGTTTTATTGGTGAATCGGTGTTTGTTGTTTTATATATATATATATATATAGAGAGAGAGAGAGAGAGAGAGAGAGAGAAATGGTAAATTTAGTAAATCCGACAAGATGTGAAAAAAATGTACATTGCAGTTTTCTATATTAGCAACCACACACACATACATATATATATGTGTGTGTGTGTGTGTGTGTGTGTGTGTGTGCGCGCACGCGTGTGTGTGTATGTTTGTGCTAAACTTCAATTTTCTTTTATTGTAAGCTATATAATCTGTAAGAGCTGTAGAAAATGTTCCCACAAATTCAAATGATTTAATCCAGCTTCTTCGGAATATATTTTCTGATGCCAGAATACTCAGCTATTAAATAGAAAGGATTTGCATTTTTGGTAAAATTCTACACGTCGACTCGTTCAGGTTCACCGGGAAAAATTATTTTTTCTCGTAATTGTTTTTGTTTTTCACTTCTTTTTTTTTTCTTTTTTTTTTTAACTAATTAGACTCCCAAACTCACAACAATTCTTTTTTTATTTTTCGAAAAAAATTACCTCTTTTTTGGTGGGGTTCACATTCAAATTCTAATTAAATGTAGAATGATCACCAATTCTCTGAACAGTTTACGATGGAAAAGACAAATAAACAGACAGGTCGAATTATTTTAATTATTTTTTAAATTCAAATTTAGGGTTTCTTTTTTATGATTAAAATAAAAATGAAATAATTTTGAGGAATTAATTAGTTTAAGTCACGAAAAATATGAATAGAAATACTAAAAGAATTTTTTCTCGGTAAACTCGAACCGGAGCTGGTTTTAAAAAAATACCGCACACTATCGGGAATTATATTATTTAATACAGAGAAAATCAAGGTGAATAGCCAGTGTTCTAATTCCACGATTTTTACTAAGAGTATTGGATTTGAATTGGCCCACTGGTCGAGTGAGTAGAGTGTTCACCAATAGCTCGAGAGACCAGGTTTCAATCCCCGGTTGACTACTACCAAAGACTCAAATAAATGGTACTTGACGCCTCCTGGCTCAGTACTAAGAAATATAATCAAGATGAAGTGGAGAAATCCAGAGAAAGGAGTTGCTCCCTCCGCTACACCTCGAGGTCACCCTCGACCATCGTTGCCAACTTTACTTGGTGTATTTGAAGTTCTTTTTAGTTGTTATCTTTCCTTTTGAAAAAAGTAAAGGGTGAACAAAAGAAAGAATAAGTCGATTCGTTTAGCTAAAGAAGATTAATGGGGCACAAAGCTACAATGCAGTGGTGCTAGGGTTAACCCTCATAGAATCATTCAGTGGAAGGTATATATGAATAAATGCAGATAGTTTGGTTGATAGATCCCTTAATCAGTTTTGCTATATATTTCTTCAGTTTAGTTTACATTGGTACAATAGCTAATTATCAGTTGATGATCGAAATCACGGCATGATATTCATGATCTGCTGCTTAACATCGGTTTTTAAGCGGAGTAAAGCTGGATTGAATCCAGTTTTCTTCCTCTTAGACATGCTGCTTAATTTGTAAAATAATTCGGAATTTTAGTGAATCATTTTAGTGATAAATTGTTTTCTATTGAAACTTTGAGATCGTAAAAGGAGGTTTTCGTTTTGCAAAGGTCAAAACCTTGATTTGTGCAAACATGTCGATCATGTCAAAATACGACCAACAAGTTTGATTTAGAATCATTTGTCAGCAAAATATATTAGGAGGAACAATTAGATATAAGCTGATATTTAGCAATGACGTGTCACAAATTTTTTTCGTTATTACGTGTGATTAAGGAATAATTTTTATATAACAAAGAGATTCGAAGACGCCCCGAGAGTCGAGTCGGAGTCAGTGTTGGAACAGACGACGAAGGGGTCCCAATAGAAGTGGAGCCGCATCGGTAAAAAAAGGTCTATCTCTCTCTTTTCGCCGACTACTGCAAATGTTGCAAAATCAAATAGACTTTCATATCCTGAAACTAACAGAGTTTTTTTTTTGTATTGTGTTGTGTTACCACTTTCGAAATGGTGCCGCAGCATTACAAGCTGAGCCTAAAGAACCCTATCTGCCCAAGAATTTACGCATTGCTGGGAGGGGGGAAGAAGGAAATACATGCTTTTCTCCTAATGCGTTAACGCAAAGGGAAACACCGCTTCGTACAGGATTCGAACTCGGGTCCCCGATTTCGCTTCTTCTAACTGTCACGCTCAGCATACCCGAAAGTTGCATGCATATTCCCAACCCCTCCATGAAAGGGAGAATGTGATAAGACGTCAGTTTTTTTAAGCGGTGTATATCTGGTTTAATTTAGTATTGTCCATCTAAACTGGTTGCCGAACAAAAGCCAAATAATTGTGTCTCCCCTATTTACGTAGAGCTGAAATGAAGAGATGGATTCATGCATCTGCCAAGGGCATTAGCCCGAATTGAAATGCAAATAATCCAATAGTAAGACATTCATTAATTTATAGTGGATGTGGCATCTAATTATAATCTTTTACACCCTACCACATACTTTTATGTTGTATACTGTATTCAAAATATTCTCGATGTAGATCGCCTAACTATTTTCCGTGCTAAGTTTAAAACAGCAATATGCGGTATGGAACGTTGTAGTGTACCTAGAAACTCGGCATTCGAAATTAAAGCCTTTTTTTATGCTTGAAACCAGCTACTTTCACTTATGAAACAAAACGCGCAATTACCATGTAATTTGTAAATACAATTACAAATACAAAACATGTAGTTTGTAAATACAATTTTACTTGGATATTTTCGAAGATAAGAAGTTCTGCTTACATTAAAAAAAAAATGATTTATGTATCAGTTTCAACACTGAACGTCGGTGTTGGTGGCGCATGGAGCTGCTTAAATTGATTCATGTCCTTTTGAGATACAAGACCTTTAAAGTAAAATGAACAAGAAATTAAATGCTGTCATAAATTATGACATTTCAATTCTTTTTGTGATCACAAATACTACGGAGTTACCATGAAAGCCACGACACACATTCCCATGTATGTAGAAAGTACTTTTAGTTAGCATCGAAATGATAGTGTTTATTTTTCTTCCACCCCACACACACACTCGCACACGTATACTCAGACCCTATGTCTCTCTCTCTCTCTCTCTCTCTCTCTCCTTTTCATCTTCTTTTTCTTCCTGTTGGCGGGCTTCTCATCTCGTCTTAACCTTTTCATGGAGTGCTACAGACAATCTTGTATGACCGATGGAAGTGAAAACTTAAGGACTATATTTCATCAGCAAAACGACGAGCCTATCCTTTCTCTCAATAAATTCAGTTTTTTTTTTCTGTTTCATCTTCTTTTTTTTTTCTTTCATGCAATCACTAAACCTCATCTATTTCAGACTTTCGACCTCCCTTTTGAATGAATGGTGGCGTTTCGTAATTTTTTCTGACATCTGCTTCGTCTTTCCTGATCTTTTTTTTTTTTTTGCTTTCTTACAGGGTCTAATACTCATCTCTCTCTCTCTCTCTCTCTCTGTCTCTATCTCTCTCTCTTTTTCTTTCTCGCCCATCTATGTGTGTATGTATATACGCATGTGTGTATGTATATCCGTGTATGTGTATGTGTGAGTAAGTATATGCTTGTGTGTATGCGTGTGTATGAATCTGCGTGTGTGTGTATGTGTGTGTCTTTGCGTTTTCGAGATTTCAAGTATAGCCCTGTTCGGTGGCCGAAGTGGTAGTGGCTTTTTCTTCGATGCCTATAAATGATGCCTGAGTCCAAGTGAAGATCATAATATCTAAAACTAATATTCTCTAAGCAATATTATACAATCGTAAAATTTCCAATACCTTCATGTATTATATTTCTGTCCGTCTCATTCTATTCATATCTATCTATCTATCTCAATCAGTCATTACGTAACAATCAAATTATCTGTCTAGCTTGTATGCTTGAAAGTATCTATCTATCACTATATATATGCCTGTGGTGTAGTCGTTATCGTCGTAGGAAATGGACACGGCGACACGAGTTCAAATCCTGGACAAGACTGACTGCATTTCACATAGCACTAATACCCTTGGGGAAGGTATTAATCCAATTATTCTCCCTCCAGCTATGGGTAAATAGTAGGACAGACTAGGTTCTTCAGCCTTGGTTAGTCAACTAGTCTAGGAGAAGGAAAACTCTGAATTCAAACCTGTTAAACTCCACTTAAAAACTGACCTTGTGTCATATCCTGCCCGAGCGGAGGGGTTGATAAATAGTATCACTATATATATATATATATATATATATATATATGTGTGTGTGTGTGTGTTTGTGCGTGTGTGTGTGTGCGTGTGTGGTTTGGCAGCAGTCGTTCATTTAAGCATGTTTCATAAAATAATAAAGCCAAATTTTGTCTGTATAATTTATTTAAGATCCTTTCAAATTTCCTGATAAGTGTCTTAGTTTCTGGTTGGAATTGGTAGATGAATTTCCCAAAATTGTCCCGAGCGCTTTTGGACCCTTCATAGACCATCATCAGCGGTTGCTTGCTTGTGAATGGATTATTTGTATTTTTTTAAAAAGAGTTTTCAAAGTTTATACCATACGAAAATATGAGAACGCAGAATTGGATAAAACAGGGTAACTGATGCATTTTAAAAGGGAACGCTATTTAAAAAGGGAACGCTATCAACGGAAATAGAATACATAGAAATACGGGAAGCAAAAAAAAAAAAACCAACTAAAAGCATTTCAAAACCTTGTCGCTATTTTCAAAATCAATTCTATTAATTTTAGGGTTTTTTTTAATTTTTATATGAAGGGCTTCTAGAATTTGTAGCCGTAGGTTATCAATTTCGTGTGCGATTATAGTGGTGTTTTCGGCTAGAATTTTTCAAAACTTGGATTTAGTAATAGAATGGTTCTTAAGATGGAAGGCAAAAGAACTGGAGTGATTTAGGTGTATTCACACACGCACACATATATATCCGTTTGTTAATATCTATCCATATATATATATATATATATATATCTACCTAGCCCTTCTTACTATCATGAATATTTGTTCATTTGGTGTCAGATTTTTTTTTACCTCTCTATATTTATCTAACAACAGATGTAAAAAATAGCAACTAAGGCCAATTATATATATATATATATATCCGAGATATTCGTATATATATATATATATATATATTATTAAGTATTTATATCTTATTATATATTATTAGGTAATTATATATTTTATAAATCCTACAGTATGCATTATATATATATATATATATAATTCATTCTGCAGAATTTATTTTTAAAAAAGGGCTCAATATTGATGATTGAGTATATGTATATAAGGTAGGATTGCGTAAACACCGTCAACAACGATTGTTCACTATGTTTCTTGATTATGCGATCAAGAGGCTTAATTATGATAATATATATATATATATATATATACGCGCATGTCTGTGTGTGTGTGTGTGTGTGTGTGTGTGTGTGTGTGTGTGTGTGTGTGTGTGTGTGTGTGTGTGTGTGTGCGTGTGTGTGTGTGTGTGAATTAATTACTGCAATGTGATTTAGCATTAAACTACTAAGCTGTCTTTGCTTTTCTACATCTTCGATTTTGTTCATAATTTGGATTGTGGTATCTTAACGATTTAGAATTTTTCCACTATTCTCTCTTATTTCAAAAAAAAAAAAAATTTTGTCATTGTTTTCTACTTTAAATAGTTTAGAGTTGTCAGTTTCTGCAATTTCCATTTTTCCATTTGAACAAGAAAGAAAGAGAGAAAGAAAGAAAGGGTTGATAACAGTCTTGTAAGAGAAGAATAGTAAGACACAAGTTTATAAAAGGTGTTATATAATTGCGGAAGGATTTTTGTTATATTATCATTTTTCGTTGGTTATATCTTATCATTCGGGTTAGTTAGGTGCACACATTGAGCGCAGGTGTTCACGCACGCGCGGGGAGGATGTGACATTTTCAATTTTTCGATTTAAACAAGAAAGAAAGAAAGAAAGAAAGAAAGAAAGAAAACAGTTTAGTAAGAGAAGGATAGTAAGACACAAGTTTATAAATGGTGTTATATAATTGCGGAAGGATTTTTTTATATTTTCATTTTTTTTTTTGTTGGTTATGTCTTACCTTTCGGTTTAGTTAGGCTTAGAACTTATTGGTTTAGTGCACGGGTAGGGGCAGACATTGAGCGCAGGTGTTCACGCTCGCCCGGGCAGGATGTGACAATCACAGATGTCAAAATAAAACCCCCGGATAGAAAATTAGTCTGGGGATGTGAATGACGTCATGCCCGGAAGCGATGGGCGGGGAATTTTGGGTATTTTGAAAAAAGCAGTTAGTTGAGATTTGGATCTAGAAGAAACCAGTTGGGTCTAGCGGGTGCGCCGCTCGTTGTCGGGTCAGATGGAACAGTCAGCATAGTAAAAATTGTGTCTTTCTCTCCTCGTGTTGAAAACCTAAAAGTCAAGAAGGTAATAAAAGTTTCGTACCTGAACCAAGAGAGTCGTCAGTGTGTTTCGCATATTTCGGGATTTCTATGCATGTGAACGTTTAACACATCCGTTTATATGCATAATGCACATTTCACATATTCGTAAATTATAGCTATGTTACAAAGGGAGCACCAAAGGAACCGTATTCAGTACACGAGGGGTACAACCATCAAACCACTATCTATGAGTACATACAAAGGTACGTATATATATATATATATATATATATATATAATAAATGTGAGTATATATAGATATATATGCGTATAATGGAAATTAGAAAAACGAGATAGATAGGTATGGATGCTCTTAGATAGATAGGTAGATCAAAAAGGAAGAAATTTGGAAAAAATAAGCTAAAGATATAATATATATATATATATATATATATATATATATCTGGACCAAAATATAAGACCACCCTCAAAAATGAAGAAAAAGATATTGTTTACAATTTCTAACTTAGGAAAATCAGATATATGAAAATTAGAGCACAAAGACAATTAAATTAAAAATGTGAAGAATTTTCAATTCATTTTTATAGGCATTTATGCTTGATTTTGAATTTTTTTTTTACATAGATATAAAACCACTGAGCAGAACTATAGAATATAAATGCAATTTTTTTATTTAATGTTTTGTAGATCGGTCGTTATCTTTGATAACCTCAAAAATTCGAAAAGGCATACCATCAACTATTTTCAGATGTTGAACGAAGGGATTTTTTCCATGCGTCTAAGATTATATTTTTGTGTTCAGGAATTGCTGTGTACTATCGACCTCATTCATAAACTTTTGAAACAATCAATCCCCATATGTTTTCAATAGGATTGAGGTCTGGAGATAACGCTGGGCGATCAATACCTTTTTTTTTTTCAAGCAAGTACTTTTTTGTTAATGATGCATTGTGGAATGCAGCATTATCTTGCTGAAAAATCTATTCTTCTCTACATAGACGACGTCCTTCTTGTGCGAAAGATAAATCATTTAGCACTTTCATTTAATCTGCTGCTTTTGTCGACCACTGACAAATTGTAATTTAAGTTTTTCTAAAGAGGAGAAACCCCCTACCTCCAGATCACAAGAGATCCTCTTTACTATTCCTTGTTGAGTAATTCTCTTCTGAGAATTTTTTGCGTGCCAGTACTTCTGAAAGCCATCTGGACCGTCTAAATTGAATTTATTTTCGTCCGAGAAAACAACTGTCCGCCATTCTTTAACACTCATAGTTTAATATTGACGAACATGTTCCAGTCGTTTAGCTTTGTGCTTCATAGACAATCTTGGACAACGAATTCTTTTCTTAATGCTTTCGTTATTCAAATGCCTTCTAAATGTTCTAGTACTGCAAGTAGCGTCCACTAGAGATTTCAATATTTTTTATGTGGACTAAGTTTTCGTTTTTACTTGGCGAACAATTCTTCTCTTAAAATGTGGTGGTGATTTATCTGGCCCGCCAGTCGGTTTTCTTGTTCCATATTTATTTGAACTTTTTAAGTCATTTCAGATAACGGTTTTACTGCATCCTAAGGCCTTTGAAATTTCTCTTTGAGATTTTCAAATTCTTTTAAGAGCTATAATCTCGCCTTTATCAAATTCAGATCATTTAGTTCCTTTAACTATTTACATTTTTTTTTATTTTAAGTATTACTGTTTTAACAGCTTTTATATTAAGTAGACTATGTATAATAATTTTTCAATTAAATCGAGTCCTTTTTTCTTTAGTTTTTATTAGTGGTCTTATATTTATGACAAAAATGAATTTTAAAATTTAGCATAAATGCTAATATACATATAAAAATGAATTGAGATTTCTTTACATTGTAAATTTAAATGTCTCTTAACCTTACCTTTCATATATTTGATTTTCATAATTTAAAAATAGTAAACAATATATTTTTCTTCATTTTTTGAGGGTGGTCTTATATATTTGTCCCGGGGTGTATGTATAGATATCAAAACCAATTGGCAAAAAAAGTAAAAGAAAAAAAAAGGAAGAATTGCTCACATAAATCCCCACTCCCAGATTTTTTTTCTTCCCTCTGACCTAAGCCTTGATATAGGGAAGTAACGTTTATTTCACAGAAATGTCAAACATGGTTACCGATGTTTCCTATCCGTCTTAGACGGTCTTCTCGATAAACATTGCAGTCACGTGTTTATGCGCATATCACGAGCGGAAAGGTCAGCTTTGCACAGCTTGGACTTGAAACTTACCGTATATTGTCAGCAATTGAGTCAGGATGATTCATGATACCAAACCAAGAAATGTTTATCCTTTCTCTGCTGTGCTTTCCTTAGATATTTCCTTTAGATTATTTTTTTAACACAACTTGGTATATTCATCTTTTAAAGACTCCTTAAAATAGTTCAGTGCTCGAAAAAGAGAGAACATATTTTATGAAATAGTGTAGCATGTTGGATGTACTCATGGTGTAACGGTTATCGTCATAGTAAACGGAAACGGCAACTCGAGTTCAAATCCAGAATGGAACCATATTTACCAACCCCTCCGATCGGGTAGGATATGACACAAGGTCAATTTTTAAGCGAAATTTAACAGGTTTGAATTCAGAGTTTTCCTTCTCATAGACAAGTTGCCTCTCCAAGACTGAAGAACCCAGTCTGCACTACTATTTACCCATAGCTGTGTAATATAATGGCCGAGGGATTTCGTTTTATGCCTTTGGGTTTTGTTAGGCAGAGAACCTTTCAGCTCAGTGCATGAGTTATTTAGGTGCAACATTAGCCCAGGTGTTGACGCGCGCGCGGGCGGACGAACGTATCACTCAGAGATGTCACAATAGCCCGAGATGGGTAACAGGGTTTAAACTCAAAGGTAATAAAAAGTTTCGTACCTGGACTGAGAAGTCGTGACGTGTTTTTCGAGTTTCGAGATTCCTATGTTCTATCTTTATGGACATTCAATGTACGTTTCACACATAGCCGTATCTGGCTATGGTACAGCTGGAGGGAGAATAATTGGATTCATACCTTTCCCAAGGTTATTAGTGTTATGTGAAATTCAATCAGTCTCGTCCGGGATTTGAATTCGTGTCGCCGTGTCCATTTCCTACGACGATAATCATTACATCGTGGACACCTCCCATCCAGAATGGAACTATTTGTATTTCACATAGCGCTAACTCTTCGGAAATGTATGAATCCAAATTGGAGTAAATTGGAGGACAGACTGGACTCATGAACTAGAAGAAGGAAAACTCTTCACTCAAACCTATCCAGATCTGGAGAGGGAGGGGCTTCACCAGGGTAGCTCTGTCAAATTCATATGACTTGAGTAGCCTCTACAAGAAGAGATTAGATCAAAGGACCAATGTAGCATGTTCTATTACATCAAACCCTCCACTCGAGTTACACTGCTAGATATAGAAAATATGCTCCCCACTGTCGGCGTTCAAGCCTAAACAAAAGCAATGATCTTGAATTTTTATTTCTTTTAAATATTATAAGTATTTTTAATCTTTTAAATCATTTTGAATTTTTCGAATGACTTTTCAAAAACAGTATTCAGGATCATCGCTCTTTAGGTTTGAAAATCGACTTCTGCTTCAATATTTTCTAAATTAAAAAAATTAAATTATATCCAATACAATATATGCATGCTTATACTGGTGTATAGTAATTAACATTTTGCTTAGATGTGGCACAATGCCGAATGAAGGATTTCCCAATGAGACTCGAACTCACTCGAGAAGATTTGCTTGCTAGTGTAAGTTACAAACCATTACACCATACGAGGCGTCTAATATACTGGAACCTCTCTGTCTCTCTCTATCTCTCTGTCTCTGTCTCTCTCTCTCTCTCTGTATATATATATATATATATATATATCTTTGGGTGTGTGTGTGTGTGTGTGTGTTCTGGTTTAATTGACCTAATGACCTTTCAAACATGGTGCCAATAGAAGCAATATCACTTGAAATAAGGAGGAAATGATAAAACTCCATCAAAAAGGGAAGTCAACACAAATTGTAGCCAAAACTGTGGCTTATTCCCAGTCAGCTGTAATATAGATTTTTCTCAAAATTTAGTTATTCCTTAATTTACTTCTCTCCCTCATGCTGATTATATCTCGATTATTGATTTAAAAGAGTAATTCTAATTAATCTCGGATATGTTCCACGAAAACAGAAAATTTGGATATGAGATAAAATATTTACATTTTCTCTCAGGTTTGAGTTTAGTTTATTTTTCATGGTTTAAAGATAACAAAAAAATGTTTTCTAAAAATGGTGAGTCCATGTTTTTTCCCTGTAGTTTTTTTTTTTTTTTTTTGTATAAATCTGTATATATTTGAAAATTTATTTATTTATAAATACATAATGACTTGGAGAATTAAAAAAAATGGGATTTTCCTTGTTCCATTATATTTGAAGACATCGCTTACGATCATACAATGCTAGGAAAGTTGAAGAGGAAAATTAATCACAGGATAGAATTTGACTTTAAAAACCCCGAAAAGAAATGAGTTTAAAAAAACTGTGAAGGAAAAATATATCAAAACCCAAAGAAAAACACTTTTTTGTGGGAATGACACCAAACTTGAGAGAAAAAGGGTTTCTATTTCTTTTATATCACACCAAATAGGCAGTTCTCAGTTAGAGAATAATTTCAAAACATGTAATATTTGTATTTTTCCCTGGCTTTATATACAGAAAGACCGCTGTAAACAAATCACTTTTCCAGGTCATTTGCTAAGCTTTCGTTTAATTAAAAATTGTCAATATCGAATACGATGGGAAAACTACATATATATATATATATATATATAGAGAGAGAGAGAGTGAGAGGTCTTTTTTTTTCGTTGGTCCAATGGAAGAAAAATGAATACTATAAAAAAAAAAGGTCCACGAGGGAAATCCGTTTCAGTTAATTATTATTTGTATTATATTTATTTATATTTCTATTTATTCATTTATTTATTTACTATTTATTTGATTTTAACAAAATAAAAAAGCATGAAAACCATTTTCACTTGGGGATATATATATATATATATATATATATATATATATATATATATATATATATATATATATATATATATATATTGCTAATGGCCCGGGAAGCCGGGGTTCAATTCCCAGTCGAGTCATACCAAAAGCTCCAAAAATGATAATGCCGACTTGGTTAACACTCAGCATTATAAGGTAAGGATCAAGGATAATGTGGAGCAATCCGGCGAAAGCAGTATCGCCCTTCCCTACACCTTTGGTGTTGTAGCTAAAGAACACAAAGCCATCGGGTCGCCCTCGACTACGGTCGCCAACTTTACTTCATATATATATATATATATATATATATATATACGCACACCATATAAAAGAAAAATTACGTATATTTTTCGTAATAATCTTTATTTCAGCAAACTCTCTATTTTTTGAATATTAGAACATCTTTAGACAAAGAAATAATGAAAAATTAAAAGACCAAACTATTTATTTTTCCTGTCTGGTTGATAAAAGACATTCAATTCTTTTATCAAGATGTTTCATTTTTTAACTCTCTTTCCTTTCCACTTATTTTATGTAATGGCAAACAAACTTTTTTTTTAACCCAAATGAAGGAAATAAGTAAAAAATATAGAATAATATCTTAAACATTATCATAATATTCATATTATTACTAAACCTCAAATCCTTAAATTTATAAATAAAATCATTCCAAGTATTATAGATAATACCATATTAAGAATTATCATCACAATTAATATTACTATTACAAGTATTTCTCCTAATCATCAAACATATTAATATTATAAACTAATCATCAACTCATTATTATAAATATCAATAACATTAATACCGACAAAAACAATAATAGACATCAACAACTACTACAATATGTTATAACTTAATATAATAATTAACATTTAATAATTAATACCGATAACAAATCATTCTAAATAATATTAATAATTATTACTATGTACTACAAATATATCATTCCGAATAAGCTCATTGCAAGAGAAAATTATATATGTATATATATATATATATATATATATATATATATATTGGAAGCGCTCATGGGTTTATGGTAACCAATTTAGGAAATCTACTTGCAGAATCGAGTTCAAACTCTGGACAATGCTGTTTGCATTTCACATTGGACTATTACCCTTACGAAAGGTATAAACCTAATCTAAATAGTAGGGCAGACTAGGCTCTTTAACTTAGGTAGGCAACTGATCTAGGAGAACATTGAATTTCAACCTTTTAAACTCCGCTTGAAAATTAAACTTTTGTTACTGCTTCCTGTACGGAAGTTTAGGATATATATATATATATATATATATATATATATATATATATATATATATATATATATATATATATATATATAAAAGCAACTCATATTGACAATAACTTAAAAAGAACTTATTTTGAAAAATGCAAGAAGTTCTCAACTTCAGTACGACAGAAATTTAAAAGTTTAATTACAACTCGAGCACAACACTTCCATAACTCTGAGTTCCATGTTTTCACCTACCCCAGGCAGGCAGGCAGATATAATGATTATTCAAATCAAAGGCAGGGGTCTAAATGATCTTTCAAAAATACTTGGTTTCATTTCACTTTTGAATATATATATGACTCTGTGTGTGTGTGTGTGTGTGTGTGTGTGTGTGTGTGTGTGTGTGTGTGTGTGTGTGTGTGTGTGTGATCAGTGCTTCATCAATTATAATAGATATCGTATATTTCATTCCGCGTGCAACTCTAGATTATTCTAGGGAACAGAAGTGCATGTTTGTGGTCACCTTTTTAGATAGATAGATAGATGACTGCCTCTACAATTAGTAGAAAAATTCACATATTCTCTGACAATATCTCATCTACTGAAAGTGATATCAACTTACACCTAGCAAAGGCATGGATTGCTGTTGACAGGTGTTCCAATAAAATAAAACAAGATTTTTTTCCAAGCTGTCAAACAATCAATTTTACTGTGTAAATGCATCATATGGATGCTAACAAGTTTGGAGAAAAAAGCTAAATTGCCACTATGCAAGAATAAATCCTGGAAGTAACACTCACGAAACAACAAGCATCTTCACAAACTCCCATCATCCATCGTCCACGGAAAGATTTTTGCTTGCTACTAACTTTAGGCTGTCAAAATCCCTTCCAACCTCCATATTGTGACCCATACAAATTCCTTGGCCGGAGCAAAATCTTTTTGTTCTCCTCATTAAAGGTGAACAAGAAACAGCCAGCGTAAATTGGTTGAAGGTGAAATATACAAAGGGTCAACCTGGAATTCCTTCTTGAATATTTATGCTAAAAACAAAATTGAGCTTATAAAGGCGAAACCTACTCTTATAAGACTAAATCTCTCAGACCGACAAGTACGCTGGCCGAAGCACTTAACCCATGCACAATATCTGGAATATTTTTCTTTTATATTTTTTCACCATCTTAGATACACTGTTGCTTCGATTCTAAGGGGTATATAATGTAGTAACCAGCACATACTCTTGAAACGAACTCACTACCTCGCTCTATCGAGTATTACCACGAACGACGAAAAGATAATTTTCCTAAGTGGCAGAAGAGGTTAGATTATAATTAATAAGAGACGATAAGTAGAGTCTTGACATTTTTCTTTCATGTTTAGGGCGACTCGAATGCTGAAGTGGTTAGCAATATGAGAATTAGCAAACCTTCACAAGTTCGAGTCTCATTGAGTGCTCTATTCATACTGGCTTACGTCATATCTAATTGGTTTGGTTTAGTTTTATGGCACAACGACCATTGTAGGTTATTAATGCCAAATCCATTCTTATACATATAAACAGTTCTATTTCAAACAATTCAGTTTAGCATAAGCACTCAGATTCAATGTCAAAACTGTTCTAGATCAAACAATTCAGTTCAGCATAAGTATACAGTTTAGTTCTATTTGACCCATAGATAGGACTCTATCGGGTGCTACAACTCTGGGCCAGAGTCGACCTGGGAGCAATAGCAATGAAGGGGTACTCTGCATTCTCCAAAACTCCAGCATTACTACAACTTCACACTAAGATTGTTGAGTGTCATATCCATGAGACGTTTTGGAAAAGGAATCTTACTCCTCTGCAGAGAGGCAGTCGTTGTATTCTACAAGTCCAGCCGACTGGGCAAGCCACATCTAAGCAAAAAGCTTGGCAAATTACTTTTTCTTTCTCTTTTAACTGTCTTAGTTTGGTTGGTTTGGTTTCTTTGTTTTTAATGGCATATCAACCTTTGTAAGTTACTCAATGCCAAAGCCATTCTACTCGAAGAACAGACGTGGTACTATTTAATCCATAGCTGGGGGGATGTTGGGTTCTGGTTAGTGAACACTTGTAATATTAAATAAAGGACAAACCACGATATGAGAGGAAATAGAGATATATTCTCGGGAAAAAGTATATACAATAGAGATACTATTAGTAGACAAGAACATAGGATTAGTGAATACAGAATAAAGATATAGTCCAACGATATTATTGGCTTCCGTTATTACGGTAGCAAGTAAGGTGATCTCGTGCGATCTCCAGTCTCCAATGCTCTAATACTATTCCTATAAGAAGCTGCTCTTCACCTTCTAGTCTGTCCTGGTATTAGTAGCTACTGCTATATATGGCAGATTGACTAGTTCATTGTGTGGAGAAAGGTGGGTGATATCCAACAGAGGATAAGGGGTTCATACCTTTCCCGAGGGTATTTGCTTGAACTTTGTCTTAGTGTTAACATTTCTATTGCTTAGACATAATCATCATCGTCATCATGTCGCGCCATCAGCACGAATCTCCTTGACCCGTTCCCACCACCCATCTCTATCGTCCATCGCTTCTGGCAGGTCTTCAAGGCTACATCCTGTATCGGCACAGAACTGTTATATGTACGTTCTATCTGGTCTTCGTGCCTTTACTCGTCCATGTGAGGGGGTCCACAGGAGTATGTCACTTATGAGTTCGTCCCTACTTTTCCGGCAGTGCCCTGCATGTATGGTTCTTCTAACTTGGATAGTTTTCGTGATGGGTGGTAAATGGCTGTACAGCTGCTGCTTTGTGGGTTGCTGCCTCCATGACGTGTTCAATATTGCTCGCAGCAACCTTGTGTAGTTGCCGTTAAGCTTTTTCTCCATGCGTTTGGTTAGCGTCCATGTAGTGCATCCATACAGCTGTATCGACACGACTGTTGCTTGAAAAAAACTGCTTTTAATTTTATCGGTCAGGTCTGACCGATAGTCTATCTGTAGCTGCCCATGCTTTTGCTAGTCGCGTCTGTCTAATTTGATAAGACACTGTTTCCTAGGAAGCTGAACTTGTCTACTCGTTTCTGAGAGCTATCTTTAGTGTGGAGATGTCGCTTCTTTGATTAAAGCACGTTGACATGGTGGACTATGTATGCAGCTGCTCGTTCCAGACTATGGAGCAGGGTTTCGGCTTGGGCGTGTCTATTTGCCAGAAGCGCTATGTCATCAACGTAGTCCGCGTCTGTAATTTTTTGTACGCTTTTTAAATTCTCAAATACGTCAAATTCATTCTATTTAGTAGAATAGGAGTTTTAACATAAACAAGCAAGTTGGCCTCGATCACCTGCTATCAATGTTAGTTTCTTTGTTAAATGGAATGTCAACTTTCGTGGCTTATTTAAGTCCAAAGCCACTCTTGTAGAAGAACAGAAGTTGTACTAGTTGTCTAAATTTCTGTGACGAAGCTTGATGATTTTTATCATTAAGGGTTTTCGGACTATTATCTTCTTTAATCTTATTTCCAGCAGGACACGGCGTAAATGTTATAGGTGTTGATTCCCTAAGCTTCAAAAGAGACAATCATCTGGCGGTTGCAGGTTCAATCCTGGCTACAGGCGAGTAACAATACAGGAATACTTAACTCTTGTACCCGGTTATAGCTACCGGAATCAGAACAGGCAACTCCCATGGATTCAATAAAGGACGTAGTTCGAAGTTCCGTGAAGGTTCCCCAGTTCGACAAACACCTGAAGAAGGCCGGAGGACATATCGGCCGAAACTTTGCTGAAATAACAATAAAGATGAAGACAATAGTCCGAAAACCTTTGATGATAAAAAAAAGTTGTATTACTTAACTCACAGATAGGGGTATAAGGGGGTTCATGGCCTTCCCAATGGTATCAGTCAGAAAATGAGCATAATAGCTCGACCGAAGTTTGAACTTGCTTTCTACCACGTCGCAGTCCAGCACGTTAGCAACTTCCTCCTTCTTTGCAATGTGTCCACTATTTCAGTTCTGGACAAGAAGAAAACGTTAACTGTTTTTCATAAACAAAGGATTGTTTTAGCCAAGAACATTTCTGAAATGGCCGACACGTGCTGGGCTCAAGTTCATTCTTGTGGCGAGTGAATAATAACTGATCTCTGACAAAGTATTTGACGTCCAAGATTTACCGATGAGAGAAGTGAGCGGAGATTCTTCTGACAAACAACGACAGCGAGACGGTTAATGTAACACAAAATGTCAATAGCTTTAATCAACAGGAAAGAATGAATACATCACCCCACATAATATCCCTGTCTTCCTCTATCTATTAGGTTGTATAATTGCTATAAGATTACCAGTCCAAAACAAAACTAGTCACTGAAAACGTCTTCAATGTAAACGAAAGCAGCGGAACTGGACCTTGGATTGATGGAAGGTTTTCTGGTCTGATGAATCTTAGTTTAAAAATAAGGTAGACAGAAAGATACGTGTATATCTTTATCTTAGGAAAGTGAAGTAATTAGGTCGCATAGCGGGAAAGGAACAAGCTGTTGGAGACTGCATAATTGATTGGGCTTCGTTCTTCTGGGAAAATAACAGTTCTCATCATTCAAGCAGAAGATGCTTTGCCGTGTACTACTATGACAGCATGATTGAAAACGAGCTACACCCTTTCATGGCCAAAGTCTTTAACGACGACAATGGTATCTTTCAGCAGGAAGGTGCACCCAGATATACTACATAAGACACATGGACGAGACTACACATTATTTCCTGGTCAACAAACTTCCCTAAGTTCTTGAGTTAGGCATAAAAATTTATCTCTGAGGAAACTCCGACACAGATACTGCAAAATTTAAAAGACCAGGCGTTATCATCCTGGCAGCAAAGGAAACATTTATTATTGGGTCGGGAAAGAAAGTTTTTCTTGGTCATAGGGACCTCACACAACTTATAAGGCCGGTGGTCGTAGTATTTCGATGATGAATACACATCATCAAAGAAGACTGAAAGCATAGATTCCCATGATACTCACCACCCGACACCATATGAAATCGCTCTTAGCAAGTTCTCCTGACGGTAGTCAGTGTCCGCTCTGACGTAAATCTTTGCCATGCTTGAGATTTTTTAGGTGAACGTCATTTATGATTTCGTCCTTCTTTCACCTGCAATGTCTGTTGTGACACATTCGTCCAACATGGTTTGCAAGATGGGAGGTAAGTAGTAATAAATTTGCTACTTTGTGAGGTGCTGCATTCAAGATTAATTCCAAGCATCATGTAGTATCCTAAAGTAGTTCCCATTTGGCTTTTTTCCCCAGGCGTTTCGTAAAAGTCAGAGTAACCAACTTGGAAAATTTTGCATTTGATTTAATTAGAGAGATCATATACCATCATTTACTAATACGTACGTTGAAATTGCTTTCAGTAAATAAAATATTGTTACCGAGGTATATGAGATGGACTAGCTTTATTATATATATATATATATATATATATATATATATATATATATATATATATATATATATATATATATATATATATATATTGTTATTCACAGACAGACTGTTTCGTTGAATCACAACTCAGCAGTGTGACTAGACACACGAGATACTTACCTAACCTCGTGGTCAGCAGTAGTCCCAAGTCAAAGTAGGTAATTTAACGTATATGTATTAATGTATATGTATGTACATTTTACACAATCAGAGACCGAAGTGTTCTATTTGTTACGAGAGCTTCGCATAACGCGTGTGAGGATCGTAAATTCCTTTGCCGAGAGACTTACTGTGACATTAAACAATCTGATGATAAGGCTGCAGTAATACCAGAGATTTGGGGAATGTAGAATACACGTTCATTGCCATCACTCCCAGATCCATTCTGGCCCAGAGTGGTAGCACCTGAAAGGATCCAACCTATGCGTCAAATAGAACTATTTGGCATTTAAACTGAGGACAAAAATATGACTAATGCTAAATTGAATAGTTTGAAATAGACTTTTAACGATGAATAAGTAAATGATTGATGCTTAATTGAATAGTTAGTTATATATAGTATAATATATGGATGTGTGATATCAATTGAGATTAGCACCAGCCTTTTCCTATAATGCATTAGGTTATCTAATGTTAACCTAACACAAAATATTTCGGAGAGTAAAAACAAAGTCAATTTAGACAAAAGTGATGCATATTTTATACACATATATTATACACATAATTAGAAAAATAACAAACGTGCCCCAAAGTATAAAAATGTTCCACAGAACAAGCTGTACATATAACAATGGTTAAAAACTTACATTGGTGGGGAGGTAGGAAAAGCTTCACATAGGAGAACTTGCACGTACGTGCTGCACGGAAAAAGGGAAGACGAAAACGAAGGATCCTCTCTGACTGGTGTCTGCGACCAAAAGGTGGGTAGAACTCGCTTCTCGAAATATCACATGACCAACGGTTACGTGATTCTCGAAATCTCCACTCATAACTCCCCACAGGGAGACCACTATGTTTAGTTCCCCAATAATAGCAATACTTAGAACCATTTAACTTTGTTGACTTATGCCAAATTCAATTGTCAGAAATAGAACTGTCTGATTATTTAACTGTGTGTATCTACAAAATGTGTTTAGAAATCATATATTTAATATATATGTAAAATCAAGATCTGGTGTTAAATAACAAGCAAGGGTCGATGTGCCATGAAACCAAACCAAACTAATCAAAGAAACCCATGTTAATATTGTTTTTAAAATCCTGTATTTCGTTTTACGTCTTACGAAATAAAAAGGGTTTACATAGTATATGGTGTGAATAATAGGCAAAATGGTATTATGAAAACTGAGTTTAATTCATATTTCATTGATTTTATTGATTTTTAATATTCTTGTTTTACTCTGAAATGCATGAAAAGCAATCATATGTATAATTTTATATAGAAATCAATTAAAATAAAAAAAATAAGTTGGGTTTACTTGTTTTGTTGGGTTTTATGGCATATCAACACTTGTAGGTTATTTAATGCCAAATCCTCTTTATACATATATATTAAACATGTATATGGTATGCAAACACATTTTTAGATAACATTTTTAAATGAGCCTGAGCTGATTTTTCACACAGTGAAATATTTTCAAGTATTACTATATAACAGTCACAATTTAAGATGGGTCATTGGTTTATACACAGTTTGTTCTATTTGACCCATAGATAGGATCCTATAAGGTGCTAACACTTCGGGAAAGAGTGGACCTGGAAGCGATGGCAATGAAGGGATACTCCACATTCCCCAAAGCTCCAGCATTAGTGAGTCTTCACCAGCATATTATTTAGTGTCATATCCCGGACACTCGATACTCCACATTTCCCAAATCTCCAAGGCTGGAGGCTCGCCATTAAATTGTTTAATGTCATACCAGGACACTCGTTGGGGATGGTCTTACCCCATTGCAGAAGTGCAGTCAGTGTATTCTACAACCTCTGGGCTTAATATAAGTGAAATATTTTTATCTGCTTTCTAATTTAATATAAGGCTTTACAGAATTAAAACTTAACGACTTCTGCCATGTGGAGAGCGCATATTCATACCAGTTTATAAAAATATTTCCTTTGCAGATATCATTTTATACCAATTTAATCAATTAGATACCTGTTCATAAAGTTCTCTTATTTTCACTTTTATAGTATTATTGTATTATACATAAAATTGTTTAAATAAAAAAGATTAGGCACTGGCCAGTTCAGAAAGAACGAAAACAACACCGATTGCAGATAGATAGATAGATAGATGTGTAATAATACGGACGGGCGCTGTTGTTGAGAGCGGGCAAACACATCGGCTGTCGTCAATAAGTGAAAATGTCACGAACTTAGCGCGTGCGGGCAGAATGACCCTCAAAATTAGACGTGATTTTAGAATAATCACACATGAATTATCACATGTTTTACGACAGTTTCACTGGTGACATCGAACATTCTGGGATCTTCGAATTGTTCTTCAAAATCTCTATATAAGAAAACAAGTCAGGAGATTTTTGCAGAGTTGAAGGCAGGTTTCAAAACAGGTGCGTCAAAATTTCAGGAGACCCCAACCCGTCCTACCCAGCCTGTTACGACCCATCTGTCAGGAGCGTGTCAACAGCCGGCTATCACCGACACCCACCATCGCCACCAAGAAGAAGGGAGAGGAAGAACTTAACGAAACGAACTTTTCGTGCTGCAACTATTGTAGTGCAAGTGAATAAAAAACGACTACTATTTTTTTCCCTTAAATTTCGAGTTTGAGTATTTCTTTTTCTGCAGACTCCTTTCTGATGGTACAGATGCACAAAGAGAGAAAAAAGAGAGAGACAGAGAGAGAGAGACAGACAGACAGAGACACAGAGAGACAGAGAGAGACAGAGAGAGAGACAGAGACAGAGAGACAGAGAGAAGGTAAATAGTTACAAAAAAGAAAATTAATGGTAAAACATTTGATACTGATGTCTACTTGATTATTTTGTTTTGTTGATGATAAGTTTATTTTATTTGTGTAAGTTTCTTGTCAAATGTTTTGTACAGACAAGATGTGAAACTGAGAAAATGTTTGTATAAACAAAACAAGTACGTTTGATGCCATGACGTGTCAGTGTTGTTAATGACTGATAGAATGAAAAAATAAGCACAGTGCCCATGTAACATCTAGGTCCAAAAATACGACCATGATATTCACATGCATAAAACATTCATAATGTTCATACGCGTATAAGAATCCGAAAACACTCGAAACACTGACAACTCTCTTGGTCCAGGTACGAAACTTTTATTTACCTTTTTGAGTTTAAGGTTTTCCGACATGAGGAGAGAGAGACACACAATTTCTTACTATGCTGACTGTTCGTACATCGTCAGCTCTCAACTCACTGACTCAACCAAAACGCGGGCATCCCGTAGACCCCAACTGGTCTCGCCTCGGCGAACTCCGAAAATCAATTCACCCCATCTAAGTCCAAATCTCAACTAACTGCTTTTTTTTCAAATCCCAAAATCCTCAGCCCATCGCTTCTGGGCATGACGTCATTCACATCTCCTGTCCTATTTCTTAACTGGGGTTTTTATTGTGACATCTGTAATTGTCACATCCTCCCCGTGCGTGCGTGAACACCTGCACTCAATGTGTTCACCTAACTAACCCATGCACTTAGCCGAAAGGTTCTCGGCCTAACTAAACCGAATAAGATATACAAAACGAAAATTGATATAAAAAATCCTTTCACAATTACATAACACCCAGAATCAGATATTTACACCGATATTTTATTAAATTTGAATTGAGATAGCTTTAAAAAATAATTTTGTTAAGAATGAATACAAGAAGCCATAATTACTTACTTAGAATTATTATTATCATTAATTACATGAAATCACGTTACTGTATGCTAACAAATGATTATTATTATCTAGAAATAATTACTTAAAACCATATCCTTGGATTTGTGTTAGTATTATTATATTTGAAATCATTAAGCTATACAGCTATGAGCAAATTATTTGTGTTAGATAGGAATACTTGGACGAATATAAATATGTTTAAATTAATATATATCGATACTTGATATCATATAAATGAGTGCTAAAAAAATCAGAATTACACCAAAAATGGGAATATGAATGGGCAATAAAAATCGATTCCCTAATCTCTATGCATAAAATAACTCGAGATTTGTTGACATGCTGTTAAAATCAGCCAATCAATCATACTAATATATATGGACTAACAGAATTAGGGCGACTCTTACTTGAACGTTGATTATTCAGCAATAAGAAAGAAAGAAACAAACAAACAAACCAACAAACAGACGAACGAAAAGGACCCTTTTATTTACATTAATCGTCGCTGACCATCTATCGTTTGAATTCTAGTCATATGAAAAGATAGGCTCTCTTCCGAGTTTTTGTTTGCACAAGTATAGATGTAAATATCTCCTGTTAGTTGGCGTTTCAAGAGACTAGCTGAGGGCAAGAAACCACGATTCCTTTTGTTCCTATGAGACTTACTGGCATTTCTGCTGACCAGAAGGCGGATGGCATGGTTACAGTTGACGAACAATTGTATTATTGGTTTATGCAGCTTTAACTTGTATTTTCTTGCAGGCGATTTTGATTGTGAAACGTAGATCATAAGTCAGTAATGTTAGAACCGGTTAGAATGACAATAGAAACGATCTCATTTTTCATTCTTCTAGGAAACCTGGGACTAGTAACAGTAGTAGTTTGCATGAGTGCATGAGATAAACAAATGTATCATTTGTTTTAACAATGGATAATAAAAAGTAGGATATCAGGATAAACAGAAAAAGAAAAAAAGAAAAAAAGAGACAAAATGTAACGGACTTAATACTGAGAACAATAAGTATGGGACAAAAGTAAGTCTGATCAATGTTAGTTCAGGTCGTTGAATTACTGAGCGCGAAATCTCGAAACGAAGGATTGTGCCAGGTTCACATCCTACATGATCAGCAACTCAGACACTGTACGAATTATTCTTGTTTCAGAAACTAAAGATATTTGAGGAGGTAGGGTATACTAAAAGTAATAAGACGATGAACTTTTACACCCTATCAAATGTAAAAATTAGATAACTGCTTTGCAAGAATCAGTGTATGATATTCAAAGGCAGATGAAAAATCAAATCGATACTGACCACAGCTTTATTGATATCGACTGGAATTCTTATAATTGTCCTAGAGCAGTGGAGTGTGCCTGTGGTGTAATGGTTATCGTCGGAGGAATTGGACACGGCGACACGAGTTCAAATCCTAGACGAGACTGACTACATTTCACATAGTACTAATACCCTTGGGAAAGGTATGAATCCAATTATTCTCCCTCCAGCTATGGGTAAATAGTAGGGCAGACTAGGTTCTTCAGCCTTGGTGAGGCAACTAGTCTAGGAGAAGGAAAACTCTGTGTTTTTTATTGTATATGTATTGTGTTATAGTTGTGATTGATATCATTATGGTTATGGTAAAGAATATTGATATAACATGGTGGAAATAAGCGGTCGTATCGATACTGCTGTAGGGATGCACTACTTGGACGCTAACTAAACGGCTGGAGAAGAAGCTACACAGCAATTACACAAGAATCCTGCGAGCAATACTAAACAAGTCCTGGCGGTAACACTCCACAAGGCAACAACTATACGGCCACCTACCTCCCATCACGAAAACTATCCAAGCTAGACGAACCACACATGCAGGACACTGCTGGAGAAGCAGGGACGAGCTCATAAGTGATGGACTCCTATAAACCCCCACATAGGCCGGGCAAAAGCAGGACGACCAGCACGAACATGATGATGATCATGATACCAGATTAATTGATTCATTGATTTTAACGACATATCAAACTATTTTATGCATGGTTTCTTTCGATTTCTTTATTTAATAGCATATAAACCTTTACAATCTATTTAATGTTACAGCTATTCTTGAAGAAAGACAATAGTGCCACTATTTAATTCAAAGCAGGGGGATAAGATAGTTCAAAACTTTCCGAAAGAAAAGATTGAAGTTCGAACTCGATTACTACGACACAAGTAAAAAAAAAAAAAATTGGCGACCTTAGGAGACGGTGACCCGAAGGCCCCCTTTTCAATAGCTACCACACCGAGCCGTAGGAGAGGGAGCTACTCCATTCCATGGATTGCTCCACTTTACCCTTGATTTTATCTTATAATACTGGGTGTTAAGCAAGGTGATATTAAGTACCATTTTTTTTTAGTCTTTGGTATGCCGCGACCTGGAATTGAACCCCTGCGTCTCGGACCATTGGCGAACACTCTACTCATTTACTGCGATATAGCAGTCCATAATGTGAGCCATTAAGAAACATGAACTCTCCTTTTATATCTAGAGGTTAGGGAATCGTATTCATTTTGTGTTTATATTTTTTTACAGTTTTCGATCGTTGATCTTGAAGAATCTTTTAAAAAATGAATGATTTTTCAACAGAACTATTTGACCAATAGATGGTAAGATATTAGGTACTACCACTCCCAGTCAGTGTGGATCTTATATTAATGTAATGAAGGAGTTCTTCATACTCTCCAAATCTTTAGAACAGCATTCTCATTACCATATGCAGTTTAGTGCCATACGTAAGGCACCCAAAGAGAACCGCTCGAACTTTAATGGACACAGTGACACGAGTTCAAATACTGGACAAGACTATATGCATGGCACATAGTGCTATTACTCTTGATAAAAGTATTAATCCAATTATTTCCCCTTTAGCTACGGCTAAAATATTTGGCCAAACTGGGTTCTTTAGCCTTGGTATGGTAACTGATCTAGGAAAAGGAAAACTGAATTTAGAGTTAACTTTGGTCACATCCTGTTCGTGCGGAGGATAGGTAAATGCCTACCTATGACATACCTTTTAGTTGGTGGTCTTACACCACTGCAAGGCATACATTCAGTGTATTCTCAGCTCCGCCGCCTGGGGGATTTGTTTTTTCGTCGTCTCTTTTAAGCAATTCGTTAATTCTTTTTATTTGTTTAATGAATACATTTGATGGCATTATTTCTGCAGTTTATTAAAATAAACTCCCTACACATATACTCAAAGAACTTTATTTTTATTTCACATAAGCTGAAGGAAATTATACTTTATTTTACCAACTTTATTCTGATTTTAGCATAAAACGAAGCAATATAATTTTCTTTCTTTTGGCCACAGCGCATAATTTCAAATATTTGAAGCATTTTACCCTACGATTAATATTTGCAAGAAAAAGAAGAAAAATGGCTGAGGTAATTAGCTCCGTCTACGTTTGCGAAAGATATATTCTACAAGTCAAAAGGTGGCTTCTTATTGTCAGAACATAAAATATGCAAATACTTAAATAAATTTGCTTACAGTATAAACATGTATACATCGTTACATAAGAAAATTCCCGCACATACTCAAGAAATGGTCGGCACTGTTGTGTACACATTATACCAAGGATGCTCAAATATGTAAAAAAAAATTTAAACAAGTGTAAAAGTGTAATCTAGGAAGTATTAAATCATCCTTTATATATATATATATATACTGGACATGAACAAGATGGTTACAGTGTTCGCCAATAGCCCGGGACACATGCGTTCAATCCCAATATTGCTCTGACTGCTTGTATATACTGACTACTTAGTAGGTTACTGTCTTTTGTTCAGAATGTGCTTATTTTGTGAACATGTGGAAAGATATTTTTCTCATTTATACAAAGTCACGTACCCGCAAAGTTTGATATACGTGGCTACCTGTGTACTTGTTTGTATATATGTATATATATAAAGAGTGGTCAATATTGGTTAGACAACATAAATATCTGTTACGATAGACTTGTTACAAGTCTTTCACTGATGATCTCATAGGTGAGAAAATGACAGTCACCCAGCGAACCCAGTTGAATCTGTGCCAACTCTATCCTGACATTACACACACACATACAAACACAGAAATACACACACTCACACCCACGTATAAACATATATTTGCCTTTTTTTTAATTTACTCTTCGGGAAAAAGAAGAAAAAATCGAACGAGTCACAATAATTACTTTGTTGGAAAAAAAAGGAAACAACAAATATTGACAATGTGCTTAATACGTATGTAGAGCTGATTCAGATTATAGAATAAGTAACAGATCTTAGTTTTGATTTTTAATTTGTTCTTTACCAATCTGGACAAAAGTTACAATAAAAAAAAAGACAACTGAAAAATTAAACTGAAATTTCTTAATTGAAACCTTCAATATTTTTCTCGACGTGGATTCAAATACTTTTCCTATGGAATAATATAAAATTCGTGTATATTTACTTACTTATTTATTTTCGAATTACGTCTTCTTGAAAAATTCAAGCGTATGAAAAAAAAAAAAAAGTCTGTCGGACATTGGCCTAGCGGTTAGAGTATACGCCAATGGCCCGGGACACCTGGGTTCAATCCCAGATCGAGTCATGCCAAAGACTCAAAAAATGGTACTTGATACCTCCTTGCTTAACACATTTCACATAGCACTAATACCCTTGGGAATGGTATGAATCCAATTATTCTCCCTCCAGCTATGGGTAAATAGTAGGGCAGACAAGGTTCTTCAGCCTTGGTTAGGCAACTAGTCTAGGAGAAGGAAAACTCTGAATTCAAACCTGCTAAACTCCGCTTTAAAAATTGACCATGTGTCATATCCTGCCCGAGCGGAGGGGTTGGGTAAATAGGATCAAAGATACCCTGATCTTAGCAGAAGTACCTATCTTTACATGCATAACGTAGCCCCCCACACTACCGTTATTTTGGACAGATGTTGTATTTTTGGAGCTCCTTCTTTCGGGTCTGTCTTAATTGGGTTTGTGCAACATCTCCACGGAAACTGTCTGAAAGTGATTAGAACAAGCGGATAAAAATATACAAGACACACAGTTGAAATTAGCATGGAGACAAAAACAAAACATAAATAGACAGCGATTCAGCCGCCATTTATTTTTGTGTCTACATCCGTTCAATATCTCAGATCTTTGTTTTAATAATTCTTTAGGATTAGGCTAGTTTGAAAGAGCCAGCTTATATATCAATAAATGGCGCAGTAGTAGAGACGTTATTCAATATGACGTTAGGAAATTCTAACCGAGTATAACAGAAAATACTGTCCATAAAGCATTACAACTGGCCAAATTGTAGACGGATACACGAGAAGAGAACGTTCATATTTTCAAATAGATGTGTATTACTAAAGGGTATTGAAAGTAACTACGATGTTATAATGAGATCATTTAACGGTAGATATATGTGATTTAGTGGGTTGCCAACTGTTTTATAATATTATTTCTATGATAGACACTGGGTCTCACTGTCTTCACAAGATGATGGTTTGATTATTTTTGACAACAGTACCCCAAGAAGGAAGGATATGAATTCCTAAAAAGTCGCATTAGCTGTTTAAAAGCTTCTGTTTCGGATTAGATATCCAAACAGATTTTAATATCGTTGACTTTTGAGATATTACCATATTTGACGACATATAAAGCGCACTTTTTTACTAAAATTATGTTTTTATATTCCCTGCGTCTTATATACCAAATGTAGATTTAGAATTCGCGATACTAAGCTAAAATTAGCAACCAAGCAACTCCTATTATCTTTGACTTTCGAGTAATGGTCATGTACCTATTGTCATTTTTAAAAAAGCTATTACGCAGATTAAAAGTTTTATAATTGATAATATTCATTATATTAATTTCATCATGTTTAATATTAGTATTTCTTTTAATTCGCCCAACTGAAATTGGGTTGCGTCTTCTACACTCGAGAGTTTTATATGCTGTTAAATACGGTGATTTAGACTTGAATGATAACACTGTGTTAAAAAAAACAAAAAAACAAACCAAATTCCTTGTTTAATTGGCAGGATAAAATCATACTATTTAAATAAGGTCATAACGGTTTTATGACAAGAAAAACTCGTAATTCTTTTAATATCGTTTTTGTCAACAGGAAGGATAGTGAATCCGAAAAGGTTTATAAAAGTTGTGAATTTAGAACAAGTATTGTATACAATGTTAGTAATGAATGAGTACTTGCGAATTGTGTAAAATATTTAACAAAAATATCAAATTAATCCACAGAAGTGTGCGAAATGTTGCCAGTAACATCAACAAAATTAAGAAGGGTAAATTAATTTTTTAAAAATCTACTGTAAAATATTTTTTTTTAAATTAACTGCTCTTCTGATAGTCAGTGCCAAAATAAATTTATTGGATACATGTCGCGTGTACATAATGATAGGCAAAATAACTAAAAATATCCATAGATTCCACTCAAAGTATATTAAAAAAAGGCCCTGTAATAATAAAAACAGCTTTGTACATGTCAGATACATCCAAAATACCCCACTTTTCAAAACTGTTTTTGCTCAGTCACCTGGGACTGTAGAAAACACCGACTGCATTACTGCACTTGGGTAAGACCCCTACCAACGAGTGTCCTTAATGTACCACTAATCAAAACATTGAAATCTCAAAATTTAAAATCAAAACTACAATATCTCTGACAACGACCAAAAAAAGCATATGAGCAGAAGATATGGGACAATTCCTTTACCATCAAGTTCCCCACACAAGAAAAATAACGCGGAGACTTGAAAAAATAAAATAAAAGATAATAAAGTGTTTCATCGTCTTTAATAACACTTGCTACCTAAATATGCACTCTTCAATATATATATATATATATATATATATATATATATAGGGTGAAACGATAAAATTGTCGTCCTAAAGAAAACAACACTACAGCTTTATTTTAAAACTTTTATTGAAAAAATCAATTCAGGTAACTTTATTATGTAGTAGAGCTGACATCTATTCAATGTAGCCGTCTTCAGCCTCAATCACCGCCACGATAAGGATCCGGAACTGAGGGCATGCCTTTTCCACAAGCGCTGGCATGAGCTCGGCGAATACTCGGCGGATGGCGGCGATCAGGCTGGCTTTAGTGAGGTTGGTGATGTTCTCGACGTATGACCAAACGAAGTAGTCCAGTGGTTTCAGGTCGAGGGAGTAGAGGGGCAGTGAGAGAAGGGTACAAAGTCGTAGCACTCCTTCTGAAGCCAAGCCTGGGTCTCTTTGGACCTGTGGGCCGGCGTCGAGTCCTGCTGCCACACCCAAGGTCTGCCATCGTCCACCTGATTGCACCAGGGGATCACCACACTCTTCAGCACATCCAGGTACACTTTAGTGTTGACTTTCCAGCCGATTTCAAATATGTGGGGTGGCATGACGTGGCCCTCACTTAAAACCCCACCAAAGACAATAACCATAGCTGGAAACTTTTTCATCACCCTGGGAACGTTGAACCGTCCCGATTTGCATTTTGGGTGTGGTGGCATATGTCCTGTTGTTATAACTTGGATCGGTAGAGAGCATGAGTTGTACAGCGGCGCATCTCCGATCTCGCTCGTTGAACATTGTGTCACTTTCAGACATGATAGAAGGTTCCTATCACTTTTGGGATTTGTACACAACTGGCCAACTTGTAGATAATCTGTAACAAAAAAAAAGTAAACCGGTTATATTAAACTGAAATGGAATCATGTCGTCTTTTCTAGGGCGACAATTTTATCGTTCTACCCTATATATATATATATATATATATGCCAGATATGACTATATTGATGGGCCAAAAATAGTACACTTACGCTCTGCTGAACGTACTTTCATAAAAAAAAAAGGTTTTATAATGATGAAACTCACTTTGTGAATGCTTAGGTCCTCACTTTGAAAACATCTAAAAGAAATTAGAAATAAATATGTCGTAGACCGTGTTGGAAGGGAGAAATTATTAAAAGCGTTCCTAACTACCAAGCGGGTGATAAAATTTGCCTTTTTTGTATGGAAGAGAAGCTAACTATTAACTAGGGAAATGTATGAACTCCCCTATTATCCCGTCTATGAGTTGAGTACTATCACTACTGTCTTCTAAAAAGAATTACTTAGGCATTAAATAACCCCAGAAGGTTGATTTGCCAT
The DNA here is from genome assembly GCA_963585895.1 of Sepioteuthis lessoniana. NCBI lineage: Eukaryota > Metazoa > Mollusca > Cephalopoda > Myopsida > Loliginidae > Sepioteuthis > Sepioteuthis lessoniana. The sequence goes on from OY757907.1 coordinate 121,145,674, forward strand.
CAAATAACAAAAAGACGATGACCAAGCTAAAAGTTGTTGAGAACAAGTTATGATTAAAAAGTGAGTCATTAAAAAGAAATATCATTTCTGCTTGTCAAATTATTTTTCATCATCTTGGATTGTTTAAACAGTTTCAAAAGTTATATATATATATATATATATATATATATATATATATAGCTGCTCCCCAAACTGTCTATAGAAGATATCCATACAGTTATTTTTCTTTCCATTTTTTTTTCTAGATTTTATCATATATATATATATATATATATATATATATATATATATATATATATATACTGTTATTCAAATATCAAAACTATCATTTCTTAACCATCCAATGCTTCTATGAGAATTGTAATAAATTATATTTTTCCCTTCTTTTTGTAAACACCATGGCTGACTAGAAAATGTAATTTTTTAAACAATTTAATCTTCAATTTTAATCTGAAACGGTTTATCCTTTTTCCAGATAAGACTAATCCATGACTAATCCATGACTAATCCAGGATCTGTCGTATAGCTGACGGATAGCATACAAATAACTTATGACTAATATTCTTAATTTAAATATTTATTTCAGTGTATTTTTAGGGCAGCTTATACTTAAAAGATAATGAAAACTTATATCTAGAATGATCTTAAAGGAAATAAAATATTCTAAAAAAAACTTGGCTGAATAGCATACTTACATACTTTCCAGTTTGCCATATGCACAATAGACAACTTATATTTACGAGGTACATACGATAAGTTTCCAGACTTTTTTCGTATGGGCGCTTTTAGTGAGAGAACACACATGAAACTCTAGTCCCCTTCGAAGTAATCTTCTCCGGCTGCAATGCACTTGTTGTACCATTCCAACAACTTTTGGAAGGCCCCATAGAAGTCCTCTTGTGTGATCGTATCAATGACCTTCGTCACAGCCTCTTTCATCTCCTCAATTGTCTCATAACGACAGCCTGTGAGCTGAGGGAATAACCAAAAGTCACAGGGAGCAATGTCTGGACTATAGGGAGGGTGAAGAACTGTCTTGATGCCCATCTTGCTCAAATAGTCTGTGACAAAGATATAATTGTGCACTGGTGCATTGTCCTGGGGGAAATGCCACTGACCCGATTTGAAGAGTGCAGGCCTCTTCCGACGGAATATCTTCCTGAACCCCCTTAAAACCTCAACATAGTAAGCCTAACGCTAAACCTTTGGCCAATCAACTCTGGTGTATTGACTTCCTTACTCTTCCCACACCTCGCATCATCCCACACAGACTCCCTGCCTTCCTTGAATATCTTATGCAACTCAAAAACCGTTGTCCGATTCATGCAAGATGGTCGAAAAGCATTCTGAAGCTTTCCATACGTTTCTTTGGCATTTTTTTCCAAGTTTAAAACACAATTCTATTGCACATCGTTCTTCTAAAGTGTCAGATTGCATTTTTGAAATTCACCAGCTGTGACAATCAGGCTTTAGTAAGATGTATTCCAATTGCTGCTGTAGCTGTTCATTTGAACCTGCAATCCTAAAAATTGCTCATTCATCTCATAAGATATATAGCAATCATCGTCATGTCGTGCCGCTAGCACGGATATCCCTGACCCTCTATCGCCACTTCTCCCTATCGTTCATCACCTCTGGCAGGTCTTTAGGGCTACATCCCGTATTCTCACATAGCTGCTGTATGTATGTTCGTGCTGGTCGTCCTGCTTTTGCTTGGCCATATGCGGGGTCCATAAGAGTCCATCACTTATGAGCTCATCCTTTCTTCTCAAGCAGTGTCCTGCGTGTCTGGTTCGTCTAACTTGGATAATTTTCGTGATAGGTGGTAGGTGGCCGTATAGTTGGTTCCTTGTGGGGTGTTGCCGCCAGGATTTATTCAATAGTGCTCGCAACATTCTTGTGTAATTGCCGTCTCGCTTCTTCTTCAGCCGTTTAGTTAGCGGCCAAGTAGTTCATCCATACAGCAATATCGATACGACCGCTGCATGGAAGAAACTACATTTCATATTATCGGTCAGGTCTGATTTCTATATGATCGAAAGCCTATCGCTAGCTGTCCATGCCTTCGTTAGCCGAGTGTCGATGTCTTTTTCGGTTGATGAGTCGCTGCTTCCTAGGTAGGTGAATTTGTCTACGAGTTTCAGAGAGTTTCCGTCTAGTGTGGAAATGTCGCCTGTTTGGTTATAGCACATATATTCAGTTTTGTGTGGATTGACATGTAGGCCAATGCCTGCAGCGGCTCGTCCCAAACTATACAGTAGTGTCTACGATAATTTTGTATGCCCATACGAAAAAAGTGTGGAAACTTATCGTATTCACCGCGTATTTCTATTTCAAAATTTGATATCAGTATTGGAAAAGGATTAGATTTTAACCACAAGGTAAAACTGATGGAAAGCTAAAAGAGAGATATATTCATAGACTCTGCAAGAGAAATGAAAAACTATGGAATTACGAAAGTGACGGTGATACCAATTGTAATTAGCACACTTGTTATCGTCACCAAAAGATTTGGTACAGGGACTGGAGGACTTGGAAACAAGAGGACGATTAGATACCATCCAAACTACAGCATTGTTGAGATCGGTTGAAATACTAAGAAGAGTCCCAAAGATTTGAGATGATTTCCTGTCAGTCAGACTCCAGTGGAAAACCATCAAATAGTGCTGGTTTAATAATAAAAATAATAATAATAATAAGTTGGAGGTTGGCGGACGAGTGGAGACCATCCAAACGACAGCATTGTTGAGAACTGCCCGAATACTAAGAAGAGTCCTGGAGATTTGAGGAGACTTGCTGTCTCTCAGACTTCAGTGAAAAACCATCGGCTATTGCTGATGTGAAAAGCTCTAATGAGTGAACAATGATAATAATAATAGGAGAACTCAAATCTATGGAATATGAAGGTGATGAGGATAGCAATTTTAGTTTGTGTGATCGGAACAATCACAAAAGGCTTGATCAAGGGACTCAAAAAATTAGAAAATGGAAGACGAGTGGAGTCCATCTAGAATACAACATTATTAAGATCGGCCAGAATACTGAGAAGAGTCCTGGAAACTTGGGGAGACTTGCTGTCTCCTGTGAAAGACCATTAACTAATGCTCATGAGTAAAACTTGATAGTAGTAACAATAATAAATCTAATAAAACGGATAAACACCTACTTGGGCCGATAGCAAAAGGCAAAAGAAGCTACTATTCTCAGGGATTTTGCTATCCAAGTTGATAGAATGACAGATCAGTTACATTGGCCATAGACTATAAAAAAAACATGCTTTCTAATTGATAATAACATCATTCAAAGAATATAATAAGACAATGCAAAGACCTAGAAAAAGAAATTGAAAACAACCATTTTAGTGGGATCTCTGAGTATGATCCTGAAAGAGACAGATAAACACATAAGCAGTTCTAACCAATACGAAACCAAAGAATTGCTCTTTCCGGAAATAGTTATCACCTCGGGAAAGTACTATCGATGTGATATGGAAATTAATGCCCAAAAGAGGCAATAAAAACAGAAATAAATAGAATATATTTAATCACAAACTTCCCGCGCTCGATGTAATGAGTAAAGACCGAGAAAACGAATGTAAAAACCAAAAGAAAAGCTGAAAATTTGAAGAAGAAGAAGAAGAAGAAAAAGAAGAAGAAGAAGAAGAAGAAGAAGATTTTCTTGAAATCATCATCATCATCATCATCATCATGTCGTGACGCTTGTATGGATATCCCTGACCCTCTCTCGCCACTTCCCCCTATCATTCATCGCCTCCGGCAGGTCTTCACGGCTACATCCCGTATCCTCACATGGCTGCTGGATGTATGTTCGAGCTGGTCGTCCTGTTTTGCTCGGCCATATTTGGAGGTCCATAAAAGATTCTAGGTGAATTTTGCTGATTTACACATTCCTTATAAAATTCCACCAAAACTAGGGCACTTATGAGGAATCAATAAAAATTTCCAATATTTATCTTTTTTTTATTAATGAATGTATTTAGAAAATTATATCTCCTAAGATATAATTTGGGAAAGAGACAGTCAACATCCCACGCACACACGACTTTCTTTAATTTTATGATAAATAATGAAATATTTCATGGATTCATTTTCGGTTTTTTGTTTAACATAATATCAACGTTCATGTATTTTGTTGAGATTAAAAGCATTTTTAAATTGGTCCCCGAAAAAATTAAATGATTTGAACTTTTTTTTCTTTCTCTAAAATATTTCATGAACTGAAAAATATGAAATGCAATAAGATAAAAACATTTTCTGTCAACCAAGACATCATGGCATTATTTGTAAATTTTGAATAAATTATTTGACATTAAAAGTAAACAAACAAATCACCTAATCCTGTCCAGAAGAACAGATTCAGTGATAATTAACAATAGATAAATAAATAGAACCTATTATTTGACATTAAAAGTAAACAAACAAACAAACAAATCACCTAATCCTGTCCAGAAGAACAGATTCAGTGATAATTAACAATAGATAAATAAATAGAACCTGCCTAATACTGAACATTACCGTCCCTGCGAACGACTAAGTGAAAATCAAAGAAAACGAAAGAGAGTCAAGTATTTAAACTTTGCCAGAGAACTAAAGAACTTATAGACCAGTAATGGATATAGTGTAATGGTTATCGTCGTAGGAAATGGACACGACGACGCGAGTTCAAATCCTGGTAGATACTGATTGCATTTCACATAGCACATGGGAAAGGTGTGTATCCAATTATTCTCCCTCCAGCTATGGGTAAATAGTAGGGCAGACTAGGTTCTTCAGCCTTGGTGAGGCAACTCGTCTAGGAGAAGGAAAACTCTGAATTCAAACCTGTTAAACTTCGATTAAAATTGACATTGTATCATATCCTGCCAAATATGTATATAGACCATTAAGGTGACGGTGAGACCGATTGTTACTGATGCACTTGAACCGATCAGCAAAGGCTTGTTAAGGTTCAGAAGAGTTAGAAATCAGGGGACAAGGCGAGACCATCCAAATTCTTAATATCGGCTAGAATACTGAAAAGAGTCACTTGCGGTCACTCAGACTCCAGTGAAAGATCATCAGCTAAAGCTGAAAAACTCGCGAAACAAAATAGAAAATGTAGGCTATGTGGTGACAGATATGAAACCATCAATGGGTGAGCAAGGTGATCCACTGGGAGATGTGCAATAAATTGAAGATTGACCATACGACCAAATGGTATATGCAGAAACTGTCATAGAAAATGACACACATAAACTTCTATGGGATTTTGACGTACACGTTATCTCGGCCAGAAGACAAGACCCAATAATAATCAACAACAAAAAAGAGAATTCGCAAAAAACTGAGAAAATATGAAAAGAAGGATAAGTACTTCGACCTTGCTAGAGAATTGAAAAAACTGTGGAACATGAAGTGACAATTATACAATTGTGATTGGTGCTTTAGGTACAGTAACTAAAGGATTACTACAGGGAATGGAGGACTTGTAAGATGGCGGACAAGTGGAGATCATCCAAACGACAACATTATTGAGAACGGCCAGAATACAGAGGAGAGTTCAGGAGACTTGAGGAGACTTGCTGTCACTCAAACTCCAGTGAAAGCCCATCAACTAAAACTGATGCGAAAAACTCTCATGAGTAAATAACAATAATAATACAACGAAATGTCCATCGACGTGTTTCGACAAAATTATCTGAGATATGAAATTACAAAAATTTCAGGTAGAAAGTATTTTAGGTCATCTTCTGGGTGGGAATTATATATTTAAAAACTTTTCAATAAATAATTAAATTATCTAATTTTAAATTAGATAATTTCGTCGAATCACTTCAGTAGACCTTAAGTAATATTTATTAATGAATTTTTCTCATTCATTAATATGTATTTTTCTTTCCGTTTTCTTCTTTTTGCGACATATCTGTCTGATTAATATATCTAACTCAAAATATAAGGATATATGTATACATATTTTTCAATTATATATTCTTGGGTATATAGATGAATAAGGAGACACTTTATAAGAAAACTACAGAAAACCAGTACGAATAGATTTCCTGTTTTGAGAACTGAGTATAGAAAAGATATGTTAATTTTTATGAAAAAGAAACACACACACATGAATATATACAATGTACATGCACACGTGTGTGTGTGTATGTGTGTGTGTGTCTACTAGTTTTATATAGGAATGTAGATAGGCATTTCTGTGTAATGAGAAATGACTTTAAGTCAAAATTCATCTTCTTAGCCTAAGGACCAAGTAAATACACAAAGCTCTGAAAAAGATTTGAATACATTGAAGACGGAATCATTTCTTAGAATTTCAATATGAATCCCGTTTCTCCCGTTCTATGTTCATAATTCCCCCTCCTCTGGTTATTACAATAATTTTCCATTGTTAAAACACAAAGGAACCGAATGAGGCTGATAGAGGAGAAAGTTGAACTGAAAATGAAGATACGAAAGAAAAGAAAGGAGCCGGGCACGAAAATTAGAGAAAAAATCGAATAGCTTCGAAATAACTTACAGTATAAGAATGAGGTCAAATAGATAGATGGATTATAGACTGGCACAGAAATGAATCTGTTAAGGAATTGAAAATGGAGAAAGTGGGACAAGGAAATCGGAAGATTATAAGAGAAAAGTCATAGATATGCAAGAAGAAGGGTCGAAATATAAAAGAGAACGACAGACTAAAGTCGGATTAGGGGAAGAAGCAAAGAGCGAGGAAAATAGAACGAAAGGAGAATATTGGGTGAAAATAAAACATTTAGAAAGAATATTTAAGAAAAAAAACTTTGAAAATGACGATAGATTCTGCAGGATTTTGAAAGAAAAGCAAAACCAAAAACCAAAAAAATACCCAAGAAAATGAAAATTTTGAAAATGTTAAGAAAGATTTTTAAAAAGAAAAATCGCAATATAGGGGACAAAAAAAAGATGAAAATGGTTAAAGATAAAATAAGAAAGAGAATCCACTGGAGAGAAGAAGAAGAAGAAGAAGAAGAAGAAGAAGAAGAAGAAGAAGAAGAAGAAGAAGAAGAAGAAGAAGAAGAAGTGCAACAACACTAAGAGAGGTAGGTGGAGAAGTAGCAGAAAGAGTAATAAGATTAAGACGAAATATTATACCAATAAAAATAACACGAATACTCGACGAAGGAAAGAGAGCGGGGAAAAAAACCCAAAAACAAATAGCAAAAGAAAAAAAAAAAAAGAAAAGAAATAATAATGAAAATAAAATAAGTAGAAAAAAAATGAAAAAGAAATGGTCGATAAAAGGAACAAGAAATCGAAAGAACAAGAAAAAAAAGGCGAGATCAAATTTCGGAAGATGAAAACGAATGAGACATCGAAACCCGTTTTTACTGATTGTGAGATAAAATTTTGTTTGCCGTATACACGTAGGTGTTCTTTCTTTCATATATAAGTGTGTGTGTGTGTGTGTGTGTGTGTGTGTGTGTGTGTGTGTGTGTGTGTGTGTATGTGTGTGTGTGTGTGTGTGTGTGTGTGTTCACGTGTTTACGATTGTATGTTTTCATGTTAGTGTCTGTCAATATTCCTCCCTTTTTAATCGTGTGTATCGATGTGTATCTGCATGTGTATGTATCTGTGTTTGTATTTGTATGCATCCCTGTGTGTGTCTGAGTGTGTGTCAGAGCATGCATGTGTACCTGTGTGTACATCTGTGTGTGTACGTGTGTGTGTACGTGTGTGTGTGTGTGTGTGTTCGTACGCGTCTCTATGAGTGTATCTGTATGTATTTTAAATGTCATTCGGTGTCCGTATGAAAGTGTATTACTGAGTTCCTGTCTTTCTCTCTCTGTCTGTCTGTCTGTCTGTGTCTCTGTCTCTCTCTGTCTGTCTGTCTGTCTGTCTGTCTGTCTGTCTCTCTCTCTCTCTCTCTCTCTCACTCTGCGTGAGTGTATCTCATTTGGATTCCATGATTTTCTTTATTCGATTCTGTCGTTTCCGAGTGCCTTACAAAACGCATATTCTGTAAAATAGAGTGGATATTATATAATCAATCACACATACATACTCTCGATCCCTCTTCTAGCTCTCTCTCTTTCCTTCGAACACACACACACACACACACACACACACACACACACACACACACACACACACATATATATATATATATATATATATATGACTGCACGCATACACAAATGCTTATGCTTACTTAAATTTTCCATTTGATCTGAATGCGATACAAGGACATTTTTAAAGCTTAGTAGGAAGTAAAGCAAAGTAAAGTTGGTGACAATAGTCGACGGCGACCAAAAGGCACCCTTTTCAGTAGCTACTACACTGAGGTGAAGTGGAGGGCGCAAGTCTTTTCCTGGATTGTTCCACTTTACCCTTGATACATACCGTATATTGCTGTGGGTTAAGCCAGGAGGTATCAAGTACCATTTTTAAAGTCTTTGGTATGACACGATCTGGGATTTAACCCAGGTCTCCCAGACCATCGGCGAACACTCTGTGTGTGTGTGTGTGTGTGTGTGTGTGTGTGTGTGTGTGTATGTGTGTGCAAGCGCGCGCATGTGTGTGTGTGTGTGTGTGTGTGTGTGTGTGTGTGTGTGTGTGTGTTTTACACATACGCACATACCCCCATACAAACGCACACACACACACACACATATATATATATATATATATATATATATATATATATATATATATATATATATATATATATTCGCTTCCGAGTGCTGTCCGAGACGCATATTACATAAAATATAGTGGATATTACTGTTAACTCACACAAGTACACACCCAAACTCTCCCTCTCGCTCCCTCTCTCTCTCTCTCTCTCTCTATATATATATATATATATATATATATATATATATATATATATATGTATATATATCATGAGCACTCACACGCAGACAAACACACGTTCACACACAGAGAAACGACACCGAAATCATTTTCCAAATGTTGCAAAATAAAAGAATAAGAAATCTTGGTCAAGGTCTCCAGCATTCTTCACATGACCTGGAAATTTATTCCAACATATTAACTATCTGAAATAAAAGACTTTCGTTACACCAACATGTTACCACAAGACCCCCCCTTTTTTTTCACAAGACAACAAGATATCTTCTTAGAATCATTTTACGAAAAACTAATTAGCGTTTGATTTTCCTTATCATTCAAATCATTCGTGAACGGCATTTTGTAGTTAAAGAAGAATTGCTGATTATTAACTAATATAATTCAAAAGATACCTTGTTGTTAGAGTGACTCATAAAACAATTTTATTTTATAGCAGCCAATACAAAAATTCAAATTCTATTGCGTCTCATATTATTATACTCTCTGTTGAATACTTTGACAGTACAATTCATTATTTCTGCAATGAAAAAAAAAAACAAGTATGAATTTAAAAAAAAAACCCTAAAATATTCTGGCGAAATAACTTCTGGCTGATTGTTGATTAGTTTGGTTTTATGGCATATCAAACATTGTTGGGTATTTAATGCCAAATGTGGTATATATATATATATATATATATATATATATATATATATATATATATATATATATATATATATATATATATATACGTTAGATATATATGATTTGTAAACATAAATCCACAAAGTTAAATAGTTCCAAGTATTGCAATGTATAACTAATAATACAATTATTTGTTTACACAGAGTTAAATGATCAAACAGTTCTATTTCTAACGAGTAAGTATAGTATAAACCAAAGTTAAATGGTTTCGCGTATTGCTGTGTATCACTTACAAAACTAATAAAACATCAGTCATGTGTTTACACACAGATGGTTAAAGAATTCTCTTTCAAACGATTCAATTTAGCATAAATCATTTGTTTTTACACAATTTAAATGTCAAACAGTTCTATTTCACACATGGATAGGACCGTATTGGATGCTACCACTTCGGGTCCGAGTGGATCGAGACGAAATAGCTATGAAGGGTTACATCGCATTCCTCAAAGCGGCAGCATTAATGGAGGTTCACTATCAGATTATTTAATGTCATATCCAAGACACTTGTTAGTGGGGAGTCTTACCCCTTTGCAGAGAAGCAGTTGGTGTATTCTACGGCCCCAGCAGTGTGGGTTCAAATCAATTCTGTAAGTTCCGAGTAGTGATTTTACCAGTAACGAGAAAAACGGTTGCTAACCAGTATCTCTATCCCAGACCCAAATGTTTAATTGAATTACTCTTAATTGTTGACGGGTGGGGTAAATCCCAGTGGCGTAATGGCTAACGAGCTCGACAGCGAGATTGGAGTAAGTGAGTTCGAATTCCTGTTGTGCTATGTTCAGTTTCTGACAAATCGTTTTGATAATGGTATGACCCCTCTTATCCCTCCCCAACTATGGGTTTAATAGAATCTCTACTTTCAAAGATGGCTTTAGCACTATAAAACTCCAGAAGGTTGATATTCCAACATATATATATATATATATATATACGAGGATCATTAAATAAGTTTCCAGACTTTTTTCGTATGGGCACTTTTATTTATAGTACACACATGAAACTATAGTCCCCTTCGAAGTAATCTCTGACTGTAATGCAAGGCCCCATGGAAGTCCTCTTGGGTCAGCGTGTCAGTGACCTTCGTCACAGCCTCTTTCATCTCCTCAATTATCTCATAACGACAGCCTCTGTGCTTAGGGAATAACCAAAAGTCACAGGGAGCAAGGTCTGGACTATAGGGAGGCTGAGGAACTGTCTTGATGCCCATCTTTGTCAAATAGTCTGTGACAAGGATGGAGTTGTTGACTAATGCATTGTCCCGGTAGAAATGCCACTGGCCCGATTGGAAGAGTGCTGGCCTTATCCTGAACTCCCTAAAAACCTCAACATAGTAACCCTAACCCTAACCCTTTGGCCAATCAACTCTGGTGTGTTAACTTCCTTACACCTCCCACACCTCTTATCCTCCCTCACAGACTCCCTGCCTTCCTTGAATCTTTTATGCCTCTCAAAAACTGATGCTCGATTCATGCAAGATGCTCCAAAAGCAGTTTGAAACATTCCATACGTTTCCGTGGCATTTTTTCCAAGTTTAAAACAGAATTTTATTGCATATCGTTCTTCTAAAGTCCAGATTGCATTTTTGAAATTCACCCGCTGTGACAATCAGGCTTTAGTAGGGTGTATTCCAATTGCTGCTGTGGCTGTTCATTTGAACCTGAAATCATAAAAATTGGTCTGTCATATCATAAGATGAATAGCAATAACATACTGAATGCTCAAAAGTCAGGAAATTTATTGAATGCACCACATAGATTGATAGATAGATGGTTCGGAAGCAAAATATGGAATAATTCTATAACTTTTTTTTAGTCTGATCAGTCCAATTTTTGAAAAGAACGTGCAAAATCTGAATTTTCATTAGTTCTGTCATTCACGCACTTTTTCATAAAAATCCAGCCCAATATGAGTGAACATGAAAAGAAACGACAAAGCATGTATGATTTGCTTAACACCGATGCCAAGCCAAAAATTGCTTCGCTTAAGACTGCTACTGAGAAGGAATGGAATAAAATGCCTGAATAATCTATTTTAAAATCATGAAAATCCCTTCGAAGGCGTGTTAATACGATAATTGAAAAAAAAATTAGCGGTCATATTGAGTAAATTTACTATTTTGTATCTATCTTCTTATTTTGTTGCTTTTTCTTTAAATTAAAACTAATCTCGTTTTATAATTGAGTCGTTTATTATCATACTAGAATATTCCTAATTTTGCTTCCGCACCATGTGTGTGTATATATATATATAGTTATGTAGTTTGCTATTTCTATAAAGAAAGAGTGATCAATATCGGTGATTGAGATATAGATATTTTTATTCTGAATTTACTTACTTCGTCTGATTGTCACATCTGCAAGAAAGTGCCATTCATCATACGCTGGTGACCCTACTCCTTCGCAAACAAAACTTATGCATACATGCTCTATAACCGATATTGAGCGAAATTTATTTAGAAATATAGCAAACTTGTGGCACAGTTGCCGTAATGATTAATTATTTTATTGCCTGGTTTGGTTGGGCCACGTGTTTTTCAGTTCGCTGTTGGGTTGGCTGAGGTCTTTGTGCGGATATGTAAGTCAAACTGGAAAGTTTAACGTTCAATACAGGAAGGCCAGAATGTAAACAAAATGGATTCATATCTTTGCAGATATAGGTTTGATTGGAAAAGTAAAAACAGTGAATTTTGGTCACGTGAGAGATGACGTAATAGTTCAGCGAGATGACATCACCCCCATCAATATCCCGAATTGGAATATATAAAAATTAGCGAATTTTGAAAAAGTAGTCAGTTAGCTAGTCGATTAGTTCTCAGAAGTTTGCATTCAGAGATTTCTGTCTGGCTGGGGTGAGGGTGCCTGTCTTTTTGTGTCTGTTCATGACCCTTACAAATTCTCTCTCTCTCTCTCTCTCTCTCTCTATCTATCTATCTATCTCTTCTGCTGCTGTATGCAGCCTTTACATCGAACCATAAATGATTGTTCATTGTTTACGGAGAATTCTTATTTTTGAGTGGCCAACAACCAGGCACCTTTGTTCCAACGGATCACCCCGATCGTCAGAAGAAGTTCCGGGTGGATTGTGTCGTTCCTTGTCAGTGGATCTTTCAAATACAGCGTGGTCACAGACAGGATTGATAAACAATCTATCTGAAAATGTGATACTATAGTATCACAAACTAACAGATTTCTATCCACAACATCACAGATTCTAGCAATTCATCGAATCATCAAAGGAGTACGCACAGAAAAATTTCGAGGCAACACTATCGTTCATAGTTTTCTGCCAGGCATTTAATTCCATACACAGAAGAAAGATGGAGTAAATACTTCCAACTTATGATCACCCCAAATGGAATATTTCAGCTATAATGGCACTCTATAGAAACACGAAATCAAGTTTTGCTCACCAGATTGAGACCCAAACTGCTTTGGCATTGTTACTGGAGTTCTGCAAGGATATACATTTGTTTTATAGCCATGACCACGATACATACACATATACATGCAGAATCATAACGACGACACAATAAGGACGAGCGAAGACTCTTCTTTAGGAAAATATACCTGTCACTTTATTTGAAAGGGTTCGAAAGGGTTACTAAAGGTTTTACTGTGTGAGAGGTGAGTTGGAGACTGGACAGAACTGCAACATATTGACCCCCTCTCCTATGACCATAACAGCGTTTCTTTCCTGTTCTCCTGGGATACTCAACCGGGGGCCTGGGGGCCCAGCATCCCTGGGACATAGTTCTCATTCCAGCATCTTCCCTCCACTTGATCTGATCTCCAACTGCTCAATCGGAGGTCCTGAGGGCCCCCTCTGCTGGGTGCTGGTTCTCTCCCTGCATCTTATCTCCAACTAACACAAACTTCCTGTGCACCGAGTTATATTATTGTTTTACGCCCACTCAATTCAACCTGTCGACAGTCAAGGTTATCCCTTTGAGACCTTCGACCGGATACACCTGTTATTTACACAGGTGCATTTCCTATTTTGACAGCTCGGCTAGGGTCAATATGCAACATATTAGCACCATAATTGCTTAGAATCTGCCAAGAAAATATACTTTGAACCTCGATAGATATAATTAAAGAAACTAGCTTTACACTAAAAAAGGCAAGAAGCAGACCGTATTCTGCAGATACAATAACGAACACAGACTATGCAGATGATCTAGAGCTTCTTGCAAACATACCCACCCAAGCCGAATCCCAACTGTATAGCCTAGAGAAAGCAGCAGGAGGCATTGACCTCCACGTGTATGCAAACAAAACGGAGTACGTGAGTTTTAAACGAGAAGGAACCATCTCCACTCTTAATGGCAGTTCTCTGAAATTAGTAGACAAGTTCATGTACCTTGGCAGCAGTGTCTCATTTACTGAATCTGAGATTAATATGTGGCTAGAGAAGGTGTAGGCTCCTATTGATCGACTATCGATCATATGGAAGTCTGATTTATCCAATAAAATAAAACGAGAATCTTCTAGTTTGGAAAACCTACCGGAAGCGATGGATGATAGGGATAGATGAAGAGAGAGTCTGGGAAATGCGTGCTGTTAGCGTGACTTGATGAAGATTATATATATATATATATCATGGCCAGATGAAGCAATTATACGGTCCGAAGCAGTTTAAGCAATCTCTATAACAGTTTTTATTAATTATCGATAACTTTGACAGTCCGGGCATGTTAGTCGACACTAAATTATGAAAAGAAGTACAAAATGGGTCTTGGGTATTCAAGGTGTAGATGAGCTCTTAAAAATCCCTAATATCGTATCTAACTCCGGTTCGTTTGTTTGGTCTAATTCTTGATGAAAATCTGCATTCATGCCTATATACACAAATAAATTTACTTCGGCACACACACTTATATATATATATATATATATATAGTCATCCACAGACAGACTGCTTCGTTGTATCACAACTATTCAGTGTGGCTAGACACGTAGGACGCTTGAAGGTGGGATCGAAACCTGCCCAACTTTACGTTAGACTTAGTATCAGACCGCTCGGCCAGAAGCGTATCAGGTCAGCTATATACATGTGTTCGAGTGTATCAATTATGTATCATATTGAAATTGATAAGATCACAACCATGGGTAATATACTTACAAGAGAACTCACGACCAATCGATTTAAAACATACGAGGATAATTCAATAATTTAGAGGAATGTTTAAAAAAAAGAAAATATTTCTTTAATTTCCTTTCCATAAATATAAAGCCTGTATTTATTAAAATTGGTTTATAGAAAAAAATGATTTTAATATCGCAAAAAATATTTGTTTCGAAGATTTTCAAAATGGTGGCGAATCATACAGAGATTGGAACAGAGGTCTTTCATCAAATGTTTGCTGGTAGAGAAATGTCAAACCATGTCAAACTAACAGAGAAATATACAATATTTACAAATGGACAAAACATGGGTTTGCTACCATGAGCCTGAGAGGAGAGTTCATGAAGTGGAAACACACTTTTCCGGTAAAAAATGTCCCACGCGCAGCGGTCAGTGATAAATACCCATTTCCTTGAAAACATTGCCACTCTAAATTGATACGTCAATAGGAAAAATTAACCTTATTTTCTGCTGACCGTGGTATATACTGGGTGCCATAAAACCAAAACAAACCAAACCAAACCACTACTTACATATATACAAATCTGAGTCTGGTTTTATTATCATCCTATTTAATACATGGAAAATATTGTTATCATCATCATTATCATCTTGTCGTGCCACCAGCATGGATATCCCTGACCCTCTCTCGCCACTCCTCCCAATCGTTCATTACTTCTGTCGGGTCCTCAATGGTCCGGGAGACCTGGGTTCATTCTCAGGTCGAGTCATATCAAAGACTTTAAAAATGGTACTTTATACCTCCTTGCTTAACACTTAGCGATATAAGGTACGTATCAAGAGTAAAGTGGATTAATCCAGGAAAAGGAGTAGCGCCCTCCCCTACTCCTCGGTGTAGTAGCTATTGAAAAGTGAGCCTTCTGGTCGCCCATGACTAAGGTTGCCAACTTTACTTATATATATATACTCAAACAGACCGGCAGTTACACTAATCTCCACTTTAGTATTTTTTAAAAGATACTTGTCACTGTGAATTTTGTGCTTCTCATTTTGTAGGATGGATTCCGGGTAGCGCATATACCATTTATTTTTCTGATGAAATTTAATCTTTTTGCACAATTCCCAGTTGATCACATTGCCCTCTCAGTTGTGTCTAGTCTTATACCCTCTTTGCGTTGATTTACACCATTCGCTTATGATGTGATTGATGGTTTCGTCTTTTTCAATACATAACCTTCATTTGATATCTTGTTGCGTCTTGTCTATGTCAAAGCAAGAATAGCTCCAATGAGAAAAGATTCAGTTTCCTTATTAAGGTTTCTAAGTGGCACGACATGATGATGATGAGCCATGTCCAAATTCATCCCTTGTAATATGTCAGTTGTTTGTCGCTTAAAATGCCCATACAATTGTTTTTCTTCCCATCTTTGTTTTCTGGTTATTTTTGTTCTTTTGATGCTTGTATTGTCTGTATTGATTCTGATAGCTGTAATCGGTCTTCCTCCGCGTTTTCTTATACAGTCTTCAAGTCATTAAATCGATGCATCGACGCTTTCTTGAATCTGGCATGTCCTTTTCCTCCCTCATTTCTTAGTACATACAGTTTTCTTATTCTCTGATCTATCTGTTGGAGTTCTTCTCTGGTCCACTTTAAGAATGGTTCCGAGTAACTTCCGAGTGGGACAATCCAGGTATTTATCCCTTTAATTATTTTAGTTATTATTATTACTACTATTAACTCCTTTGAAAGTGTTTCCCACGTGCGTTAGCTGTTATTTTGTCTTTGGAGTTTGAGTGACTGCAAATGCAAGTTTTCTCAATTCTCCAAGACTCTTCCCAGTATTCTGAACGATCTTAACAATGCTGTAGTCTAGATTGTCTCTACTTCTCCCCTTAAGAGACATAGATATAGACAGAGGTTGTTTTCCTTATTATTTTTTAAATCAACAACATTTGTGAAATTTAACCAGACATGCAGGACATTGCTGGAGAAGCAGAGATGAACTCATAAGAGATGTACTCTTATGGATCCCCACACATGGCCGCGCAAAAGCAGGACGACCAGCTCGAACGTACATTCAGCAGCTATGTGAGGATACAGGTTGTTGTCCTGAAGACCTACCTAGGGCGATGAACGATAGGGAGGAGTGGCGAGAGAGGGTCAGGGATATCCGTGCTGCCAGCACGATATGATGATGATGATGATGACTTACACTTCTTAGTTCACTTATTTTTATTTCTTATAATTAGATTTATTCAATTTGATTTAATAGTTGATTAGTTAATTGTATTTTGAGACATTTCAATTCCTGCAGCTTAACACCCGAAAGGAGCAACTGGTACCATGTAAACAAGTATTACCTGCCAGATAGTTGAGTTGTAATCGACTGAACCGGTTCCTCCACCTATTGTACCCATTGAGGATGGTTGGCTTGACACCCAGCAAGACAAAAATCAGATCTATCAAACCAAACATCACGTAGAAAGATACAATGATATAAAAGTGAAAGTGATTGACCTCTCGCTGATGTTAAACATTTCCTAAGAAGAAAGACATACCGATATAAAATTGGAAACTTTAATAAAATCCAATATTGAAGGCTTTCACTTTTTTATGAGTATACGTTACCGCGGCTGAATGTATGTGATAGACACTGTACACCACCATTCCTGCCTATAAAAATAGTTTAGGAGCAAGAGTTGTCTGATATCATAGTAGCGGCAAACCAAGGATTCTAAGTCCTAAAAGCTTCCGACGTTGCGTAAATATATATATAAATATATTCAAAGAAACGAAGCTGCTGCTGCTGCATAATACCTTATAATTACCTAGCCAACGTGGTACGCTTGTTGACCGAGCGGTCTGATACTAAATCTAACGTAAAGTTAGGGGGGTTTCGATGCCGGCTTCAAGTGTTTAAAATGTCTAGCCACACTGAAGAGTTGTGATACAACGAAACAGTCTGTCAGTGGATAACAATATATATATATATAAAGAGACAGGGAGAGAGAAAAAATTTTTAAGCCTTCATAGGCAAGTATGCAGTACAGAAATCCCAAAAATTGAACTGCTCAGAAAGATAAGCGCCAAGGCATTTATGATTTCTTAATTGCCTTTTTTTATTTTGAATTAGATTTAGTTTGGTTGAGTTTCTTAACGATTGTAGGTTATTTAACGCCAAACACTCTTCATACATTTTATATATGATTTATTTACGCAAAGTTTGTAGTTAATATTTTTTAACTAGCCAGAGCTCATTTGTTTTGCTTACAGTTAAATGGTTATAGATATAATTCGTCGCTAATCTTATTTTAAAATGAGCCTGGACTAATTCGTTTGCACACAAGTATCATTATTGTTTGCACACAGTTAAATGTTTCCAAATATTCTGACACGAATTGTTCTTGTCTTTAATTGGAATCATTTTGAGATGTGGCCTCCTAATCTGAGAATCAATTTTTATTAACTGTGGACTTCCTATCCTCATCTTGGCAGTTTTTGTGTTGTTTCCTCCTTCACAACGTTTCGGTCAAATTTCACCTCTGGCCTTCTTCGGGTGATTTACCGCGACCTCGAATAGGAATGCTGGGTCTTGTAACCGTATCCCCAGTAATTACTGCCTTCCATAGTTCTTGTCTATCACACCACGTTTTTGACCAAGTAAACCTCTGGCCGGCTTGGGTAGGATTTGAAACCGCTATCTTCTGACAATGCTCACCTGGAACCGTAGAGACTCAACGCCTCTATCCGCTGCGCCACGGGCCCCGAAACGTAGTGAAGGAGGAAACAACACAAAAATTGCCAAGATGAGGACAGGAAGTCCGCAATAAATAAAAATTGATTCTCACGAATTGTTCTATTTCATATTGATCGACTGGCATCCAAGGTTTACAGATCTATTTAGCATAGCAATAGTAATACTTTAGAGAATTTAACTGTGTAAAGACAAAGAGTTATTGTAAAATTTTATATGAATTCTTGATAAATAAAATAATGTTATATAGCAATATTTAAAACCATTTTACTGTGTTCAGCAAATGCGCATTGACTCAATTAGAAACATTGTATCCCTAAAATTATTCGTCGCAACCAACAATTATTCTGTTAGATTTGTGCAACATTTCCAATACAGAAATGTCTTCCGAATGATTGATTATTTGGGTATTATGGTATATCAACCTTTGTTAGTTATTTAATGCCAAATCCATTTTTATACAAATAACAAGTTCTACTTTAAACAATTCAGTTTAGCCTACAAAAATAGTTCCATTTCAAACAATTCAGTTTAGCATAAGAACGCAGTTTGATTTTCAAAAACATTTCTATTTCAAGCAATTCAGTTTAGAGTAAGTACAGTTTTTGTACACACACAGTTACATGTCAAAACAGTTCTATTTAAATCAGATAAGTTTAGCCTGAGTACGCAGTTTCTTTCTATTTGACCCATAGATAGGACGCTACCAGGTGTTAACACTCTTGGCCAGAGTGAACCTGGGACCGATGACAATGAAAGGGTACTAACCATTCCCCAAAGCTCCAGCATTATTGGAACCTCACCATTAGATTGTTTAGTGTCCTATCCTGGATACTCGTTAATGGGGTGGTTTTATCCTCTGCAGAGATGAAGTCGGTGTATTCTGTGGCCCCAGCCGACTGCGCAAATCTTCCGAATGAGTCTTTTTATACGAACGGGAGAGGGTGAAACCTGCCAATGTACTATTCTCTCTAATCTTTTAGTTTTTATGTATTTATGTTGGTCAAATGGACTTTAAATCTAAATCCTAAGACAGCTTTTTTTATAAACCTTTTTCACAAACAATGAATGGAGAGTGCGATCGAATCGACTGGCATGCTAGATCTACAGATCTAACAGCACATTTTTTGTTGAGGTCATCTGAATGCATTTATTTAATCCTAGTCGTAAGAAAACCAAAGCAGTCAAATTGACAATTCATTTAAAACAAACTAATTAACTTTAAGCTAATTGCTCCAGTTATCTTAGACGCCCTACACATACTCATAAAGAAACACACACGCACGCACACACACACACACACACACAGACATATATATATATATATATATATATATATATAATAAATATATATTAGTTTTTGATATATATCTAATAGAATGGAAGCTTGTCTGCGACCACAGGTTTCATGCTGTCTTATAGGCACTGTCGTTATAAGACGGTATGAAACCAGTGATCGCAGACAAGCTTCCATGCTATTAAATATATATAAAAATTAATATATATTTATTTGTTATTATCATTATAGGGTAGCTCTATCCCAGATATTGAGCACTCTCCAAATAATACCGCATTAGGTCTGCCACAAACCTACGAAGTGAGATAGTGACAACAAACACTATATATATATATATATATACATATGTTCATCCATAGGCAAATAGTACTGAAGACTGTTATTTTCAGTTTTAGTAAAGCAATCACTCCGGGAAAAGGAAAACTCTTTATTCCAACTAGCTGTGCTCTGCTTAAAGAAATGAGTCTTTTGTTGAATACAGAATTACGAAAGTCTTCTTGTGTTTGCCCTCGTCTTAATGCCTGTATGATAGAGGAAGAATATTATTCAGGGACGTTTAGATAAAGTACCACCACCTGCTTATGAATATGTATATTTGTACACACACACACACACACACGCGCGCGCGCGCGCGCGTTATGCAAATATGGCCATACAACACACATATAGAAGATTCATAAGTGGCCGCCAATAGCCGCCGCAATTGTACGAGAATCCAGAGTCCAGTCGTCAAGTGAACGTTACGTGACGTTGTACTTACCACCAACGTTCCATTCCGACCTCAACTAATACTGCTGACCACGGTCAACCCAACAACGCCTTTTGATAAAGTCATAAATCCATCTCTCTTCCCCAGCTATGAGTAAATAGGTTGGTTGGTTGGTTGGTTGGTTGGTTGGATCTTACGGCATGCCAACCCATCAGGTTATTTTATGCCGAAAACGTTTTTATTATTTTTACTTGGTATAATTTTTATGCGTATGGTTATTTGAACGCTATAAACAAATACCAACGACATCAAAATAAAACGATATGCAGTCTTGAATTGTCTGCTGAAGTCAGCATTTGATTTTTTATATAATTCATTTGTAGGTCTATGAGCCTACAGCCTTGATAGAAGGCCAATTCTTTTCAGGAATCCTATTACGTTTTTAGGGTTTATCTTCTCAAATAATTCCTTCATACTATTAACTTTATAAAAATTTTTTCCGGATGCGAGATAGGTTTGTACATTCTATTAAAATATGCCTAATTGTGTAATGGTTCCCGCATGGACATTTAGGAGTAGGTGCTTCTTTTAGAATAAAGTCATGCGTTAATCTAGTGTGGCCTATACGTAGTCGAGAAAGAATGGTTTCTTCTCTTCTAGTATTACTAGCTACACGTTTTCTTTCTTTCAGAAGAGGCTCTATTTGGCGGAGCTTGATTTGGGTATTTTCATCCCACAATTGTTGCCATCTTTAGCACTGATACAGCAACTTTTCTCGTGGAAGGAAAACTCAGTTTAAACCATCTGTGCTCCACTAAGAAATTGACCCCGTGTCACATCACACACACGCACACACACATACAATCCAAGTAATACATTAACACGCAGATATATATAACCGGGCAATTGGCCTAATGAGCAGGGTTTTCGCCAATGGTCCGGGAGACTGGGGTACAATCCCAGGTCGAGTCATACCAAAGACTCGAAAAATGCTACTTGCTGCCACCTTGTAAAACACTCACCATAATAAGGTAAGTATCAAGGGAAAAGTGAAGCAATCCAGTGAACGGAGTAGCGCCCTCTCCTACACCTCAGTGTTGTAGCTGTTGACTTAATACATATCATAACTAAAGTTAAAGTTGGCGACCGTAGACAAGGGTGACCAGAAGGCTCCCTTTTCA
>OY757907.1:121169736-121194736 GCA_963585895.1 Sepioteuthis lessoniana
GTATTTAAGGTAGTATGAGTACTTTTCAGCTGACCCTCGAATATATATATATATATATATATGTTAGTATTAATAAGTGCATGCATTAATTTGTATCTGTTCACTTGCGTCTATATATATATATATATATATATATATACGAGGTGCATACGATTAGTTTCCAGACTTTTTTCGTATGGGCAATTTTATTGATAGTACACACGTGAAACTGTAGTCCCCTTCGAAGTCATCTCCTCCGGCTGCAATGCACTTCTTGTGCCGTTCCAACAACTTCTGGAAAGTCCCATGGAAGTCCACTTGTGTGAGCGTGTCAGTGACCTTCGTCACAGCCTCTTTCATCTCCTCAATTGTCTCATAACGACAGCCTCTGACCTTAGGGAATAACCAAAAGTTACAGGGAGCAAAGTCTGGACTATAGGGAGGGTGAGGAACTGTCTTGATGCCCATCTTGGTCAAATAGTCTGTGACAAGGATGGAGTTGTGGACTGCTGCATTGTCCAGCTGGAGTGCTGCCCTCTTCCGACAGAATCTCTTCCTGAACTCCCTTAAAACCTCAGCGGAGTAACCCTAACCCTTTGGCCAATCAACTCTGGTGTATTGACTGCCTTACTCCTCACACACCTCTCATCATCCCTAACAGACTCTCCGCCTTCCTTGAATCTCTTATGCCACTCAAAAACTGATGCTCGATTCATGCAAGATGATCCAAAAGCAGTCTGAAGCATTCCATACGTTTCTGTGGCATTTTTTCCAAGTTCAAAATAGAATTTTATTGCATATCTTTCTTCTAAAAAGTCCTCACGTCCAGATTGCATTTAGTAGGGTGTATTCCAATTGCTGCTGTAGCTGTTCCTTTGAACCAGAAATCATAAAATTTGGTCAGTCATCTCATAATATGTATAGAATTAAGAGAATGAATTTTCAAGAGTCAAAGTTAATTTTAGATGCCCATCGAAAAAAGTTTGGAAACTTATCGTATGCACCTCGTATATATATATATATATATATATATGCATTGGTCGTTTTGAATCTCAAGTATTCAGCAATAAGGTTAAGTATGTATGAAATTTGAGAACGCCTTCACTTGCATTTTTCACAATTTCAATTTTTCTATTTCAGTGGAAAATTTTTTTTTAATATGAGGAATTGGTTCGGTTTTGTTTTGTTTTATGGCACAACAACCATTGTAGGTTATTTAATGCCAAATCCGTTTTCATACTTATAAATAATTCTGTTTCAAACAATTCAGTTTAACATAAGTGATGTTTTGTATTCACAAAGAGTTAAATTCCAAAACAATTCTATTTCAAACTATTCAGTTCACTATGCGTACTCAGTTTAGTTTTGTTTTACCCATAGATAGGTCTCTATCAGGTGATACCACTCCGGGCCAAATTGGACCTGGGAACGATGGCAATAAAACGGAACTTCTCATACCTCAAAGCTCCCGTATTACCTGAGCCTCACCATCATATTCAGGATACTCATTGGAAGGGGCATTTTCCCTCTGCAGAGATGCAGTCGGTGTATTCTGCAGCCCCAGCCGATTTGACCCAAAATATGCAGAAGGTGGTGCAAACTGATAATCGAGGATGTGCACATTACTCCGTTTACCGTTGGTTTAATGGTTACCATCTGATAAAATGGTTACCATCTGATAAAAGGAAATGGTGATCATCTGTAATGGTTACCATCTGATAAAATGGTTACCATCTGATAAAATGAAATGGTTACCATCTGTAATGGTTACCATCTGTAATGGTTACCATCTGTAATGGTTACCATCTGATAAAATGAAATGGTTACCATCTGATTTACTTCGTATTAATGCTCTTTCGAAAGACATGAATCCATCTGTTTTTTATTTCTCAACTATGAGTAAATAATAGTGCAGGCTGTGTTCTTTCGTTTCGGTATGTTAACTGGTCTTGATGTAGGAAAATTCAGGAGGTGCACGTGGTGTAATGGTTATCGTCGTAGGAAATGGACACGGCGACACGACTTTAAATCCTGGACGAGACTGATTGCATTTCACATAACACTAATACCCTTAGGAAAGGTATGAATCCAATTATTCTCCCTCCAGCTATGGGTAAATAGTAGGGCAGACTGATTTCTTCAGCCTTGGTGAGGCAACTAGTTTAGGAGTCGGAAAAATTTGAATTCAAACCTGTTAAACTCCGCTTAAAAATTGACCTTGTGTCATATCCTGCCCGAGCGGAGGAGTTGGTAAATATGGATAAAGGAAAATTCTGAATTCAAACCAGTTCTCGTACGCTTGAGAACGATAGGTAGGGGTTAATACACACTCCATTTTGAAAGGGAATCTATCCAAAAAGTGGATATAACTTTTCTGTTGCACACATGTCCAAACACACACGTATACACATACATATTCAAGAATATCAACACACGCACGCACACACACACACACACACATATATATATATATATATATATATATATAAATGAATGCGTGTGTGTGTATGTTTATGTGTGTGGGTGTTTAAATGCCTACTCAAATACATGTTGATTTTTGGCATTTATTCCCATCATATAATTGAATATCTTATTTGGATTGTTTTGTAGACGTCTTTAAAGTTTTGTTGCGTGCTAGCCAAACGAACTGTGAGCAAAAGATCGCAAATGGAAAAGTTCCATGGTCTGGTTTTCAGAAAGGCGACGCTTGTTCCATGATGGTATTAGAGTAAATAGAAAACGCCTAAAAAAATGCAATCATTATTGTGATAAAATTGGATGGGAGTTGACTTTGTGACTTTTGCTTAGCGTCATCAAAACTTACTTTTCTTTTTCGTACACACACACACGCAAGCACACACACAAGCACACACACAGAGGTACATACATGCACATACAAGCACATACAAACACCACACACACACACACACATGCACATACTCTTACACACACGTACACACACGCATATACACAGGCACACATACTGACACACACAAAATCACACGCACACAAACACACATGCATATAAACACTCCAAATTTATGCAAAGATTAACATCTACATATACACACACACGTAGATACACGCACACGCGCGTGCGCACTCACACTTGCATTTACGCACACACTCATACGTACCCACACGCATTAACACGTGCACACATGCACTCAGAGACAGACGCATGCAAACACACACGCATACATACGTGCATACACACACTCACGCACACTCACACATGCACGCACACACACATGCACGTACGCTTGCACACACACAATACAACTTTCTATCGTTCTTCGGCATTTTTTTTTTTCATGTAGAAAATTTGATATAAAAAAAAATAGGGCAATATTAATATCTTCCAATTTTTCACGCCAGCTCTAACAACTAAGTTTTCACTGAAATCTTAGAGAGGACAAGTTTTCAGATCTCCATGACACTTCTAAGTATTCTTATTGATTTTAGTTGCATTTTCGTATGAGCGGTCTCGATTTTCCGTCAGATATCTTGTTTTCCCAGTCGCTTTTCCAGGCCTTTACAGACTGTTCCATGTGCACCAACTGCAAGTGGCATGACCGTCATCTTCATATTCCACAACTTTTTCAGCAAAGTTCAGATATTTGTTGAACATTTCGAATTATATTCTATGATTAAAATGGAAAAATCCACTCGTTGGCAATTTTTTTTTCCTTTTTTCTAATTAACACTAGGCCAGGTTTTCTGGATGGTATTAAATTAGTCGTTTTCTTTTAACAATCCCATAGATGTTTTCGCGTCTCATTTTCTCGGACTGCTTCTGATTATTGCATTGGCCATATGTCAACATGAACACACATTCTTGCACAATTCCCAGTGGATCATCATGTCCACCCAACATGTCTTCTCTTGTATACTTTTTGTATTCGCCCATTATGGGATTAACAGTTTCATCCTATACCAACCTGCCTACACTTGATCGTTTTTTTACCAGGATTCTTCTCAATGTGCAGGCCGATGTAAGTAAGGTTTTAGTTTGAATGGTCTCGGCTCGTCTTCCAATTTCGAACTCTTCCAGTGCCTTTAATAAGTCTTTGGGTATCGTTCCAAGTGCACTAACTACTATTGGTATCACCGTCACCCTCATCTTCTTTAGTTTTTCAGTTTTCTGGAAAAGTTTAAGTACTCATCTCTCTTTTCGTTTGCTATGATATCCATACTGTGGACCGCCAGGACAGCAAAGTGCCCTGTTCGACAAGTTCTCTTTTTGCTTTACTTTTTACTACTTAAATTTCTTTTTTTATTATCCGTAAGTCTGGTCTTCTGGTCCAGATGATGTAATCTGTTTGTATTTCAAATTCCAAGAGAATAATTTGTGTCTCATTTTCTATTCAAATTTCAGTTTCTTAAACAATTCTTAGTGAAATTTCTTCTTCTTCTTCTTCTTCTTCTTCTTCTTCTTCTTCTTCTTCTTCTTCTTCTTCTTCTTCTTCTAATTATTATCATTGTTATTATTATTATTCCTTATTTGCTCCTTTTCTCATCAGTGTTAGCTGATGGTTTTTCACTGGAGTTTGAGTGACAGCAAGTCTCCTCAAGTCTCCAGGACTTGTCTCAGGATTATGGCCGTTCTCAGCAATGCTGTCGTTTGGATAGTTTCTACCCGTCCGCCGACTTCCAAGTCCTCCAGGCCTTTTAATAATTCTTAAGTTATTGTGCCAAAAGCACCAATCAAAATTGGCACAACCCTCACTTTAATGTTCCACAGCTTTTTCAATTCTCTAGCAAGGTCTTGGTACTTATCCTTCTTTTCACTTTCCTTCAGATTTATTCTGTAGTCCACCGGGACAGCAAAGTCGACAATTTTGCAAAGTCTCTTGATTTTTGTTGGTTATTATAAGGTCTAGTCTTCTGGTCAGGATTAGGTAATCTGTTTGTATGTTAAAGTCCCATAGGAGTTTATGTGTGTCATATTATTATAATCATTATTGCATGTTTTCACACCAACATAAGTTGATGGTCTTTCAATGGACAGTAAATCTCTTCAGGTCTTTTTTAACACTTCTCAGTATTTTGGCCGAACTCAAAAACGCTGTACATTGGATGGTCTTGATTATTATTAGTAGTAATATTATTATTAATTCATTAATCAATAATCGATTATAATCAGCTTTATCAATAGTCTACTGCTGTTGTCTTTGTTATCCCGTCTCTACATATTTTTGCAAAGAAAGAACACACACAGACATATATATATATATATTGCAATCTTGCATTACTATTGAGTAATGAGAAACGTGAACAAACATGTTGGTATGGGAACAGAAGTCATGTGAGTTTTTCTGTGAAAAAGTCATTTTGAAAAGGTAATGTATTTGTTTTTTGTTTTTTTTGCACGAGTAATAATTAAATAGACTACACTACTTACTATTCTTCTCTTTCTTCCTTTCAATTCTTTTTTTCTCTTTCCTTTTATTCTAGTATTCTCTTTGTCCTGCTTCCCTCCATGTTCTTTCTCTATTTTCTATTCCTCTCTCTCATTCCAAATGTTATTTATTTATATACTTTTCAAGTGAGTGACTGACTGACCGACTGTATAAAGAATTTAATAAAGGAACCATGTGAAAGGATTTCTCTTGATCAATAACTTACCAATACGAGTGATATCACGATCTTGAACTCCTAGACAAGTCAAAGTACCAGGTTGTACATAAAAAACCTTCATCTATAAACTGAAAGAAAGGAAGGAAGAAAAAATGAAAGTGAAAGTGAAAGTGAAACAAAGACGTATGGAAAACAGAAAGGACGGAAAAGAAAGAAAGAAAGAAAGAAAGAAAGAAAGAAAGAAAGAAAGAAAGAAAGAAAGAACACAATATAAAAACAAACGAACAAAAGAAAAAAACAAGACCTTAAAATCAAGAAATAAAAAAGAAGACAAAAAAATCAAGAAAGAACAAGAAATAAATTATCCTAAATGAACTCTAAGACTACGCTAGCACTTTAGAAATATCTCCTCCTCTTGAACAAAAGTTCAGTAACAATTCCCAAACGATTATTAATAGAGTTTTGAATTTGAGTCTCTTAACGTATCTACGAATTGACGACCTGTACTGGATTTAGATATTATAAATTTCTACTATTCAGTTAACTATTATCAAACACAGCTCGTTCATTAAACTTTACTATTTTGACGTTCACTTTAGGCCTCTGCATTACAGTCAATTACAAAGCTGTATTCAGCATTCTCATATATTAAAGCATTCATTGTGTATTGAACACAACATCGGAAATTGATAAAAGCAAAGCAGACTTGATTTTTTACAAAACTAGACAGCTTCGTCCATTTTTAGTTTACCCAAAATCTACTCCAATAGAAAAAGAATTGTTGGAATTTTTCAATAAAACCTTCCGGAATAAAACAAAAAGGTCTGTTTCGATGAAAAAGTCTTCCCTGATAAACTAGTGTGAAAAATTGGACTATCATCTCAAACAACGAACAGAAAGATTTTCTTCGGTTTCTGTAAAAAAAAAAAAAAATAATTAAGGAAAAAAGTAACTTCTGATTTTGGAAAGATGAAAATAATTTTTTTCAAATTTACAATTACTACGTCTTTCATTCGCTCATTTCTTCGATTCCCATCCTCCCTCAGTGTTGAATATCCGACAATTAATTTTATCACTGGTCATATCTTATGATTCTTCAAAATGCCCAAATTTATTAAACAGTTTTTTCACATTTCTTCATACTTATTCTACATTTCATTCGCTTATTTTCCAAATTCTTAAAAGTATGTTTTATTCATGATTTTACAGTATTTTCCGTTTTATTTTTACATTATTAGAATACCAGTTCTTGAGATATTACCATATTCTATATCAAAATATTCTTCAACTTCTAGATTTATATTTTTTTCATTTTCAAATAGGCCTATATATATATATATATATATATATTGACGTGGCTTGTGGTTATCACTTGATATTTGGTGAGTTAATGGTGGACCAAATTCTGCAGTAGTA
Organism: Sepioteuthis lessoniana; assembly: GCA_963585895.1. NCBI lineage: Eukaryota > Metazoa > Mollusca > Cephalopoda > Myopsida > Loliginidae > Sepioteuthis > Sepioteuthis lessoniana. The sequence goes on from OY757907.1 coordinate 121,176,712, forward strand.
TTAAAAAGTGCTCAATATAAGTGATAAAGCTTATATATATATATATATATATATATATATATAGGAAAAACCTATAAAGATTACTTTTTGTATGGAATTATTTACTCTGTATCTTAATTAATTATTATTTTACACTGAGGTCCCTTGTGAATTTTGAATTACATGGATATTGAAGAAAGAAATCCTAAAATAGAACTGTTACCACCATCACCTCACTTGGCTTTGGATAATATATATATCTATATATATATATATATATATATATATATATATATATATTACAATTTAGAATCTGTGATCCAGGGTTTCATGCTCAACGTATTCATTAAATAGAGCCAACTAATAATCGTTAGGGAAAAGTCTGATCAATGCATAAATCATGAAACCCAGGGCCACAAACACTATCATGTAATATATATGCATATATATATATATATATATATATATCAGTGGAAACTCTAGCCTATTTTTGCTACTCGTGCACCCCCCCGCCCTCTGTCAACTTGGGTTCCCAACCCGTGGTCCGTGGACCCAAATTAAGTCATCATAGTTGCTATTGCGTTATTCTCCATTGTATAGCACAGATTGACAAACCTACCTTGCATGGTTTTTTTTTGTAAACAATCAAGATACTATATAATTTGTAGTCTTGTTAATACAGTAGATAAGATAATTTTTTTTCCTTTCAAAAGTATAGAAGAAAAGAGAAGATGTTCATTACTATGCCGAGAAAAATATGTTTATTAGAATAAAGAAACTGATGACAATATACACAGACACAGCTAGTAGTTTCAATTTCGCTTAAAATAAAGATTATTTGTTGAAAATGTATTTAAATAAACAAATTTTAGTTACAGAATGTAATATATGCAACATTCATTAAAGAAATAGACATCTGTTAGTGAAAAAACGAATTAAAACACGCCGTTTAACCAACATTCACCATAGCGATGATGATGACGTCTGCAACTGCTCTAATCTGCTATCCTCTATCTCTCTCTCTCTCTCTCTCTCTCTCTCTCTCTCTCTCTCTCTCTCTCTCTCTCGCTCTCTCTCTTCCCAATATATCTATCAGCAGTCGCACGTGCTGAGATTTTTGAGCACAGTGGTAGGGTTGCTCTTGCTATTGGCTACAGTCAAAAGCTTATTTCTCTAACATTACTGTTATTATAAGGGTCTAGTGCCTGGCACGGATCGGGCGTTCAACATTATAGCCGATTTTATGGGATGTTCAACGAATCTGACGGTGCCCGGACAAAGACCATCCGTTCAAAATAGCATCGTTGTATTATTCCCAGATATATTATGAACTTTTGGCTACTTAGTTATAGAAACTTGAATAGATACGTAATTTAATTGAGATCAGACTAAGTATGTTTGCTTGAAATCAATGGATGATTTTAAATCCATTTTGAATAACATTGACCGAGTTATTGGTCGTGCCGGGCACGAGTAGCACTAGTCCCGTCTCCGCCCCTGATATATATATATATATATATATATATAACTCTTGAATGTCGATATGAAAGATTCTGTACGACTGTCATACTATTTTCTCTCAAATGATGTTAAAAGAGGCTACTGAGATTATAGATAACATTGCGTGTATTTTTGAACACGTATAAATGGCAACCTGTTTAAAATGAAGCGACCGCGGGCCTTCTCTGAGGTGACGGCGCTGCTGTTTAGACGGTTTCTTCGGTATAGATAATGCAGCTCTAATTGCTCACCCTGAGGCGGCCCTTCGGCTCCTAACGTCCTGTTTTTCAAACGCCACTGAAATTGTTGGCTTGGAAGTGCCTCAAGAAAATAGTCACCTTTCATTAATATGCACTTCGACAGGATTATATCCCGCCTTACAATTCCGACCAGCAGATGAAGTTGGAAACTCTCCAGGAATTCAACAACTTACATTGTGACATAATCCCTAGCGCCATGTTGGCGAAAAAGAGAGACTCAGGAATGAAATTTGCTTCTTCATTCTATTCTTTTTCTCCTCCATAATATTCTCCTTCTTTCTTTTTCGTATAATGTTTCTTTTTATTCTTTATTTCTTCGTTTTCACTTTCCATGCTGTTTCTCCTTTTCTTTTTTTCTATTTTCAACTTCTCTATATTATCTTCTCGTCTAATTTTCCTATTGTCCTCTACCAACTTCTTTCAGCATTAGGTTTGGTTTGTTGGTTTTATGGCATATCAACCTTTGTAGGTTATTTAACGCCAAATCCATTTTTATGTAAATAATCTGTTCTATTGAAAACAGTTAAGTTTAGCATAAGTACAGTTTAATTGTCAAAAACATTTCCTTTTCAAACTATTCAAGCAGTTATATGTAATAATTCAGTTAAGTGTAAATACAGTTTTAATGTCGAAAAACAGTTCTATTTGAAATAATTCACTTAAGCATAAGCACGCAGTTTAAGTGTAAGTACGGTTTAATTGTCAAAAACATTTCTATTTCAAGCTATTCAGTTTACTCAATTCATTTTAAGATAAGTATGCTGTTAGTTCTATTTAACCCATTGATAGGGCCCTATCAGGTGCTACCACTCCGGGCCAGAGTGGACCTGGGAGCGATGGCAATGAAGTGGTACTCTGCATTCCCCAAAGCTCCAGCACTGCTGGAACCTCATCATCAGATTGTTTAGTGTCATATCCAGGACACTCGTTAGGAGGGTCTTACCCCTCTGCAGAGCTGCAGTCAGTGTATTCTACAGCCCCAGCTGACTGGGCAAACTCTTTCAGCATTAGTTTTTCTTTTTTCGTTTTGTGATAGACTGATAAATCGAATCTTACTTCTTTCTTTTCTTTTCTTTTTCTTTCTCCGACTACCTGGCTTTCTCTTCCTGTCTGATATTCTTCCTCTCTTTCAACAGCTTTAAGAGCAAATTTTCATTTTTCCACTTCTGGTAATTATTTATTTTTGTTCTCTTCTAATGGTTGTTGCTAAGGATCAAGTGATAGTAAATCTTATTTAATCAGTAGCATCATCCTCGGAGTCCTTGTCAAACTCCCACACTGCTATGACTTGTATTATCTCAAAACTTTCTCAAATCTCTGATTCTTTCAATCTCATGTCCATTCCTTTTTCAAGAAGCAATATATTTTCAACAAGATCTTTACCACCATCTGTTAGAGGGATTTCCTGAGGTGTAGAGGCTAAAGTACTGAAATGTTTCTTTGAACTTCCGTCTAGCAATTACATTTACTTTTGGACTTATACCCTATGGAAAAAGTATTCTCCCAGCTATGTATTAGATAATATTCCCGTTGTTTTTCTACATGAATGGCTTTGGTGTTAAATAACCCATAAATGTAGATATAACAATAACCTAAAAGAAAACAAGCAAAGCCATCAAACAATCTTCTATTACAGTTCTCAAGCAAGGTTCTGGCAATTTATTTGCTTTTTTGGGGTTGGAGAGGTGGGGAACGTGATGCTTTTCACCAGATCCTGTTATATTCATATTTGATTGAATATCAAAAATCATGTCGTCATATTTCTTTAATTTCGAGTTGCAAAATTAATGCATAACATTGTTAAACCTTCAAACGAAAAAAAAACAAAAATGTTCAAATCTATAAATCCTTTAAATCTCAGTCAATTAAAAATTTTTTAAAAGTTATTCTCTCAAACGCTGGAAAATTTCATCAACTTCAAAGAATAAGAAATAATTGTTACATCTTTTTTTTCTTTTTTTTTTTTTTTTTTTTTGCTATTTTGTAGATATGTCTTTTATTGTAGCAAATATCTTTGAGAAAATTTTATGCGAATTTTCAATTGACAAAAAAAATTGTAAAGTTGAGATTATTTTTTAAAATGTAATGAACAAATGATATTTTTACGGTAGTCTCCCTCAGCTGTACCTGTGATTAAGTATTGATCTCTTATTGGACGAAGATCCGTTATTTTGATTACAAGTTACGATTTAACTGTTAACTACAACATTAATCAATAAGCCTAGTCGGATTGGGTTTTAGATTATACCTACTGCACCTCTGCAGAGTGGTAAGACCCCACAACCAGTGTCTAGGGTATGAAACTAAACAAGGTAATAGTGAGATTCCAGTCATGCTGGAGCTTTAGGATATGCAGAGTACTCGTTCACTTTTCTCATTCAAAGAGTACACTAAGAATACCAATATCCACTTGACCTTTTATACACTGATTTTAAAAGTCCTTTTTACCCTGAAACCAATACGAAAAGAGAGGTAACTCCACTCTAAGAAACGAAGGACGCATTCGAACTCCACGCTTGAGAGAGTGTAAAAAGGTAGAAAGAGAGTGTATACCAGGGTATTACTTATATGCACAAGTATTGTGACTTAGATTCGGTTTTATGACTTCTGGCTAAAAGGGCATGTGTGACACTTCATATTATGGGCTCCTTGTTCTGTGTCTAACTGCCAACTACTAACTCTTCCGCAAACAACAGACATTCCTGGCAACCCACTACTTATTACTACCCTAGAATAAAACTCTCATTACTTGAGGCCTAGTCGGCTGGTGCTGTTGAATACATCGACTGCATCTCTACAGTGACTTCCCCATTGAATGTCACTAAACAAGGAGGTGCCCGTGGTGTAATGGTTACCGTCCTAGGAAGTGGACACGGCGACACGAGTTCAAATCCTGGCCGAGACTAATTGCATTTCACATAGCACTGATACCCTTGGGAAAGGTATGAATCCAATTATTCTCCCTCCAGCTATGGGTAAATAGTAGGGCAGAGTAGGTTCTTCAGCCTTGGGAAACTCTGAATTCAAAACCTGTTCAACTTCGCTTAAAAATTGACCTTGTGTCACATCCTGCCCAAGCGGAGGGGTTGGGTAAATATGATATGACACTAAACAATCTGATGGTGAGGCTCCAGTAATGCCGGATCTTTGGAGAATGTGGAGTACAGCTTCATTGCCATTACTCCAAAGTACACTCTGGCCCGGAGTGGTAGCACCTGATAGGAACCTATCTATGGGTCAAATAGAACTGTTTGACTTTTAAACTGAATGAAAACAAATGACTTATTCTAAATTGAATTGTCAGAAATAGAAGTGTTTGGTTATTTAACTGTATCAACGAAATATGTTTATAACTCATATATTTGATATATATGTAAGAACAGGATTTAGCATTACATAACCAAGAACGGTTAACAAACCAAACCAAACCAAACGAATTAATATAAAAAGTTAGGATCGACTGTCGTTATCCATTTCTTACAAATATGTATAATGGTAATATTTTTCTAAAACTCTAGGTCTCAAAAATATAGGTGGAGTCCCTGTGGCGTAATGGTAAACGTGCTAAAGAGCGACCTCGAAGTCAGCGAGTTCGAACTCTAGTCGTGCTATTACGTTCTCTTTCAGATTCATTACATTCGGAAAGATATGAACCCCCATATCCCACCAGCTAAGGGTTAAATTGTATCACTGCAGAGGAGTTTAGCATTAAAATAACCCACGAAGGTTGATATGCCATTAAACAAAGAAACCAAACCGTAATGAAAAATACAGAGAAATATCTTAGGTTATAAAGAATTGACCGTCTCCTACCACCAGTAAGCCTGGCGCCGGACTGTCTGTCGACATCAAAGGCTCAGAAATCTCCCGTCAGTGCAAGAAACAGTCACATATTAGAGTTGGATTTTTTTGCTCGGTCTGAGAGTGAGCCACTAGTAGAATGACAAGTAACGATTTAAATTTTGCGGCCAACTAAAGCAGCATCTATAAGCTACGATTTATAGAACAATCCATCTTTCTTTCCTCTAGAATACTTTACGTCTTCCTGTTTTGAGACCACGTGTCTGTTTTTTTCTTTTTTTCCTTCCCATGAACTCGTCGACATCTTTTCATCTCATCTTTGCCTCTGCCAACTTTCTTCGATACCCAATTCTCATTGCCTAGTCGACTGAGACTGTAGAATACACCAACTGCTTCTCTGCTGAGGAGTCAGATACCCACCCCCTAACTAGTGTCTTGCGTATAACACTAAACAATTTGATGGTGAGGTTCCAGTAATGCTGGAGCTTTGGGAAATTCAGAGTACCCCTTCATTGTCATCACGCTGAGGTCCACTCATCCCGGAGTGGTAGTACCTCATAGGGTCCTAACTATGGGTCAAACAGAACTAAACTGTGTACTTAAGCTAAATAACTGCTTGAAATAGAACTGTTTTTATATTTAAACTCAACTTACGCTAAACTGAATTGTTTGAAAAAGAACTGTTTGACTAAACTGCATTGCTTGAAATAGAAATGTTTTTGATAATTCAACTGGGTATTTATGCTAAACTGAATTGTTTGAAATAGAACTGTTTATTTGTATACAAATAGATTTGGCATTAAATAACCGACAAAGGTTGATATGCCATAAAACCCAAACAAATCAATTCTCACACTATTCTCAACAATTCGGAATACCTTTATAAATAGAGCGAAAACAAAAGTTTCATTTGGTTTGGTTTGAAGACATATCAACCATTGTTGGTCATTTAATGGCAAATCTGGTTTACTCTGATATATCAGATGTATCTGACTTGTAAACATAAGTCAAGACATTTAGATAGTTCCAAGTAGTGTTATGTATCAGTAACAGTGCAATCAAATATCAGTCATTTGTTTACACACAGTTAAATGATCAAATATTTCTATTTAAAAGAAATCAATTTAGCATTAGTTGTTTGTTTGCCCTCAGTTCTATTTGTTTGTTTGTCAATCAGTTCTATTTTACTCATAGATAGGACCCTAACAGATGCTTCCACTCAGGACCAGAGTAGACCAGGGTGCGATGGCATTCCCCAATGCTCCAGTATTACTGGAACCTCACCATCAACTTGTTTTGTGTTATATTCAAGATACCCTTTGAGAAGGGAGTCTTACCCCTCGACAAAGATATAATTGGTGTATTCAACAGCCCCAGTCAACTGAACTGTGTTAAATGAAAAGCAGGAATTCTTAGGGTTATCATGTTTAACTTCAGTATCAAGCATTTTAAGTGTAACACTATGTAGGTGGTCCGCCAAGTAGACAACCCCTTTGTCTGTTTTGGCGCGAAACCAAACAAAGGCCTGAGCCCGCGATCTCAACGTGACCGAAAGTGGGTAAGGGAACGCGAGAGGAGTTGGACTAAGGAACTCGGAGAGGGCAGTTGGCAAAGGGTGACACGAGGGCTAGTCGACACCGGACAGCAGAGAGACCAGTCGGCATGAGTGAGTCCAGTGCCAGTAAGGGAAGTCGGTCAAGATGGGTTGGCATTCTTAGTAGTTTTGTAGAAATTTCGCTAGAAATCCACGCTAGCGTTAGTCTACATATGCACAAGGGAATGCAATGTTACATAACTCCTCTCTTGCACTTTGAGTTAACCCAAGCTCATATTGTTCGATTGTTCGTTTGTTCTCTTCCCCCTACACTCCCTTGATTGTATTTCTTGTAGCTATGAAGAAATATGCGATGCCCCTATCGGAACCACTAGTTGATCACCGGCCAAGAAGTGAAATGGTTAAGAAGTTGATGTGTCGGTGGGCCGAGGGTGTATCGTCACATAAGTCCACCCTTAACATTTTTTAGAAAGAAGTTTGAGAGTTTTCTAAAACAAAGTTGCCAAGATTTTATAATTTCCAGAGCAACTTGTGCAATGAACACGTGCTTTTAGCGATGCTAAAAACAGCTACCCCTCCCCCAAGAACACTCACGAGTAAAGACAGCTAACAAGTCCCAAGACTGTTGGAAATTTCTATTCCGGGATAAGAGTTTTATTATTCTCGTGTGAATATTTTGTATGCATTTTAATGTTGAAAATCACTGTTCTAGCAATAAGTGGAACTTCCCAGTCGGCTAGGATTGTAGAATACACCAACTGCATCTCTGCAAAGGGATAAGATCCCTCCAATGAATGTCCTGTTTATGACCCTGAACAATCTTATGGTGAAGCTGTAGTTCAGGAGCTCTGTGGAATGAAAATCTTCAGCCTTGAAATTCTGCAAAAATTCTGTTGAAATTGAAAAACCTCTGAAATCAAAAAGATTGCATATATATATATATATATATATATATATATATATATATATATGGGGGGTGTATTTGTCGACGAAACCATCTAAAATTATCAAACAAAGCCAGGTCATATGAACTATAACAGTCTTGGATTCGTCGCTTACATTGTACGAACATGAATATTATTATTTGTTAACGGAAATATAACTTTTTGGGTGCGAAATTGGCCGATAGGACGCGTTGACTTTGAAGCGAAGACAATGGGAATAATAATATGGTGAATCTCTTCCTTCGACCTGACTTCATTCTTCTTCTTCTTCTGTTCGTTCTATTCCTTTTTTTTTTCTTTTTCTATGAGAACCATTCACGAAGACAATGAACACTCTACAACTTTAAAATTCGTTCTTTGAACAATATAACGTGTTCACCAATCGTGATAACCTTCACATTTACTCGCAGTTATCTATAACAATACAAGTAAAACCTCTTTCTCTTCTCCGGAATCTAAAAATCTACTTACAAGGTACGTCTTTCGTATCGCTGATATTCTAGATGTGGACAAGTGGTAACAAGCAAGGTCACAACATCAATTCACAAAAGAATACTGTTTTAGTGTAATACAATTCAACATTTTTATCGAGACAATATAGGACTGAGCGTATCATTACAAGTATACAATTGATAGTTACAAGCACTTTTGACTTTGTTTTTCTAAATTGGTCCTTTATGTTGTGAACATTATAAAACCTTCGTCGAATATTGGTTAGTTTTTTTTTTTTATAGAGTACTCGTTTCCAGTCAGTGTACGAGGAAAGCATTTTGAACGTATTTTGTCCTGGGATATCCAAGCTGAGTAAACTGTATTATTTACTGGAAGTCAGAAAGGTGCAGTCACAACTTAGTCAGAGTTGTGGGGTTGGTTTGGTTTTATGGCATATCAACCATTGAAGGTTATTTAAAGCCAAATCCTGTTTATACATATCTACAAAATGTGTTCAGAAATCATACATTTTATATATAACATTCTTAAACGTGCCTACGCTCTTTTTTTTTTTTTGACGCATAGTTAAATGATTTCACTTAAGTCTATCTTATACGAATAATTCTATTTACTAATAATCATTTATTTGCACACAGTTAAATTTTTTCAAGTATTACGAGTAAACACTATCCAATTTACCAACCCCTCCGCTCGAGCAGTATATGACACAAGGTCAATTTTTAAACGGTGTTTAACAGGTCTGAATTCAGAATTTCCTTCTCCTTGACTAGTTGCCTCACCAAGACTAAAGAAACCATTCTGCCCTCCTATATACCCATAGCTGGAGGGAGAATAATTGGATTCATAGCTTTCCCAAGGATATTAGTGCAATGTGAAATGCAATCAGCATCGTCCAGGGTTTGAACTCGTGTGGCCGTGTCCATTTCCTACGACGATATCCATTACACCACGGGCACCTCCATCATTAAACACTATCAATCTGCTTAAACATCAGTTAATTGTTTACTCACATTAAGTGATCAAAAAGTTCGAGTTGGAACAATTGGATTTGGCATAAGTCAAAGTTAAATCGTTCCAAGCATTGTTATGCATCACTAACAATTCAATTAAACATCAGTCATTTGTTTACGCTCAGTTAGATGATGAAACAGTTCTATTTCAAGTAATTCAGTTTAGCGTAAATCATTTATTTGCACTCATGTCTAATGGGAAAGTACCCGGCTTACATTTCAAACAGTTCTATTTGACCAATAGAGAGGACCCTATTAGGTGCTGCCACTCCGGGCCAGATTGGACTTGGGAGCAATGGTAATGAAGCAGTACTCCACATTCCCCAAAGCTCCAGCATTACTGGAGCCTCACCATCAGATTGTTTTGTGTCATATGCAGGACACTCAATAGGGGAGTAATACCTCTATGCAGAGATGTAGTCGATATATTCTACAGCACCAGCCGACTCGGCCACCGAGTTGTGAGAGTTCAACTCTAGAGGAACAGTTAACTGTCGGCAGTTAAACGCAGAGCGAGGAGTCTATATCATGGAGTGTCACATATCCCCTTTTTTTCCGGAAGAAATCAAAAAATTAATCTAAGTCACAATACTTTTACATATAAGTAATACTCTGGTACGGGCCTTCTTTCTTACTTTTTACTCTCAGTCGTTTAGCTCGAATGCGTGTTTCGTTCCTTGGAGTGGAATTGCATCCCTTTCCGTTTGGTTGCAGGGATAAAATGGACTATTAAAATCAATATCCAGTCAAGTGGTCAAGTGAATATTCATATTCATTGAGAACTCTCAGAAGGAGAAAAGTGAATTTTTCTTTGATCTTCAACGAGTCGTGGTATTTTGAAATACGCGATCGAAGGTGAATAAGGGTCTGTTTTCTTTACTTGCTGGAAAAATGAAGATACCTTTTGTTAATTTAATCTCAGAGTTTAATACTGCTAAAGAAAATATGTAAACAAAGTTGAAAGTTGATAGTATATTATTATTCGGACAGGTGAGAGGCAGCGAATTTGAATCAAATTATAACTTCGGCAAATAATGTCGTCAGCAAACGCAAGATAAAATTTTAAAACCACACCACTTGTCAATTTCTCTTCAACTCCCGGGAGAGCCACATTAAGAGAATATTTATGCTAAATTCCACCAACACCATCTAATTTGAAACTACGTTCTCATATAACACTCGCCGTGGCCCCCAACTGGGGTTAGAAAGCTATTACTTAAACTATAGTCACAAAATCTGTATTAAAATAATTCCTATTTCAATTCAGTCAAATTCTCTTGTCACGGGACAGGCAGGGTCAAAAGGCGTTTTCCTCAAAAGCTCTGACCCGTCATTGTCTCTTGTCGAGGTCAGAAAGTTATTTCATAAAATCTAATCAATACATTTTGTATTGAAATATTTTTCAATTCAACTTGCGTTTTCAAAACCTCAAACTTTTTAGCTAGCTGGCAGTCATCCTAGTGACCTCAGCCGTACAAACGATAGAATGTTTTAAATATTCACCTTATACGCTAATAGATAAAAATATGTCACGGAGCATAAAACTTTAAAAAAAATTTTCCTTCAAAATGTCAGGTATTATTGATAAAAATAAAAAGGTTTTTTTTTTTCATAATTTAGATTATTGCGTACTTAAAATGATTGTTGTACCTCAAAAACTCGTCTTATCAATATTGTTACAATATCACAGATCATCTGAATAGCTAAGTTAAATTATATTTTAATAATTACAGATTATTGTTTTAACCTCTGGAAGAAATTAGAATACATTCATGTACTAACAAGGAGCGTCACCTTGTTATAAGTATTAAGGAATTCGTTTTTGTTTCGGGGGGGTTGCAAATATTTTTTTATGAAATTTTAAACAAACCGGCGAATGACAAGTATTTCTTAAAAACAACGCAACATGAAATTGAGATCATTTAGCAAGATAAACTGGGCTACAGGTATGTTTTATAATTTTGGTTTGGTTTGGTTTCTTTGTTTAATGACATTTCAAACTTCATGGGTTATAAAAAACCAAAATCCACCCTCGTAAACAAACATTGGTGATACTATTTAACCAATAACTAGGTGCTGAATAAGGAGGTTCATGCCTTTCCTAAAAGTGAATGTAATAATACGACTGGAGTTCGGACACGGTACGATGTCACAATTCAGTGCGTTAAACACTCTGCCATGAGAACTACCCCCGTAATATAATTGCAGAGGTATTTTTTTTATATTATCATTCTTCGTTTTATATATATCTTGTCTTTCGGTTTAGTTTGGCTGAGAACCTTTCGCTTAGTGCATGGTTTAGTTAGTGCATGGGTTAGTTGAGTGTAGGTGTTCACACGCGCGCGGAGCGGATGTGACAATCATAGATGTCACAATAAAAATCCTAGATAGGAAATGAACTGGGGACGTGAATGACGTCATGCCTGGAAGCGCTGAGGATTTGGGAAATTTGAAAAAAATCAGTTAGTTGAGATTCAGACCTGGGCGAGGCCAGACGACTTTGTGCGCTACGGGCGCCGCACGTTGGTTGGGTGAGTTGAAGTTGAGATTTAAACTCCGAACGATAAAGTTAAGTTTCGGACTTAGACGGGGCAAGTGGATTTTTGAGGCTCGCCGAGGCGAGACCAGTTTGGGTCTACGGGATGCTCGCGCGTTGGTGGAGTTGAGATTCGACGCTAGAAGAAGGTAGACGATTTTCGGAGCTCGCCGAGGCCAGACCAGTAGTTTGCGGTGGGGGCCGCACGTGGCGGGATTCAGATGGAAAAGTCAGCATAGAAAGAAATTGTGTCTCTTTCTCCTCATGTCGAAAAACCTTTAACTCAAAAAGGTAATAAAAAGTTTCGTACCTGAACCAATTTCGAGTGTATTTCGGGATTCCTATGCGTATGAACATTCCTTATATGTTTATGAACATTCTATGAACATATGTACATTTCACGTATTCATATCTTGGTTGATCTCGTGGACCCATTATATATTACACCCCTCGTATCTTTTATTGTAAAATCAGGAAAAGTAGATGTTCATTAACGCAAGTGTTACTGGCAAAATAAACATATCATATCTACAATTATAAATACATTCTTAAAAATTTAATATTAAAAATCAATGGTAATTATTTCACAAGGAAAATGCCTTGTAAATTGATTTAATACAGAAAAATGTTATAAATTGTCTAAAATGGTATAGTAACGATTTAATATGAATGTAAATGACAAAATAAGTATCCAATAGTTATCTACTAAGTTTAACTAAGCTTGAGCACAAAATCAATAGTATGTGTTTGATATTGACTTGAAGACCACTTTGATATGTTGTTGAGCTGCGGAAGTCGGACATTGGAAAAGAAAATAACAGAAAATACACCTGATACCAAAAGTAAATAGGACGTAGGTGTTCCCGGCGGAAATACCGCGTAAGTTGGGTGGGTGGCATGCTAGAAGGAGTCGTGTCCACGGGTGCTCAGCAGGTTGGAGAAGACGTGACCACGAGAATTTGCGTGGGCGTCTGGAATATTATATAAAATAGTAGATTTGCATCCGAAAAGCCGAAAAAGAAAACGGTTTACTGAAGATTCGTATCTCGGCCTCTGTGTGTATACAGCTTCACTCCCTTTGATTCTCTCTTACTCAACCGTCTCATCCATACATTTCGGATAATAAAGGGAAAAAAGAAGCTGGTTATATTTTTATATATCAGTTTTTTGCTATACAATATATGGGAGTATTCAATGCTGATAGAATTCTCTATTCAGTTATAATTAAAACGGGAAATAAGCTCACTAACCATAAGCTTCAGCCATCGAGTATGAATAGATTATTATATACTTAACACAATTCGTTTAAAAGCTGTGAAAGAATGAAGCATAAATTTCTGATTTCCTTTCGAATCATGTACCTTCCTGGCGTTTGCCGCGGGTTGATGAGAATTAAAATAACTTAGGTCTAGGATGCTTTTGATCCAGGCATCACCTCTCCTCTTGTCTAAAAGTGGTTTATTCCACGGTTCCTGGTTACTGAAAAGGGATATACCGACAGAATCTTAAAAGTTTATAAAACCACCCGGTGGAAGGCTCTCTTCCTGTTCGGCACCCCACGTTAAAAAGCCTCCTGAAGAGACCAATAAATACACCTTTGACGGTTCTATTAGTTAAGATATTTTGAACAAAGATAAATATAACGGAATATTTTAGAGCAATGGCGCCCTGTTAATGGGACTTACAACACGCTGACTGTATCTCCTACCGAGAAGTAAGACCCCACCGAGCAAAAAAAGGGTAGCCTAGTCGTCTGGGGCTGTAGAATATACCAACTGCATCTCTGCAGAGTGGTAAGAGCTCCCTCACCTATGATTGTCCTGGATACGCCATTAAACAATCTGATGATGACGCTCCAGTATAGCTGAAGATTTGGGTAATATGGAGTACCCCTTCATTGCCATTGCTCCCAGGTCCACTCTGGCCCGGAGTGGTAACACCTGACAGGGTCCTATCTATGGGTCAAATAAAACTGCTTGATATTTAAACTGCGTGTAAATGACTTATGCTATATTGAATCGTTAGAAAGAGAACTGCTTGATCATTTTTACGGCGTGTAAACAAATGACTGATGTTTAATTGAATTGTTAGAGATACATTGCAATACTTAGAACTATTTTACTTTTATTCATGCTAAACTGAATCGTTTGAAAAAGAACGATATGTTCCATTTAGTGGGTGTAAACAAATGACTGATGATTGATTGAATTGTTTCTGATACTTAGCAATACTTAAAACCATTTGACTTATGTTAAACTGAATTGTTAGAAGTATAACTATTTGATGATTTAACTGTGTTTAAACAAATGACTGATGTTAAATTGAAATATTGTTATATAATAGCCGAGGGATTTCAGTTCATGCCTTTGAGTTTAGTTAGGCTGAGAACCTTTCGGCTCAGCACATGGGTTAGTTAGGTGCAACATTGAGGCAGGTGTTAACGCGGGCGCGTTGGCGGATGGAGGTGTCACTCAGATGTCATAATAGTCCGAGACGAAACGGGTTAACAGGGTGCGGGTGACGTCACGCACCGGAAGCGCGCGGAGGTTTGTGTGAGAATCTGAAGAAAGAGAATTGAGAATTAGACGCCAAACGAAAAGGATCGGTTTTTGGAGCTCGCAGACGCGAGGCGAACGTGCGCCCTATGAGGGCCGCTCGAGACGGGGGCCGCTTGAGATGGGAGCCAAATGAATAAGACTGCATAGAAGACTGTGTCTCTCCTCCTTACGTCGAAACCTTGAACTCAAAGTTAATAAAAAGGTTTCGTACCTGAACAAGAAGTAGTTAAGTGTTTTCGAATTCCGAGATTCCTATGTTTTTTATATGTACTATCGTTATGAACATTATATGTCTATTTCGCACACGGCGTTAATTGTGAATATGGTACAATATTAGTGATACATAGTAATTTAGTGATGCATGAAACCATTTCGTTGACTTATGTTTGCAAACCATACACATCTAATATATAAGTATAAAGTGGATTTGACAGTAAATAATCTATAAAAGTTGATATGCCATAAAACCAAGCCAAACCAAATCACATTTAATATATATGTATAAAGAGAATTTTGCATTAAATAACCAACAGTGGTTGACATGCCATAAAACCACCAAACCAAATCATATATATCTAATGTATTTATGTATAAAAAGAATTTTGCATTAAATAACCAACAGTGGTTGATATACCATAAAACCACCAAACCATATATGTCTGATAAATATGTATAAACTATATTTGGCATTAAATAACCTACGGTGGTTGATATGCCCTAAAACCAAACCCAAAAGAAGTGCCCTCTTTATGACCTTAAACAGCATCTGATGATGACGCTCAAGATGTGGAGATCAGGACAGTTTTAAGGCCCGAATATCGCGATTACTCCCAAATCCATTCTTACCAACAGTGAAAGTGCTTGTTTCGTTCACATGTATGAGGAATCTGTTTTAAGAATTGTTTGTATTTTATAGAAGTGGGTACAAAAAAATCAAAAGAAATAAAACAGAAAAGTGCGAATATGAACGTATAATGGGCGCGGTTCCTTACTTTCAAGACATAAAATAACCCGAGATAGATGTTAAAATAAACAAATCAATCTAGAGTAATTGTCGACAGGGGCGCGTTTGGTTGCAATATTTTTAAATCCAGTGGCAACCAAACATTACTGATTTCTTCTGTATTAAATTTATGGATGATATTACTGGAGAGACCATGTAGATGTCATTCTAATAATTGCTTTTACCACTGAATTGTGCACATATTTTGTAATTTGATTCCTGAGCACTTGTCGAAATAGGATTTTCAGTACTCAAATATGATGCTTCTTTGATTTTATTATATACATAAATCACAAACCTGTGTTTTTGCGCTGTTGCGTATTCGCTTCAACTCACTTGCTAAGCACTGTAGACTGAATGGTAGAAAACAGACTCGAAAAGGAAAAACAATCTGTTTTTTTCCTCAGGTGAAAATATTATCTGATAAGCATTTGGGTTAAGAAATTGAAAAAGAGAAAAAAAAGAGTTGACAACAACTGCGGAGGTAAAATGCAGAAAGACGACGACGACGAAGAAGAAGAAGAAGAAGAAGAAGAAGAAGAAGAAGAAGAAGAAGAAGAAGAAGAAGAAGACAGCCAGGGAAAATAGTTTTGATGTTGTAGTGTTTGTTAAGTCTGACGCAGGAGAACGGTATTATAGTAGCTAGTGTTGATTTAACTTGCTACATTAACCAACTGGTGTGTGAGATACCACACACACACACAGACACACATATATATATATATATATATATATATATATATATATATATATATATATATAAAGATAAACACAAAGGAGAAAGGTTTCTCAGAAAAAGTGCTCTACTCTACTGCCGGAGAGCTGGTATAAAATCCCAAAAAATATGAAATTATGAAAACTTGAATTTTGTTAATTCAAATTTCACATGATGTGCATGCAAGCAATATTGAACAAGTCCTGGCAACAACACCCAACAAGGCACCAACTATACGGACACCTGTTTCCCATCACGAAAACTATCCAAGCTAGACGAACCAGACATGCAGGACACTGCTGGAGAAGCAGGGACGAGCTCATAAGTGATGTACTCCTATGGACCCCTGCATATGGCCAAGCAAAAGCAGGACGACCAGCACGAACATACATACATACAGCAGCTATGTGAGGATACGGGATATAGCCCTGAAGACCTGCCAGAGGCGATGAACGATCGGGAGAAGTGGCGATAGAGGGTCAGGGATATCCGTGCTAGCGGCACGCCATGATGATGATGATGATGATATATATATATATAGGTCTGTCCAAATAGAAGAGAATAAAAATGGAATTAGTCCGGTGTTAAATAACGCATAAGAGCTTTATTAATTTGTCTACACGTTGATATCAAATCGTTCCTTTGATTCAGCAACTTTTCAACGTCTTCTAGGATTCATAATCTTTCTTACCGACACAATCAACTGCAATTACCTCCTTTGTAAGCCTGTGTTTTTTTCGTAATATCCAGTTATATATATAGTCATCCACAAGCAGACTGTTTCATTGTATCACAAGTCTTCAGTGTTTCTAGGCCCGCGAGATACTTCAAGCCGAGATCGAAACCCGGTTGACTTTAAATCAGTCGGACATCTTACCCCGAAGCCATTGTCATTCTCAGTATTAGTGAAGGAATTTTTACGTATTTTCTTTTTACATATACATTATCAGCTACCGGAATGGTCAATTTTATTAGAGCTTTTGCATTTCAGCGTATGTGGCAGCTGGCAAATTTCCAACTTGATACAGTGAAACTTTAAATCCCCGATTAAAACGAATTAGAGAGGATGACACAAACACTTTCTCAGCGTTACCGTCGATTTCATGTGGTTTTCTCAATTATCTAATGGGTACATTGATTACGATGAAAAAGTGAATTCACTTTCTATTGATATTTTGTAAGCTCCAGTGGTTGATATGCCATAAAACCAAGCCAAACCAAATCACATTTAATATATATGTATAAAGAGAATTTTGCATTAAATAACCAACAGTGGTTGATATGCCATAAAACCAAGCCAAACCAAATCACATTTAATATATATGTATAAAGAGAATTTTGCATTAAATAACCAACAGTCCTATCAGTTAAATAACCTGTAGGCGGTGATCGTTACATTCATTTCTGAGAAAACAAACATAAATATAATTATTAATGCACAAATATTAATGGGGTGTGTCCTTGTGGTGTAATGGTTAAAGCGGTGGACTGCGGAATCGTAGTACGCGAGTTCGTACTCCAGTCGCGCTATTACATTCACTTTCAGGCAAATACCCTTGGGAAAGGTATGAACCCCCTTATCCTCCCAGCTATGGGTTAAATAGCACCACTACTGTTCTTCTAGGAGAATGGCTTTGGCATTAAATAAACTAAAAAGAATTGATATGCCATTAAACAAAGAAACCAAAGAAACCAACAAATATTAATATGC
>OY757907.1:121199736-121312236 GCA_963585895.1 Sepioteuthis lessoniana
TAATATTTTTATTTGCACAGTTAAATAGTTAAAAAAACCGTGTAACTCTTACAATTTAATCTAACATTAGTTTTTAAACTCATTTAAATGTTTAAATTGTTCTATTGGCTCAACAGATGGGAGCCTAACTGCTACTACCACTCCGGGTCAGGGTAGATCAGGGAGTAATAAGAACGAAGGAGTACTCCTTATCCCCTAAAGCTTCAGGACTGGAGCCTCACCATCAGTGTCTCATCCTAGATATTTTCGTTGGTGGGGGTGGGTCTTATCCCTCTGCAGAGATGCAGTCGATGGATTCTACAACCCCAACCGATTAGACTGGAAATGGTCTGAGATTTTCTATCCCATATCGTCGTAGTCGATCTGAAGCTAAGCTTAGTTGAACATAAAGGCGAACATAAGTGAGAAACGCATTTATTTAACATGCTCTGATAGTGTGGATAATCACAAGTTATACGTATTGAATGTTTATAAAGACTTGTCATGTTGTCCAGAGAAGCGGGGAACTGACTTAATTCTATGCAGAGTCATAAGAACCCAAAAAACGGGTGCCCTAGGTATGTCACTAAACTTCATCTCTATAATGAAATTCCTGTTCTGGAGATCTAGAGAATGTGTCATACCCTTTCATTGTTTTTACTCCCAGATCCACTCTTAGCCAGAGGGGTAGAAGTTTTTCAGGTATCATCTTTAGATCAAGTAGATCTGTTTGAGAACCATTTGAATTCGATAGGAAACAAGAAAAAATAAAAAATAAAACGGGAAAAACAAATATAAAAAATAAAAATAGGAACAAACATTGAACTCGATTCTATAACCTCTAGCCTTGAAATAACCCTTGATGAGTTGAAATGCCGTTAAAATCAATAACTCAAAACAAAGACTTGTCATTGACAAAGCCACTGTTTCGGATCGAACTCAGGATTCAGCTGCAAATGTCTGCAAGGAAAAAGTTTGCTAGTTATTACCAAATATCAAAGCACCCGCCCTGATGCGTGTAGTTATATAGCAGTATGTATCTGCAATTATTTACGTATATTTTTGTGAGCCTTTGACATTTGAGCTATTTGATCTTTAACGTTATAGAATTTCAGGTTTCTTAGGTTAGATAAAACTTTTTCTGTCTATTTTTCTCTCTGTTTTTTATTTCATTTATTTAAGGTTTTTTGTTGTTTTTTTTACTAAAAGGGGAACACTTTCTTGAAGATACTGCTGGATGATTTTAAGCCAAATATATTCTCTTATGTCCGATTTAATTTCCTGTGAATTTTCTCACACTACTCACCAGATGCTTTAAATAATATCTTTCTGTTATGTTACATTTCTAGATAAACCTTTTGGTTAGTGATAATCTATATAAAGAACTATTTTATGTAAAGACTGATACTCGGATAAATATATAGATTTTCGTAAGGAAAATTTCTAATGTGCTGGTAGTAGATTTTTATATAATTTTTCTTCGGTTATTTAAACACAAGTACCTACTCATATTAAAAAAAATCATTTCGAATCAAAACCTACCCGTATTAAATGGGTTATTTAAACACAAGTATCTACTCATATTTTAAAAAAATCATTTTGAATCAAAACCTACCCGTATTAAATGGGTTATTTAAACACAAGTATCTACTCATATTTTTAAAAAATCATTTCGAATCAAAACCTACCCGTATTAAATGGGTTATTTAAACACAAGTATCTACTCATATTTTAAAAAAATCATTTTGAATCAAAACCTACCCGTATTAAATGGGTTATTTAAACACAAGTATCAACTCATATTTTTAAAAAATCATTTTTAATCAAAAACTACCTGTATTAAATGGGTTATTCAAACACAAGTATCTACTCATATTTAAAAAAAATCATTTTGAATCAAAACCTACCCGTATTAAATGAGTTATTTAAACTCTAGTATATATATATATATATATATATATATATATATATATATATATATATATATAAAAGAATTATTTTGATTCAAAACCTACCCGTATTAAATGAGTGACTTAAACTGTACGTAGAATCTACCCATATAAAAAGAATAATTTTGAGTCAAAATCTACCCGTATTAAATGAGTTATTTAAACTCTAGTATATACCTATAGAGAAGAATTATTTTGAATCAAAACCTACCCGTATTAAATGAGTGACTTAAACTGTACGTAGAATCTACCCATATAAAAAGAATTATTTTGAATCAAAACATACCCGTATTAAATGAGTTATTTAAACGATAGTATCTACGCATATTAAAAGATTGATTTAAACTCTGATACCTATCGTTATTAAAAATAGTTAATAAGACATTAGTACCTACCCATAATAAAGAGTTATTTAACCTATCGCATTTACCCAAACTTTATCGGAGTTGTGAGATGGTCATTATAAAGAATAGCGCGCGTAAAGTCAATTTCATTAAAGTTTCAAAAGATTATTTGAATTTAAAGGATGATTTTGTCTTAGTTAAGTGACTCTAGATTACTGCTTTATTCAAGTCGTCCCCTCACTTCCACATGGAGTCGATGGGAGAAACATCTACCTTTGCCGATTTTACATAAGCGTACATGCATTTTTGGGACCTTTATTTTTCCATTGTATTTTTTAACTTCAACAAATTTGAAGACTGTCTGCTTTTCAATTCATTTTTTTTTTTTCATTTTTACTTTTCTATGAGCCGTTCAGTTACGTTTCAGTACTCAGTGATTCCACGATCGTTTTCAGTAGGGAAGGAAAAAATGCTGTCTTTCATCAAGCGCTCTCTCTCTCTCTCTCTCTCTCTCTCTCTCTCTCTCTCTCTCTCTCTCTCTCTCTCTCTCTTGTTTTTTGTTTATATATGTTTTTTGTTTATATTTCAGAGATATTCGTTGAGTCCAGCATCTTTTCTGCTTTTAATTTTTTCAATAATGCATAAGTTTTTCCTCCGTAAACTCACAAAATTTGACGTCTAGTGAACCATTAATAATTTCTTCATTAGTTTTATCAACGACTAAAGGAGGTTTTTCAAAAAGATTATTTTGATGTTCTTTCCACTTCTGATGAAATGTTGTTCTATTGGTGTTACTCTGTTGCAATCCAAAATTTTATTATTGATATATTTGTAGTCATTTAGTCTAAAGTAAAGCAAACATTCACATTGTAATGCATTCTTTTTGGTCACGTGTGCAGTCCAATGAGTAAATTCCATTTTGGTGTCTGCAATTAGATTCAAGGTATTTGTTTTTCTTTGTTTATGAAGAGAGAATGAGTTGATTGACTTGAGATTTTTGTCAAAGAGGTTGTCCAGTATACACACACGCAGAAACACACACACACACACACACACACATATATATATATATATATATATATATATATATATATATATATATATATATATATACATAAGGTTGCCTAATGAGTAGAGTGTTTGCCAAAGGTCCGGGAGACCTGGGTTCAATCCCAGGTCGATTCATACCAAAGACTCAAAAATAGTACTTGATGCCGCCTTGCTTAGCCCTTAGCATTATAAGGTAAGGATCAAGAGTAAAGTGGGGCAATCCAGGGAATGGAGTAGCGCCTTCTCCGACCCCTTGGTGTAGTAGCTATTGAAAAGGAAGCCTTCAGGTAACCCTCGACTAAATTCGTCAACTTTACTTTACTTTATATATAAGGTTGCTAAGAAATTAATATCCGATTTAAGAATAAACATTTATTCCATAATGAATTTAAATATTGTTTTAATCAGTCAAAATATGACCCCTGAGCATTTATGTATTTCCGCCATCAATTAAGAAGATTACGGATGCCTTTTCGTAAATTCTAAAGGTGTTTCGTCCAAGAAATATTTAAATGCAGTAACTACTTCTCTTTCGAATGTTTTTAAACGTTAAAAGTGTCTAAATGCTTGAAAATATTATACTCATTTGGTGAAAGATCTGGAGAATATGATGGATGGAAAAAAGTCTCTTATTTCAAATCAATGAGCTACTGCAGTGGAATTCTAGCAACATATGGCCGAGTATTGTCATCCTAGCAACATGTGGCCGAGCATTGTCATCCTGGCAACATGTGGCCGAGCATTGTCACTCTGGCAACATGTGGCAGAGCATTGTCATCCTGGCAACATGTGGCCGAACATTGTCATCCTGGCAACATGTGGCCGAGCATTGTCACTCTGGCAACATATAGCCGAGCATTGTCATTCTGGCAACATGTAGCCGAGCATTGTCATCCTGGCAACATGTAGCCGAGGATTTTCATGAAGCAAAATTATGATAAAGCTTGAACTCAAAAGTAAAAAAAAAATAAACACATCACTTTTTTATTCTGTTCATTGTTAGGGGGAATATAACCCACAAAATCAAACTCCGAAAGAAGTGAGATATATTCACTGCAAATGTTTGCATCCCTCCGCCATAATGGAGTATATACTTCTTGGTCGCATTTCATTTTTCATTATCTTTTACTTCCATTCTTAATTGAGAACATATCCCTGACGGTTTTTTGAGGAGAGGGAAAACGAGTGACCTTCTACGTAGATGTGGCTAATCTATGGAAATTTTTGCTAAGCACACACAATGACCCATTCATTCTGATCACCAGTCCGCTGGAACTGTAAGAGACTCCGACTGCTTCTCTACAGAGGGTTAAGACTTCAACCAATGAGTGTCCTGGATATGGCGAGGTTCTAGTAATGCTGGAGCTTTGAGGAACGCAGAGTACCCATTCATTGCCATCGCTCCTCGGTCCACTCTTGTTTGGAGTGGTAGAACCGGATAGGGTCATATCCATGGGTCAAATAGAACTAAACGGCGTACTTATTCTAAATTGAAAAGAACTGTTTTAGACATTCCACTGTGTGTAAACAAAAGACTTATCTTATACTAAACTGAATTGATTGAAACAGAACTGTTTGTATGTATAAAAATGGATTTGGTATAAATAACCAACAATGGTTAATGTGCCATAAAACCAAACCAAACCTAACCACACAACTTTCTCTGGCAATGTTGACAATTATCCGTCTTGTTCATATTCGACAACAAGCAAAAATTCTTAGTCACTCTTTGCAAGGAAACTTGATTTAAAATATTACTCCAGTTGATTTTGAAAGAAGTGATAGAAATTAAAAAAGTGAACACTTAACTAATTCAGAATGAGAATTTTTTATTCAACTATTATCAAAACAATATGCAAGAACAGAATTTAAATAGTTCATATTAAATTGGACAGTATTTTTAAACAACTTCACGCAAATTTGCGTGACATATTTCTCATCATTTAACGGTGTTTTAATTATAGATTTGATCATGCACTCTAAAACAGTGGGGTAAGCATTAAACACTGATGGCTTGTCAGGCTAAGCTAAATTTCTAGATATTGTTGAAATTCTTCCCAGGCATGACTCTAACAATACCTGAAATGTTGGTTGAAATCTGACAAAAATGACGGAGTCTTTGCTGTACAGACAGAAGGACGTTTAGCGACTTTTAATGAGATGTTTTGATAAATATCTAAACAACTTTAAGATTGGTTCATTTGTATTCCTCTTTGTCCAAGTAAAAACTGAATTATTTAACGCAGATAATTGTGTGGTATTTTTTTTTTTTTTTGTAAAAGTTGTCTGCATCTGGAAGTTCGTGTCGAAATATGATTTGATTGTCCACGACAAAAGATTTGCATATTTTTCATAAGAATCCCCTGTATAAAAGCTTCTAACAAGTGACTAGGAAAAGGAAAGTAAAAGTTTTCAAGGTTGAAACAGTATTTTATCTCCTCAACTGACAATATGGACGGAAATTTACGCTAATATCAATAATAAATGTAACACATGGAAATTATAACATTTACGCACACACATACAAATACTGAAAACAGGCTGTGATCAAAAAGTACCGAGATTAAAGTTTTTTGTTAATATGATTTTAAGATTTAAATGAAAACATGAAGATGAACAAATTATATTAATGATTTTGCTTAGTTTGCACACATTTACGTATTGCTATCGTTTGCACAGTTAAATGGTTTCAAATATTTCTATGCAACACTAATAATTCTATTTGATATTAATCCTTTCTTTGCAGATACTTCAAACAAGTTGTGATCAAAAAGTACCGAGATTAAAGTTTTTTGTTAATATGATTTTAAGATTTAAATGAAAACATGAAGATGAACAAATTATATTAATGATTTTGTTTAGTTTCTTTGTTTAATGGTATATCAAATTTCGTGGGTAATTTAATGCCAAGCCATCCATATAGGACAGTAGTTGTACTCTTTAACCCTTTCCCATGGGTATTTGTCTGATAGTAGATGCAATAGACCAACTAGTTTTCTAACTTGCATACTATGATGTTACAGTCTGGCACATTAGCAACTAAGCCACATGGGCACTCGAAATTATATACAGGGTGTCTCAAAATAGCTACAACCCATAAATATCATAATTCATATTGCATCAGTTCATCTTTCATCCGACTCTTAAAAAGCAATCATATCACTTCAGAAAGGTCAAACCAGATGACAAAGACAGAAATTGATTGACTTTATCCTACAGTACACTTGTAAGACCGATCGAGGATTATTAGTAGTTATCGTATACTATTTTCCAATTGGAAACTAAAAAGGACGCAACATTATGATTAATTGAGTTATTAGATGTCACAAAGGTCCCATGTATATTGCAATACCTTGTAAAAAAAGCGATGATGTCTAGAAAACAGTCAAGGCGTCTACATGAATCAGAGTCAATTTTCCAAGAATAAAAAGTTAATTTTGATACCTTCTGATCGGGTTGTTAGTGATAAAACGCAAAATTATACCAGTGCAGCCTACTCTATACTTTCCACACCCAGTAACCCTTTAAAGAATCATGGCGAAGCACATTGACTCCATATCAAAAGAGGACTTTCAGAAATGTTTTGAATTATTGAAAACTATTTGGAATAAATGTGCAGAATGCCAAGGAGATTCTTAAAGAAAATTAAAGTTTCATTCATTGTTCATATTCCTTTCGGTAAATACAGCTTCGGTCTCAAAACTTTTTTAAAACGCCTCATGTGGGAATGTATGGGTAGTACTAAAAAAATATAGAAAATGGACGAAAGGAAAAAAGTACGTACTCAACCATCTACGTTTGTTACCCAGTCTGCTTGGGCGGTAGAATACACCGACTACACCTCTGCAGATGGGTCAGAGCGCCCGCTCACAACGAGTGTCCTGGATATGACACTAAACAATGGTGAGGTTCCAGTGATGCTGGGGCTTTGGAGAATGCGGAGTACCCCTTCATTACCATCGCTTTCAGGTCCACTCTAGTCCGGAGTAGTAGCACCTGATCGGGTTCTATCTATAGTTTAAATAGAATTAAACTTCTTACTTACGCTAAACATAACTGTTTGAGATAGAACTGATTGATTAAACTGAAAAGCTTGAAATAGAAATGTCTTTGACAATTAAACTGTGTACTTACATTTAAACTGATGTTACATAGCCATACATGAATATGTGAAATAGACATATTCATACCGGAATGCAAAACGTTCATAATGTCCATAAGGCATATATATAGATAACATAGGAATCCCGAAACACAAAAAAAAAACAACACTTACGACTTCTTAGTTCAGGTACAAAACGTTTTATTACCTTTGAGTTTAAAGGTTTTTCGACATAAGGAGAGAGAGATACCATCTTTCTATGCTGACTTTTCCATCTACCCCAAACCACGTGCGCACCCGCCGCAAGGCTACGGCGAGCTCCGAAAGACAACCTTTTTCTTCTGAGGCAAAATCTCAATTGACTTTTCTCAAATCTCAGCCCACGCTTCCGGTGCGTGACGTCACTCACATCCCTGGTCACATCCACTATCTGGAATTTTTATTTTGACATCTCTGAATGACACGTCCGCTCCGCATGCGCGTGAACACCTGCGCTCATGTTTGCACCTAACTAACCCATGCACTGAGCCAAAAGGCTCTCAGCCTAACTAAACTCAAAGGCAAGATACATAAAACGAAATCCCTTGGCCATTATATTACACTGATACTGCTAAACTGAATTGTGTGAAATGGAAATGTTTTTGACATTGAAACTGTACTTACCCTAAACTGTTGTCTTTAATATAGAACATTTTTGACATTTATACTAAACTGAATTCTTTGAATTAAAACTGTTTGTCTAAACCGAATAGCTTGAAATAGAAATATTCTGACAATCAAATACTGTACTCATGCTAAACCAAATTGTTTTAAATATAACTGTTTAATTGCATAAAATTGATCTGGCATTGAATAATCTACAAAGGTTGATATGCTATAAACCCAAACAACCAACCAGCTAGGTTTCAAGTTCTATTTTGAGATAATTCTACTGCTTGATGTTCGTTATCTCTTAAATAGGAAAGCGGAAAAATCCTTACAACATTAAAAGTTTAATGAAGAAAAATATTTTCTTCGTACAACTTCAACAATTCAAAACGATCATTATCTTCTAAAAATTAAAAAAAATATTAAGCTAATAAATGCATATAATCAATAGTCATATTAGTACATCCTTAGGCATATACGTATGATCACCATTATGGTGTTTTGCTGCTAACGGAGAACTCCCTGAATCTCTCTCGCCATTTTTCTATAATCCATCGCTACCGGCAAGTCTTCTAGACTTACATCCTGTGTTCATACAGAGCTGATGTTGATAAATTCTATTTCGTCAACCAACACTTGCACGTCCGTGTGAAAGGGTTCATTCCAGAACGTCACTTATGAGTTCGCCCTTACTTGCTTCCATGTCAATGCATAAAAAACTGAATACATATGCTTTAATCAAACAGGCGACATTTCCACACTAGACGGAACCTCTTTGAAACTGGTAGACAAGTTCACCTACCTAGGAAGCAGCGTCTCATCAACCGAAAAAGACATCGACACACGGCTAACGAAGGCATGGACAGCTCTTGATAAGCTATCGATCATATGGAAGTCAGACCCGACCGATAAAATGAAACGCAGTTTCTTCCAGGCAGCGGTTGTATCGATACAGCGATATGGATGCACTACTTGGATGCTAACAAAACGGCTGGAGGAAAAGCTAGACGGCAATTACACAAGAATGCTGCGAGTAATATTGAACAAGTCCTGGAGGCATCATCCCACAAGGCACCAACTTTATGGCCACCTACCTCCCATCACGAAAACTATACAAGTTAGACGAACCAGACATGCAGAACACTGCTGGAGAAGCAGCGACGAGCTCATAAGTGATGTACTCCTATGGACCCCCACATATGGCCGAGCAAAAGCAGGACGACCAGCTCGAACATACATTCAGCAGCTATGTGAGGATACGATGAACGACAGGGAGAAGTGGCGCGAGAAGGTCGGGGATACTTGTGCTGGCGGCACATGATGATGATGATGATGATGATGATTTGGAGGATTGTGTAGATGGGTGGTAGAAGGTCGTACAGATATAGTTACCAACTTTACTTTGCTAACTACACGACTATGGACACTCACGTGACCGTCCAACCCAGTTTCTAACCCGCATGAATAATCGCAGAAGTAACACTTAAACTTTCCATCCATCCATATTTTTGGACTGTCTAGTCAAACCACCAGTTAATTAACAAACCAAATCATACTTAGGCAGACGTGGTGGTAATACGTCCTCGTGAACCATGGCAGACGTGGTGATAATACGTCCTCGTGAACTATAACAGACGTGGTGGTAATACGTCCTCGTGAACCTTAACAGATGTGGTGGTAATACGTCCTCGTGAACCATAACAGACGTGGTGGTAATACGTCCTCGTGAACCATAGCAGACATGGTGGTAATACGTCCTCGTGAACAATAGCAGACGTGGTGGTAATACGTCCTCGTGAACCATAGCAGACGTGGTGGTAATACGTCCTCGTGAACCATGCCAGACGTGGTAGTAATACGTCCTCGTGAACTATAGTAGACGTGGTGGTAATATGTCCTCGTGAACTATGGCAGACATGGTGGTAATACGCCTTCGTGAATCATGGCAGACGTGGTGGTAATACGTCCTCGTGAATTGCTTGCTTTTACCTTCTCTAGTGAGTTATGAGCTAGTTAATCAATCCTGCTCTTGACAAAAGGAAACGCCCGCATATGTTATATTTCAATAACTGCTGGGCATCCACAGGTACTGCGATTTCATTTTGCTTAAGTAAAGCATGCTCCACGGGTTTTCGGTAAAAATCACTACATCCATTCTTAACGATTTTACATTACGATGCTTAACTTTTCGTGGGTGCTTTTCAGTGGTCAATATCAACCATCAATTTGTCCTTAACCCGCTTCCTTGATATATATATATATATATATATATATATATATATGTGCAGAAAAATAAGGTTATCATCGTTAAGGAGGGGGAAAACAATTTAAAAAAATAAAACTGCGAGGGCCTTTTCGTCCGGCACTTATCAAACTAGATCGCCGGAAAGTACTAAAAACGGGAATATGTATATATATTATTGGATTGGAATAAAGGGACTGGGTGAGAGAGAAAAAGATTAAGTACCCCTAGTATCCAATGTGTCCCCCAATATATTTAAAATGTGACTGCTTCTCTGTCTACATAGAGAGGGGCGATCTATAGTGATATTAAGTTGTATTTTATCAACAATTGGACCAATTATCAAGATGACTGCTTTTCTATTCTGCATAGAGCGAGAGGGCCATCACAGTTTTATTTTTTTAAATTGTTTTCCCCCCCTCCTTACCGATGATTCCGTTACTTTTTCTGCTTATATAAATGTTCGTGTACCACCAGTATATACATATATATATATGTGTGTGTGTGTGTGTGTGTGTGTGTGTGTGTGTGTGTGTGTGTGTCTTTGACTGTGTGTCTGTGGGTGAGTGAATGTCTATATACGGATGTGTAGTTTTGTGTATGTATCCAGGCAGCATTTTAACTTTTAAACATGTTTGATTAAATAAGATAGACACTTCGTGTCTGCCTGTTCTGTCTTTAATCAATTCTAGTCTCTGTATGAGTCGTTTGATTTTTAGATAAAATGAACTTAGGAAGGCGTTATATGTTTTCTATGTACTTTTGGCTCCCAACAGGAGCTATTTTCAGGGAGCGAATAATGAAATGACAAACATAATGGCAAGCCATATATATTTATATAATAGGAGACAGAACAACTGGGAGGTGAATTTAGGGAAAATAACAATGTTAACTTGACGTTTGAATACTGGGAGAGATAAATTGACGGAAAATGTGTTATATGCATTTTAGAATGTGGCTGCTATATTCGAAGTTAATAGTGTTTTGGGAAGGTTTGTTAATCTTTACATAGAGAGGTTCAAGAATTTGGAGGTTTCCTTTTAATTTTTTTCTTCTTTGTGTTTCAGAAGAATTGATATCATTTACTAAACTAATACCTTGACTAGTTATTGTTCAAATCTTAACAATATGCCTAGAAGCAATTCAAAATGTTATATCAACGCTTAATATTTCTTTCGTTTTAGATAGAGAAACGTCATTAGCTGGAAAAAGCATCTAAACATTAAGCATAGAATTCTGAGTTGTTTCGACACATGCTGTTAAATTTTGTGTTCGTTAGACGGCAACTACACAAGAATGTTGAGAGCAATATTGAACAAGTCCTGGCGACAACACCCCACAAGACACCAACTATATGGCCACTTACCTCCCATCACGATAACTATACAAGTTAGACAAACCAGACACGGAGGACACTGCTGGAGAACCAAGGACGAGCTCGTAAGTGATGTACTCTTATGGACCCCCACATATTGCCAAGCAAAAGCAGGACGACCAGCTCGAACTTATATACAGCAGCTATGTGAATACACAGGATGTAAGTCTGAAGACCTGCCGGAGGCGATGAATGATCGGGAGAAGTGGCGAGAGATGGTCAGGGATATCCGTGCTGGCGGCACATGATGATGATGACGATATTAATACCGATTTAGCTATAGTAAGTAAAAGTAAAGTCGGCGATCGTTGTCGAGGGCGACCAGAAAGCTCCCTTTTCAATAGCTAGGGGAAGGCGCTACTCCTTTCCCTGGATTGTTCCACTTTACTCTTGATACGTACCTTATATTGCTGAGTGTTAAGCTAGGAGGTATCAAGTACCATTTTTAAAGTGTTCGGTATGACTAGACCTAGGATTGAACCCAGATCTCCCGGAACAAAATTATGTCAATTTTTTCCTTAAATGTCCAGCATATCTCAAAGGAAATCAATTTTTAAGCAAACATACACACTATATATATATATATATACAGAGAGAGAGAGAGAGAGAGAGAGATGAATGTATATGTGCGAAGAATGAGAAAGAAATTCAGTGAGTGACAGAGAGAGTCATTTATACATTATCATATTTACCCAACCCCTCCGCTCGGGCAGGATATGACACAAGGTCAATTTTTTTAAGCGAAGTTTAACAGGTTTGAATTCAGAGTTTTTCCTTCTCCTAGACTAGTTGCCTAACCAAAGCTGAAGAACATAGTCTGCCCTACTATTTACCCATAGCTGGAGGGAGAATAATTGGATTTATACCTTTCCCAAGGGTATTAGCGCTATGTGAAATGCAATCAGTCTCGTCCAGGATTTGAACTCATGTCGCCGTGTCCATTTCCTACGACGATAACCATTACACCACGGACACCTCATTTATACATTATAGTTATCCGTCTATTGATCTATATCTAACCATCCAACTTTTGGCTCTTTTCTTTATATCCGTGTATATGATTTTAAGAATATTAAGTCGTATTTTGAGAGGGTTACTTTCTTTCTTTCCAGATTTTATTCTATGCTTCCTGCTGTTGGCTAATTAGTTGTTACTTCATGTCTGTTTTCGGAATTGGAAACGTTTGCTTGTCTTATCATGGCGCGTGGAATGTTTGTTCGGCATCTGTATCAGTTGTTGATGTTATATTTGCCACATTTGACTAGTTTTTTTTTTCTTTTTTTTTTTTTTTTTTTTTTTTTGTTCTCAAAGGTTTTATTGCTTTCTTCCTATGCATTAGTGATATGTTTTTAATCACACTGATGAAAGTATGTATTTTTGAAAATACGTCTTAATTGCATACTGGTTAACTTCTCTACGTGTCTATATATATATATATATGTGTGTATATCTTCTAAATCGTGTTGAAATGTTCTCGGGTCAACGAAGAAAGAAAAAAACTTTTCTTCAATTTAAAATTCTATTGAATACTGGGTGGGGAAGAAAAATATAAAATAACTTTTAAAACCTTTTTTAGTCTTATTAATCCAACTTTAAAATTAAAAAAACGCGATAAATCGAGATTTTGGTGATTTTCTCTATTATTCAAATACATTTTAATTGAAATTCAGTCCAATATTAGTGAACAAGAAAAGAAACGACAAATAATCTATGGTTTGCTTAACGCCGAAACCAATCCAAAAAAATTTCCAAATAAATTGAGTCTCTTTATGGCCTCCATCAAGTCAAGACCTCTTAACTACGCTGTATGGGAGGTTTTAGAAAGAAAAAAAATCTAATTTCCCATTCAAATATTGGTTCGCTTAAGACTGCTATTGAATAGAAAAGGAATAAAATGCTTAAAAGATTTATTTTTAAAGCATTGCAGTTCGTTTCGTAGGAGTGGTGATACAAAAATTCAAAAAAATGGTGACCATATTGAGTAAATTTACTGTTTTGCGTTTATCTTCTTTTTTTCTTTATTTTCTAAAATTAAAATTAATCTTCTTTTATAACTAAATCGTTTATCATTACACAAGAATATTCCTCATTTTGCTTCAGGAATATATATATATATATATATATATATATATATATATATGTGTGTGTGTGTGTGTGTGTGCGTTTTCTAATTAGATATGTGAAAAAAGTCCTCATCACTTTTTTATCAACTAAATAATGAATACACGGTAAAAAAAAATAGTATTTTTGCGCTGGAAACTTTGCCATGCATCTAATACACACATGCACACACAGACACGCACACACACAAACAACGATATATATATATATATATATAGTTCCAGACAGAAACACATTATAATTATTGTATGACGCGCTCACAAATTGCTGAAAGACAGACAGATCGATCGACAAAGAGATGAGTCACAGATATATTTAAAGAGAAAGAAGTTGTTTTTCGCGAAAATCAGTGGTTGTCATGATTACCAGGTACCTGTTTCCATCAATATTACCAATAATGGTTCCACCTTCTGTACTTACCCATAATAGAAACTTTTTCGTGCGCTGTTTCTCCACTTCCTCTTCCGTTGCCAAACACCTCCTTCTCTACATCAACCTCTCGGATAATTAACGCTTCACTAATTCTATAAGTGTGTATTGCATGTCCTTCCGCTACATACGTCAGCATATCTGTTCACGGTTCACTCTTGACATGCGCAGTACGTCACTCGGGCGTCCCTGACATTTCAAAAACTGGAACATCTGACATATTAAAAGCACACCTGTTTCGACCGGCCCTTTCAACTTTCTACATAATCTCTCTCTCTCTCTCTCTCTCTCTCTCTCTCTCTCTCTCTCTCTCTGGGTTCTTTACTATCTTTTGTTTTTCCTTATTTCCCACTCCGCGTGTAACTGACTTCACGCTAACTTGCATTTATACGGAGACCTTTCGACGTGCCTTCTCTTAAGGAAACAAACAAATACCTAATTTAAATAAACTTTATCGTGCCTGCCTCAGACATGTTATAGCTCAATGGTATATGTTCTCCTAACACGGTTTGAGAATAGTTCTGCAAGAAGCTAACTTACTGTTATCGAACCAGAAATATAGTTCCTTCATAAATAAATGACAATGGCGAATAACCAAAAAAGGAACCAGGGTAATATTCCGTTGTCGGTGAAAAGTGCCAGAGTAATCTATACGAATTAATCTTATCTGACAGTTCCAAACATAATATCAGCTAAATTTTGATGTCCAAGTGGGTAGAGTGTTCGCCAATGGTTCTAGGAGACCCTGGTTTAATCCCAGGTCGCGTCATACCAAAGACTTTAAAAAGGGTACTTGATGCCACCTTGATTAACACTCAACAATATAAGGTACGTATCAAGGGTAAAGTGGAGCAATCCAGGGAACAACAAAAGAAAAATAACGGAAAAGAAATATTTCTCTTTTTCTGATCATTATATATATATATATATATATATATATATATATATTGTAACTGAAAGAAAAAAATCCACATTCAAAGTGCCATTAAAATTTTATTTCGACGAAGAATATTATCTTCTCCTTCCAGATGACACCCACGCTTATTCTGGGAGTGTAGTTAGCAAATATGGTTAACAGTGTGTATATATATATATATATATATATATATATATATATAAGAAAATAGTCAAGCGAAAAAAGAAAGCGAGTTAAGCAATAAAGACATTAAGGACCAAAAAAATGGGTGCAGCATTCGGTAGTTCAACCTATGGTCAATAGGTGTGGGTTCGTCAAGGCATTGAGAATTTTAGTATGATTTAAGCCTATAAACCAAATTGTTATTTTTTTATTTTTTCATATTTTCTTACTTCTAAGTGTTAGGTTCCGAGGTTATTTGGGCTACTATCCCCTCTGAACTTTTTAGCACTCCTTTTTATTAATATATTGCTACTACGTTTATTTTATTTATATCTCTTTGGGTGGTGAGAGGGGATATATATATATATATATATAGATGAGGATCATTAAATAAGTTTCCAGACTTTTTTGTATGGGCACTTTTATTGATAGAACACACATGAGACTCTAGTCCCCTTTGAAGTAATCTCCTCCGACTGCAATACACTTTTTGTACCGTTCTAACAACTTCTCGAAGGCCCTATGGAAGTCCTCTTGTGTGAGCGTGTCAATGACCTTCGTCACAGCCGCTTTCATCTTCTCAATTGTCACATAACGACAGCCTCTGAGCTTAGAGAATAACCAAAAGCCACAGGGAGTAAGGTCTGGACTATAGGGACGGTGAGGAACTGTCTTGATGGTCAAATAGTCTGTGACAAGGATGGAGTTGTGGACTGGTGCATTGTCCTGGTGGAAATGCCTCTGATCCGATTTGAAGAGTGCCGGCCTCTTCCCACGGAATCTCTTCCTGAACTCTCAGAAAACCTCAACATAGTAAGGCTAACCCTAAGCCTTTGGCCAATCAACTCTGGTGTATTGATTTCCTTACTCTTCCCACATCTGTCATCATCCCTCACAGACTCCCTGCCTTCCTTGAATCTCTTATGCCACTCAAGAACTGATGCTCGATTCATGCAAAATGCTCCAAAAGCAGTCTGAAACATTCCATAAGTTTCCGTGGCATTTTTTTTTTCAAGTTTAAAGCAGAATTTTATTGCATATCATTCTTCTAAAGTGTACTCACGTCCAGATTGCATTTTTGAAATTCACCCGCAGTGACAATCGGGCTTTAGTAAGGCGTATTCCAATTACTGCAGTAGCTGTTCATTTGAACATAAAATCATAAAAATTGGCCCGTCATCTCATAAGATATATAGCAATAAGATATAGAATATTGAAGAGCGTACGACAATTTTAAATGCCTGTACAAAAAAGTGTAGAAACTCATCGTATGCTCCACGTAAGTGCAAAATTATAATATAACACAAATTAAAGGAGAAAGCATCAAAGACTTATACACTAGAAGATGCAAGCAGACACAACTACACATATTCGTATACATCTATATAAATAGTCGTCTTAGCATATATACAACTGTACACCGGTTACTATGCGACTATGAGTACAGCTCATAATTACATGGTAAGATCAATATATTCGTGGTTTGAGTGGTTTTAGCTGAATATTCCCATTATAATTTTTGGTCTGTGGTTGAATATGAACTACAAAATTAAGTCTATTTGCAACGAGAGAAATATCGGAAATATATGTTGTGTCGAATATGATCGTGACTGTTTTATATACAAGACAGGGTTTTCATTTTTTTAAGTAATCACAGCAGCAAATTATGTCCTCACAAGAACGATTATATATTAGAAAAAGATTATTGTTTTCATTTGGGCATTGTATGGGCAAATAGTTGGCTATGAATTTCAGTTATAACCATGATTCTAAAGCTCAGTCATCAACTCGGCCCAAAAACTCGGCCAAAAAAAAAAAGCTCAAACATGATAAATCTTATCGCTCAGCTCAGAAATGATTTCATATCAATACAGCTCAAAAGCTTGACAATAACTTCGGCTCAAAATTCTTAATGAAAAGCTCAGTCATCACTCAGCTGCAAAAACAAACAAATACAGTTTCACCTCGGCTCACAAAAGCTTAACCATTACGTCAGCTTAAAACCTCAGACATCAGATCGGTTCTGCTTCGTATATGTAAAGGCTGCGGAAGTAAAATAGGGAATAAATGTTGAAACGCTTCTTTAGTCTGATTAGCTCAATTTTTGAAAAAAAATGCGATGATGATATTCTTGCACTGTTTTAAAATTAGAATTCAGCCCAATATGAGTGAGCAAGAAAATAAATGACAAAGAATCTATGATTTGATTAACGCCGAAACCAATCCCAAAAAACATTTCCAAAATAATCGGAGTTTCTTTATGGCAT
Source organism: Sepioteuthis lessoniana (assembly GCA_963585895.1). Lineage (NCBI taxonomy): Eukaryota > Metazoa > Mollusca > Cephalopoda > Myopsida > Loliginidae > Sepioteuthis > Sepioteuthis lessoniana. The sequence continues at coordinate 121,217,321 of OY757907.1, forward strand.
CCATGAAACTCAGACCATAACCCACTTGATTAATCTATATGGGGCATTTTTAGAAAACCAAACAGACACAACTCCCCATCCAAATATTCGTTCGCTTAAGACTGCTTATGAGGAGGAATGGAATAAAATGCCCAAAGAATTTATTTTGAACTCATGCAAAATGTTTCAAAGGCGTTTTGAAACGAAAATTAAAAGAAAATGGCGGCCATATTGAGTAAATTTAGTGTTTTGAGTCTATCTTCTTTTTGTATGTTTTTCTTTTTGAATTTAAAATTAAGATTGCTTTATAATCAAGACGTTTATTATTGTACTAGAATATTCCTAATTTTGCTTCCATACCCTATATATATATATATATATATATATATATATATATATATCAGTGGCGACTCTAGCCTATTTTTGCTACTCGTGCCCTCCCCCGTCAACTTCAGTTCCCAACCCGTGGTCCGTGGACCCAAAGTAATTCATCATAGTTGCTATTGCCTGATTCTCTATTGTATAGCACAGATTGACTAACATACCTTGCATGGTGGTTTTTTTTGTAAACAATCAAGATACTATATAATTTGTAGTCTTGTTAATACAGTAGATAAGATAATTTTTTTTCCTTTCAAAAGTATAGAAGAAAAGAGAAGATGTTCATTACTATGACGAGAAAAATATGTTTATTAGAATAAAGAAATTGATGACAAAGATGATTTGTTGAAAATGTATTCAAATAAATAAATTTTAGTTACAGAATGTAATATATGCAACATTCATTAAAGAAATAGAGATTTGTTAGTGAAAAAACGAATTAAAACACGCCGTTTAACCAACATTTACCATAGCGATGATGATGACGTCGGCGACTGCTATAATCTACTATCCCCGCCTCTCTTTCTCTCTCTCTCTCTCTCTCTCTCTCTCTCTCTCTCTCTCTGTCCCTCTCCCTCTTCCCAAGACAGCTGTCAGCAGTCACATTGTGCTAATATTTTTGAGCACGGTATTTTGAGTTGCTCTTGCTATTGGCTACAGCCAAAAGTGGATTTCTCTAACATTTCTGTTATTATAAGAGTCTTGTGCTGGGCACGGATTACGCGTGTTCAACATTATAACCGATTTTATGGGATGTTCAGTGAATCTGACGGTGGCCGGACAAAGACCATCCGTTCAAGAGAGCAGCGTTGTATTATTCCCAGATATATTTATGAACTTTTGGCTACTAAGTTATCGAAATTTGAAAAGATACGTAATTTAATTGAGATCAGACTAAGTATGTTTGCTTGAAATTAATGGATGATTTTTAATCCATTTTGAATAACATTGACCGAGTTATTGGTCGTGCCGGGCACGAGTAGCACTAGTCCCATCTCCGCCCCTGATATATATATATATATATATATATATATATATATATATATATATATATATATATATATATTTCTGTGTGTGAATATCAAACCTTTCAGTTACGTGCAGAATGCGACACAATCCTAAACAAACAAGACTGTTCTAGTTTACCCATGTCGAGATTGTTTGTATTCATACATTTCAAAAGTGTATCACTTCAATGAGAAAGTTAACCAGTTTACATATATATATATATATATATATAGATAGATAGATAGATATATTAGATATATATATATATTTAATCCATGGAAAATAGTCTGCGACCCTGGGTTTCGTGGAGGTTTTTGCAAAACAACAATCATCAGGCAGTTAAGAAGATGGAATGAATTGAAAATCGAAAATACGAAAAAATACAGACAAAAAAAACGTTGAGATTTCGTTTATGTGTGGTTGTAAGTGTGTTGGTGTATGTGGGTGTGTGCGTATGCGTGTATGTATTATAGTTACGTGCGGAGGGTAATAAAGGAGGTGCCCGTGGTGTAATGGTTATCGTCGCAGGATATGGACACGGAGACACGAGTTCAAATCGTGGACGAGACTGATTGCATTTCACATAGCACTAATACCATTGGGAAAGGTATGAATCCAATTATTCTCCCTCCAGCTATGGGTAAATAGTAGGGCAGACTAGGTTCTTCAGCCTTGGTGGGGCAACTAGTCTAGGAGAAGGAAAACTTTGGTTGGTTGGTTGGTTTGTTGGATTTTACGGCATGCCAACCAATCGGGTTATTTTATGCCGAAAACGTTTTTATTATTTTTATTTGGTATAATTTTTATGCGTATGGTTATTTGAACGCTATAAACAAATACCAACGACATCAAAATAAAACGATATGCAGTCTTGAATTGTCTGCTGAAGTCAGCATTTGATTTTTTATATAATTCATTTGTAGGTCTATGAGCCTACAGCCTTGATAGAAGGCCAATTCTTTTCAGGAATCCTATTACGTTTTTAGGGTTTATCTTCTCAAATAATTCCTTCATACTATTAACTTTATGAAATTTTTTCCGGATGCGAGATAGGTTTGTACATTCTATTAAAATATGCCTAATTGTGTAATGGTTCCCGCATGGACATTTAGGAGTAGGTGCTTCTTTTAGAATAAAGTCGTGCGTTAATCTAGTGTGGCCTATACGTAGTCGAGAAAGAATGGTTTCTTCTCTTCTAGTATTACTAGCTTCACGTTTTCTTTCTTTCAGAAGAGGCTCTATTTGGCGGAACTTGTTTTGGGTATTTTCATCCCACAATTGTTGCCATCTTTTTGTGGAAAACTCTGAATTCACACCAGATAAACTCCGATTAAGAATTGACCTTGTGCCATATCCTGCCCGAGCTGAGGGGTTGGGTAAATAGGGTATTATAATTACGTATGGATGCGTGTTTTTATGAGGTTAAGTCAAGCTACGAACGTAGTGCGTTGGGTTTAGCGGAAATGAATTCAAGTGTATATTGATAATTCGTTTATTTTCGATTTTCAACTCATTTAATCTTCTTAGCTGTCTAATGATAAGTATTTCATTATTATTTTAATTATTTTATTTTATTGCATACATGCCAACTATGTGATCCATATTATACATTTCTTACGCAATATCCGATTTAGTTATTATTATTATTATTATAATATAATCCCCACCACGTATATATTCCACCAACATATTCACGACATAATATAATCTTACTTCTACCCATTGTTACTCTTGCCTACCATACACTTTTACAAATCAGATTCTCACTCATTCCCCAACTTGCAGTGATGATAATTTGTCCCACTGTCAATGAATATATTGAAACAAATGTATACACATTCGTTACCCATTCACGCTATAATCAACGCTTAACGTTCCTGGCCTGACTTAACTTAAAAACACACATCCACACGCACACACATTCACCAACACCCATATACACACACATACTTACAACCACACATAAGTAAAATCTTAACGGCTTTTTGTCTGCATTTTGTCGCATTTTCGATTTTAATATATATATATATTTATTATTATTATTATTATTATTATTATTATTATTATTATTATTATTATTATCTAATAGCTTTATCCTAGATATTGAGCACTGTCCATATTATATTGCACTTGGTTCGACACATACCCACAAAGTGATTTAGTGACAACTAACACTCTTATAATATATATATATATATATATAGTTAAGTTGGCCGACCGTTGTCGACGGTGACTCGAAGGCTCCCTTTTCAATAGCTACTACACTGAGGTGTAGTGGAGGGCACCACTCCTTTCCCTGTTTTACTCCGCTTACCTTTGATCCCTACCTTATAACGCTGAATGTTAAGCAAGGAGACATCAAATACCCTTTTGAGTCGTCGGTATGACTTGACCTGGGATTGAACTCTGGTTTCTCAAAATATTAGCAAGCACTCAACATCAAATCGTTCCGAGTATTTGACCAAGATGGGCATCAAGATAATTCCTCACCTTCCTATAGTTCAGACCTTGCTCCTTGCGAATTTTGGTTATTACCTAAGCTCAGAGGCGGTCGATATGAGACAATTGAGGAGATGAGAGACGAAGGTCATTGACACGATCACACAATAGGACTTCCATGAGGCCTTCTAGAAGTAGTTCGAACGGTACGACAAGTGCATTGCAGCCAGTGGAGATTACCTCGAAGGGGACTAGAGTTTCATGTGTGTACTATCAATAAAAGTGCCCATACTAAAAAAGTCTGGAAACGTATTTAATGAACCTTGTATATTGACAGCGGATTTTTAAAAAATCTTTAGTTGTAATTTTTACATATATTTGATCAAAAGGATTTAAGATGTTCCTTTGATTTTAATTAATTCTTATTAGATCATTATCGTAAATAAAGCAAGTTATATTGTGATATTGTTAATTGGAGAAATTAAAAATATTTTTATGTTTAATCGCATATCAATGTATTTATGGATTATTTAATGCTAAAGATTATAATCAACTACAGAACGTTGGTAGAGTGTTCGCTAATGGACCGAGAGACCTGGGTTCAATCCCAGGTCGCGTCATACCAAAGACTTTAAAAATGGTACTTGAATTCTCCTTGCTTAACACTTAGCAATATAAGGTAAAATGGAGCAATCTGAGGAAAGGAGTAGCGCCCTCCCCAACACTTCGGTGTTGTAGCTATTGAAAAGGAAGCCTTCTGGTCGCCCTCGACTATGGGTCGCCAACTTTACCTTTTTACTTACATCTTTAAAAAAATTGTAATTCTTTAGGATAATTTTTTTGTACTTTGTCCATCAAGTATTCTTATCTAATTCAAATAATTTACTCAGAGTTGTATGGATTCAAGTCTTCCATTCAAATGATCTATGCGCAATTTTTTAGTTTCAGTTGGCTGGGGGTGGGGGCTGTAGAATAAACCGATTGCAGCTCAGCAAAGGGATAAGACCCCCTCCCTTACGAGTGTCCTGGACATGACACTAAACAATCTGGTGGTGAGGTTCCAGTAATTCTGGAGCTTTAGGGAGTGCAAAGTACCCTTTTATTGCCCTCACTCCCAGGTCTACTCTGGCCCGGAGTGGTAGCACCTGATAGGGCCCTAGCTATGGGTTTAATAGAACCAATGGTATACTAATGCTAAGGTGAATGTTTGACTAAACTGAATTGCTTGAAATAGAACTGTTTTTGACGATTATACCGTACTTACATTTAAACTGGGTGCTATATGCTAAACTGAATTATTTGAAATGGAACTGGTTTTTGACATTGAAACTGTACTTACACAAAACTTATTTGTTTAATATATAACTCTTTTGACATTTAACTTTCTGTCAACAAAATCTGTACCTATACAAAACTGAATTACCTGAATTAGAACTGCTTGATTAAATTGAATTGCTTGAAATAGAAATGTTTTTGACGATTATACCGTACTTACATTTAAACTGAGTGCTATATGCTAAACTGAATTATTTGAAATGGAACTAGCTTTTGACATTGAAACTCTACTTACACAAAACTTATTTATTTAATATATAACTCTTTTGACATTTAACTTAGTATCAACAAAATCTGTACTTATACAAAACGGAATTACCTGAATTAGAACTGCTTGATTAAACTGAAAAAGCCTGAAATAGAAATGTTTTTCACAATCAAACTGTACTTACATTTAAACTGTGTATTTATCCTGAACTGAATTGTTTGAAATAAAAGTATTTTCATAAAAATGGATTTGGCGTTAAATAACCAACAAAGGTTGATATGCCATAAAACCCAAACAACCAACCAATCAAGTAAGAAATAATACTTTCAAAACAATTTCAGTTTGAAATATCTATTCTTAATATATATCATTGAGAATATTCAGACTCTTTTCTTCATTGATTATACTCCCGCTATTTCCGCTGATATGTCCTTCTCTTTCTTCCGGTAATTCATTTCGAATTCGGGAGACTAAACAAAACTTTGAACTGAACCTTTTATTTAATCTACCGGGTGGGAGTAGATTGTTCTAATTCTGTTAACCATTACCGGACACGAGGGGTAAAGCAGTAGTAAGTATTCCTTATTAATATTACTTTTAGCTGGGATTGAACCCACAACCGCCAAATAATTTCACTCAGAAATACTTTTCAACCAAATGCCTTATTCCTTGCACCTTGTGTGCCGCCAAACAATTTTTGTGACCCATAAAACTAATTTATACATCAACCAACCGTATAATACTGTCATTATCATGTTTGATTTTTTACTCTACCTCATATCCCTTTTTTTTCATCGAGCGATAAAAATGTGATAAAAATCAAGCTGAATCTTAGAAATTTATACAACTAAACATTCCTAATAGAAATATTTTGAATACAAGGAAATGGTTTCAAGTATTCCTATCTAGCAGTATCGATGCGACCGCTGCCTGGAAAGAACTGCATTTCATTTTATCGGTTAGGCCTGATCTCCAATATACGGATGCACTACATGGACTCTAACAAAACGGCTGGAGATGAAGCTAGACGGCAATTACACAAGAATGCTGGCGGCAACACCCCACAAGACACCAACTGTACGGCAACCTGCCTCCTATCACGAAAACTATCCAAGTTAGACGAACCAGACATGCAGGACACTGCTGGAGAAGCAGGGAAGAACTCATAAGTGATGTACTCTTATGGACCCCCACATATGGCCGAACAAAAGCAGGACGACCAGCACGAACATACATTCAGCAACTATGTAATGATTCGGGATGTAGTCCAGAAGACCTGCCAGAGGCGATGAACGATAGGGAAAAGTGGCGTGAGAGGGTCAGGGATATCCGAGCTACCAGCATGACATGATGATGATGATGATGATGAGTCCTATCTAACATTAGATTTTTATTCAATGCGTAACATTTTTTGCACAGTCATCGTTTCACATATTCAAATCTAATACTACAAATTAAAAAAAAGATCTATGCGTCCCATCGATGATAGCTATAGAGGTACTACCACACCGGATCAGAGTATACCTAGTAGTCATAGCAATAAAGGAGTACTTAACTCACCGTCGGTTACAGTTTAACGTTATACACACGTCACTCTTTCGAGATGGTGGTCTTTCCTCTCTATAGAGGAATCAATCAGTGTATTCTCTCTCTCTCTCTCTCTCTCACTCTCTTTCTCTCTGTCTTTCTGTCTCTCTCTCTATATATATACATATGTATTATTTCAAGAAAAACGCAATATTTGGTCACATTACAATAATAAATTTATTCCCATCCTCTTAAGAGTATTGATATAAATCAAAACTCCAAAAGAATTTTAACAGGACTTCATCAGATCCAACAAGAAAATAACATAAAATACAACCAGGCAGGAAAGAGAGAAAGAGAAAAGAAATAGTGGGAGGAAGGAAGACCATTTCACCTATATACTAGCCTTATGGCATGTAAGGCTCGTCCCGGTTTATTCCCGTTTTAGATTATATATATATATATATATATATATATATATATACATGTGTGTGTGTGTGTGTGTGTGTGTGTGTGTGTGTGTGTGTGTGTGTGTGTGTGTGTGTGGCACGTCTCGCGAAGTATAATGGTTTCTTATTCCTTGTCCAATATTTTTTGCTTTATGTCAGACTAAGCGAAATTTAGTAAATAGCAGTCAGATATATATATATATATATATATATATATATATATATATATATATATTGATACGTGCAGACTCATAAGAGTATATAATTATGAATCTTGATATATCTACGTAGATCAATGATTCATTGCTAAATGATTAAACATTTTTCAGAAATTTTTTCCAGCATGATCTTTCTGTGGATATATATATATACACACGCACATATATATATATATATATATATATATATATATATATATATGTGTGTGTGTGCGTGTGTGTGTGTGTGTGTGTGTGTGTGTGTGTGTGTGTGTTTCTTTCGGTCTAAATGGTGATGAAAACTGATATTTCATGATTCCACAGTACTTTTTTTTAAAGCATAAAGTTGTATCCTCGTGGAGGTTGCGTGTTCGTTTTATTCGCAAAAAGCTTCTTTTTAATCATGTTCAATCGTATCATATATATAGGTTTGACATAAGACTTTTATTTCTCTTTATTTTAATCTTTAAATTTACGGCCTGTTATATTCATCATTAAACACCCTGATAGCCAAATACAGAGTTTGGTTTCGTTTGGTTTTGTGTTATGACACAACAACCATTATAGGTTATAAAGCCAAATCCATTTTAATGCACATAAACAGTTCTATTTCAAACAATTCAGTTTATTATAAGTATAGTTTTTTTGTTTACATACAGTTAGATGTCAAAACAGTTCAATTTCAAACAATTCCGTTTAGCATAAATACACAGTTTTAATGTCAAAAAGAGTTCTATTTCTAACAATTCAGTTTAGCATCAGTACGCAGTCTAAATATAAAAACAATTCTGTTTCAAGCAATTCAGTTCAGCTTAAGTACACAGTTGTAGTTCTATTTGACCCATAGATAGAACCTCATCAGGTGCTACCATTTCGGGCCAGAGTGGATCAGGGAGTAAACGCAATCAAGTTATAATCTGCATTCCCCAAAACTCCAGAATTACGGGAGCATTACCATAAGATTGTTCAGATTGTATCAGGACAATCGTTGGGGGAGTCTAACCTCCCTGCAGAGATGCAGTCGGTGTATTCTACAGCTCCGACAGACCGGGCCAGTGCTTTACTGCAGGAAGAAAATTTGGTAAATATCTTGCTAGCCAAAAAAAATAAATAAATAAAACAAAAGCTAAAGCCCTTTGAGTGTGCTCCAACCACTTTCATGTTTATTTGCCCATCAACAGCTCAGAAGTTCCAGATATCTTCTTTTCTGATTGCTTGAAAGATTACTTCATCAAAAAAAAAAAAAAAAAAAAGGAATATATAATCTTCACAAGTAGCATAGATCAACGGTTATCAATTGTTTTAAAAAGCATAAAAATTTTAAGGATCCGCTTTTCTCATTAACGAATTCAAGATGGCGTCTCAGGTTTCTGAAGGGTACTTTGAATTGAGACATAAGTGCGATGAGTACTAGCTTAATTAATTTTCTTATAAAAGATTAAAATGAGGAAAATTTATATCTTTGTGGTTTGTACCTCTAGTTTTATGCCTTCTGTGGATGTTCGGTAAACATACTTAAATAAAGAATTTAAGAAATCATCAAGAATTCGGTGATTAAACACAAAGTTTCGTATTTTAGAAATTTTTTAGCCATAATGAGAGTCGAGGAAAATACGAAGACATTTTGTTTTTAAGAGGAAATTAGATGAGATTATTCAGTGACATGAAAGTTTACATACATATTAATTGACATCTCAGTGTTTGACGTTTTCTCGAAGAAATTTAATAAATAGATATAAAAATATATCATCATTGATTTCTTTCATAGATATTTTGATGTAGTGTTTTTGTTTTTGTTTTGGGTTTTTTTTTGTTGGTTTTTTTGTTGTTGTTTTTTTTAACCCTCTTCACTTTAACCAAATATATAAGAAAGTCCGTTTCTTTGAATTTTTTGACAATCTTAATCTATTCCTAAAAATGTAATTATGATGGCTTTTTTTAGTGTCAGATTACCATGGAAACAAACAGTAAAAAAATAGTAGACTCCCAAGACAAATCGATTAGAAAGGAAGAAATATTACATAGCCATATAAACGAATATGGCCACGTGCGAAATGGGTGAAATGGACATCGAATGTTCATGACGATAGAACATAGGAATCTCGAAATTTGAAAACACGTAACGACTTCTTGTTCAGGTACGATACCTTTTTATTAACTTTGAGTTAAAGGTTTCGACGTAAGGAGGAGAGACACAATCTTCTATGCTCCCTTATTCATTTGGCCCCCATCTCGTGCGGCCCCCATAGTGCGAAAGTTCGCCTCGCATCTGCGAGCTCCAAAAGTCAATCCTTCTCGTTTGGCGTCTAGTACCCAACTCTGTCTTTCTTCAGATTCTCATACAAACCTCCGTGCACTTCCGGTGCGTGACGTCACCTGCACCCTGTCACCGCGTTTCGTCTCGGACTATTATGACATCTGAGTGACACCTCCATCCACCCACGCGCGCCCGCGTTAACACCTGCCTCAATGTTGCACCTAACTAACCCATGTGCTGAGCCGAAAGGTTCTCAGCCTAACTAAACTCAAAGGCATGAACCGAAATCCCCTGGCTATTATATAACAGAAAGAAAGAAAGAAATTCAAGGCATTTAAACAGTAATTAAGAAAATGATTCTAACTCCACCAAAAGAAATGAATAAAAAATTGTAAGATAAAAAAAGTACATAAAATATCAAACGGCAAATTTATATTAGGAACGTTCTTCAATTTTGACAATAAATGATTGGATTCATACCTTTCCCAAGGATATTAGTCCCATGTGAAATGCAATCAGTCTAGTCCAGGATTTGAACTCGTGTCGCCGTGTTCATTTCCTACGACGATAACCATTACACCACGGGTACCTCTACCCACGGGCACCTCCACTATTTTTTTTACCAACCCCTCCGCTCGGGCAGGATATGACACAAGGTCAATTTTTTAAGCGGTATTTAATAGGTTTGAATTCAGAGTTTTCCTTCTCCTAGACTAGTTGCCTCACAAGGCTGAAGAACCCAGTCTGCCCTACTATTTACCCATAGCTGGAGGGAGAATAATTGGATTCATACCTTTTCCAAGGGTATTAGTGCTATGTGAAATGCAATCAGTATCGTCCAGGATTTGAACTCATGTCGCCGTGTCCAGTTCCTGTAACGATAACCATTACACCACGGGCAACATCTAAGTTGAGAAGTGCGTATGCTTAAAAAAGGTGGTGTAGTAAATAGACGTTAGGATAATAATTGTAATTAATTATATAATAGTATTTGCTTCTGCCTAATAGAAATGATAGTTTTGTTGTAATTCTGTACTTTAAAATGAAGTTATATTTTTGTAGAAAGTGATTTAAAATTTACGACTAGTTATTTTTTATGTTGTTAACTGGAAAAGGAAAAGAAGCATAAGCAATCTTAAATAGGAAGAGACATTACTGCCTTTCGTTTTCCCTACTTAGACCACCCCCATTCTCGGAGTATTCATTAAGTCCATGTTGGATCTGAAGAAGTCCTGTTGAACTTTTTTTACGTTATTGATTCATATCAATGCTCTTAGTGGGTTGCGTGTTATATATATATATATATATATAATGTTTATATATGTACATATATATATGGGTTATATATATATATATATATATATATATATATATATATAAACATATATATGCGTTAAATGTATATATATATTTTTCATATATATATATAAATTTGGGCACTGGCTTATTGGCCTTGAGGGTAATTGTCCGGAAGACCTGGGCTGAATCCCAGGTTGCGTCATACCAAAAACTTTTAAAATGGTACTTGATACTTCCTCGCTTAACTCCCAGCAATATAAGGTACGTATCAAGGGTAAAGTGGAGCAATCCAGGGAAAGGAGTAGCGCCCTCCCCAACACATAGGTATTGTAGCTATTGAAAAGGGAACCTTCTGGTCGCCCTCGACGACGGTCACTAACTATATATATATATATATATATATGTGTGTGTGTGTTATTTGTATATATATTGTTTACACACACACACACACACACACACACACTCACATATATATATATATATATATATATATATATATTGAATGTATATATAGGGATATATATATATATATATATATATTGTTTATATATATACATATATATATATATGGGTTATATATATATATATATATATATATATATATATATATAAATATAACCTCTATACAGCTATATATTTAATCCATATATATATAGATATAGATATAACACATAAATATATATATATATATATATATATATATATATATATATATATATACACATATATATATATAACACATATGTATACTTATATACAGGAATATATATAACCCATATATAACACACACACACACACACACACACATATATATATATATATATTGTTTGTATATATACGGGATATATATATATATATATATATATATATTGTTTATATATATACATATATATATATGTGTGGGTTATATATATATATATATATATATATATATATATATATAACGTCTATACAGCTATATATTTAATCCATATATATATATAGATATAGATATAACACATATATATATATATATATATATATATACATATATATATATAACACATATGTATACTTATATACAGGAATATATATAACCCATATATATAACACACACACACATACACACATATATATATATATATATATGTATATATATATATATAATCTATATATATATATATGTGATTTGCACAATCATCAAACGTCAAATATTGTGTGCGTAATAGTAAAACATATAGTAACAGAGATTTAGAATTTCATATTTTGATATTTCGTGGGTTAACATACCTGCTCTCTTAATGTAGTACTGAACATTTTTCCTGGCAAACTTTTCTCTTTGTCTTTTTTTATTTTGTGATAATTGTGATAACACTACTCAAAAAGTTTTGATATATTTAAAAAATAGTTACCGACCACTTGCTCAAACATTTATCAATATCTTTGATAAAATTATTCGAAATCACACATGAGATTTTATAGGCGAAGATATAAATTGTAATCAATTTTGTTTTGTCAATGGTATATCAACATTATGTAATAGCACAAGCACTCAGCTTAGTTCTATTTGACCCATAAATAGGACCCTGTAAGTTCTATCACTCCTGGCTAGAATCGACCTGGGAGCGATGACAATGGAGGGGTCTTCCATATACCCTAGATATCCAGCATTACTTAAGCCTTACCATCAGATTGTTTAGTGTCATATCAGGACACTCGTTGGGCCAGTCGGTACAACTGCAGAGATGCAGTTAGTTTATTCTGCAGCTTCAGCTGATTGGGCCACCAGGAAACTAGTTGGGGGAGTCTTACCCCTCTGCAAAGATGCAGTCATTGAATTTTACAGCCTCAGTCGACTGGGCAATTTTTGTATAAGAACTCTACGCCTATTGTAACCGTTGATGTGTAGGACCGAATATGATTCAAAAAGTCTTTTAAAAGTCAAAAAAGAATCTTACCTAAGATAATGTACATGAGGAACATATTTGTTTATTCACATCTGAGTCAGCAAGAAAACGAATTCATCTCATTACAATATGAGCTAGGATTTATGCGAAGCAACCAAAACAGATGATGATGTGAACTACAAAATTAGATAGAATTAGCAGTGGCCTCATACAAGTGTCATTTACACCCGACGTCAAGCCGGTCTGACGAAATACTGATGTGAAGAAAGCAAACGAAATCCGAAAGACGGAGATGGCTCTGATGAAGGCTAATGCATTAGTAATAATATGTAGGCGGGAGATGTACTCTCTTCGACCATCCAGCGTCAATGCTCTGTCTCTGTCTCTGTCTCTCTCTGTCTCTGTCTCTCTCTCACTCCCCAAGAAGCTGAAACAGTGTCTCTCGTACGCCAGGAAACATTCCATAAAATCTCAGTAATAATAGATGAAAGCTAAGAGTGTTAACCGATATTCTTCTTTTTCTTTTCTTAAACCTCTGTACTATCATATAATTCTGCTTCGTATTTACAACATTTGCTCTTATCTTTCTCAAATCAGGGTAAAGTATCTGTTTGATCATCCAGCTTGTATCAGCAGCGTTCAGTTTTGCTTTCTGAGAAAGAGACCTACTTGATATTTAAATTCTAATAGTTGAGAAAAGGCAAGGGATAAAGTGTCAAGAAGGAAAAGTATGAGATGAAAAAAAGCTCAAAAACCCAAAGAAAATAATGGGAAAAGAATAAACTGCCCGCACACAAAAGGTAAAACTTATTAGCGACGTTTTCCTATGGACTACTCCACATGGATACACAAGTATTGGCTGATTAACGAGGTCTTACATACATCAGCTCTGTGCAGGCACTGGATGCAGTCGAGAGAACTTGCCAGGATCTTGGGACGAAAGGAACTTATGGAGAGAGATTCAAATGAATCATTTCTAGCAACAAAACTAAATGATTATATATATATATATATATATATATATATATATATATATATATATATATATCCCAAAGTAGTGTAATATTTAGTAAGTTACATCGACAGACCATTGACATAATTTGATTTTCATGAGACGTACCATACTTCTAACCTTAGTGGATCGTGCGTTTGTCAATGATCCTGGACCGGAGTTCAACCCCAGGTCGAGTCACACCAAAGACTCAAAAAATAATACTTGATGCCATCTTTATTTTTAAGGTATTGATCAAGAGTAAGTGGAGCAACCATGAAAAGGAGTAGCTACCCCTAAACATCGGTGTAGTAGCTATTGAAAAAGGAGCCTTCGAGTCACACTCGTCTATGGTCGGCCACCTCACCCTACCAATATATATATATATATATATTTATATATATATATATATATATATATATATTTGATTATTTGATTTATTAATTGATTGATTGATTTTAAAGGCATGTCAACCCATCTAGATTTAATTCAACCGTAGAAGTCAGGGAATCGCGTTCATTGTACATTTATATTTACACTTATGAGTATTTGATTCTTATTGAGGTTTTTTTCAGCGATCCTGGCAAATACATATATTTTTTTAAACCGTTTTATTTAACCCATCAAAGGAACCCAAACATATATTACCCGTTCAGTTTCCAGAGGAATTGAGAGTAATGGTAATGAAAGCGTACCCCACATTCCTCAGATCTCCAGAACTTGCGCCTCACCATCAGATGCAGTTAAGTGTCAGAGTGAACCTGGGAGTAATGGAAATGAAAACGTGCCCCACACTGCTCAGATATCCAGAACTGGCGCCTCGCCATAAGACTCAGCTCAGTTTCAGAGTGGACCTGGGAGTAATGGCAATGAAAACGTGCCCCACACTGCTCAGATATACAGAACTGGCACCTCACCATCAGATGCAGTTTAGTGTCATACCCAGGGCACCTTCGATTGAGTAGTTTGTTCGTCTGGAATAATAAATATTTACACACTTGAATACGTATGTAAGAAAAGGTAAAATCAGGTTACTTCTTCACACACACACTTGAATATATATATATATATATATATATATTGTGTGTGTGTGTGTGTGTGTGTGTGTGTGTGTGTGTGTGTGGAGCAATCCAGGAAATTTTATAAAAGATGACAGACAAGGTTTGGAATTTAGCATTTTTAGCCTTTTCTCGTTAATAAATGAGATGTCACAAGTGAGGATGAAGGCTGCTTAATAAATATCCGAAATTCCTGATAATGCGTCTTGAGTACGAGTTCTTTTGAACTTCGATGATTATTGTTGAGGGTGGTCCTCATCTTCCAATTCTACACATTAAAACTAGTATCAAATACGATGTCAACAGCGTGATAACAGCGATGCGCAGAAGAGGCAATCCTCTCAGCAAAGGACTGGCTGGCAGAACCAACCCAAGGAAGTCTAAAGTAAACAGGACATTTCGGAAAACCGAAGGTTTGGTTCTTATTTTTTAACCTAGTCACTGTAAACTTGATATCATCATCGATGACCTCCTCAGGATACCCGTTGTTAATAAATATATCCTTGATTACCTCAAGTTCATCTTCAATCTTGCAATCACTGCAGATATTTAAAGCTCTATAGGAAAGACATCTGATTAGATTAAGTTTCCTAGATCTCGGGGCAAAAGAATGTGTATCACTATTATCAGGCAGTTAATTTAAGACCAATATTCACTACGAGTACGGCTTTTTATTCAACACACAAGGACAAGTTGCCAATCTTTAAACAAAGTATGTTAAAATATAAATTTGTATTTCGATGTAGTTCGACATATATAGGCAGGACTTGTCAACGCCTCGAAGTGAGAATTAGACAGCATGTACCCAGAGTTATTTTAACAAAAAGCCAACAAATATCAGGGCATTCCAAGGCAATGGATTCGGCTATTGGTAAGTATTTGCTTACCATAAATCCTTGCACGACTAGTTATGAAGATGACTGCTTTTCTTTTCTGCATAGGGCCAGAGACAAAATTCATCTTAACGTCTTAGAGGCGATTTATATCGCTATAAATGACCCCCCTCTATGCAGACAGTTAAGCAGTCATATTTTAAATATTTTTTGGGAAGTGTTGGAAACTGGGGTGACTTGAACTTTTTTAACCCTGTCACTTCAATCCAATTATTTAATCTATACCCCGTTTTTAATTATTTTTTCGGTGACTAAGCTTGACAAGAGCCGGACGAAAGGGCCCTCTTTGTTTTATTGTTTTAATATAGTTTCCCCTTTTACCAATGATTTTGTTATTCATTTGTTTATATATATTTCAATCACACATCCAAGATACATCAAGGTAGGTCCTCAGTGATGCACTGTCTTCATCGCCGATTTCGGGTTTTTTTTGCATCATATCGGCTCCGACAGAAACCCTGGCATGACTCTGGAAGAGTCAAGACGCCTCCTTGATCGCGACGTGGTACGCTCGTGCCTCTACCAAAGCAAAAAAAGGAAAAATAATAAGGCCGGACATCGGCCGTTCTTATAGACATCTGTCTTTCAGTAACAGCCAATGAAAAATAGGGCATTTCACACTCCTCTACTATATAATACCATTTTTACCTCATCCGGTTTCGGCTGGCTACTTCCGGATTCGGTACCGAGGTAAGATGGTATTCTTAATACTTGTCCACGTCCATGATTTATACTTTAACAAGACTTATACATATCCCCCCCCCAAATCTATCCTATACTAATACTTCTAAACTAACATGAAATAAGCCCCTAATCTAACTATTCAGTCAGTCTTTAACTCTTACCTTATACCCTTATTTGAAGCAAAAAGAAAAAAAGGAAAAACTCCCATTTATTTGGCTCACGAAATCATTTGCTACAGATTAACTCATACTTATTTGCCTAGATCTCCCTCCCCGTTTGTCAAAAATCTATACTCATATTACCAATCTAATGCATATTCCTAAAAAAAATTAAAAATTAAAAATAAAAAGAATATAATAAAAAATAAAGAAAACGCTACTCTATTCAACTCCTTACATTCTAACTTATTACTATTACGAACCTATCTCCTACTCCCCCCTTCCTCCCATAAACTATTTGCAATTAGGTTTCAATCAATTAAATAAAACTACTAGTGGGCGCTGGCAAATAAACTTATTAAATCCTTAAATTATTAGCGGACCGTAACCAGTATACGAGGACAAAAACAAAAAACAAAACAAAAAAAAACGGATCATTAAATATCCATCCCCCCTCGAAAACGCCAATGATTCTCTACCCCGCCCCCTGACATTCCCACTACCCTAACTTAATATTAACTCAATATACTCTTATAATGGGTAATATGTCTCCTAATCTTAATTCTTAGGCTCATCCATCGTCCTCTTTATTTCTTCCATGGCTCTGATCTCTTAAGCCAAATCCACTTTGACGCCCTCACTCTAGCTGCCCCGACTATACCAATTTTTGCTAGGGCCCTGCCCAAAGACTGTCCAGCAAAGCCCCTACAACCAACTTCTACGGGGTCATAATATATCTTCCATGACGTTTGTTGACATTGTTCGACCAGTTCTTCATATTTGGACCTCTTCCTCTCATTAGCGAGAGTAATATATTCCTCCCATGACACAGTCAGTTCCCAAATAATGCACTGCTTTCTGTTATCAGAGGACAATATCAGGTCTGGTCTAAGCGATGTTACAGCTATGTGTCTGGGGAACTTCAGCTGAGTCTCCAGATCCACTAACAACTGCCAATCGTCCGCGGAAGATAACAGGTTCGTTCTCTCTCTTCTCTTTCTCTGTATCTTCTCTCCTGCTTTTACGAAGTTGATCTGCTTCAATTTCTTTCCTGGTTGATGATTACTAGCCCTCATAGCTTTAGTCACCTCATTCGCAATTACCTTGAGTGCTTGATCGTGACGCCAACGGTACTGTCCATCACCCAAAGCTTTAGGGCAACTACTAAGGATATGTTGTAAAGATCCTTTCCTAGCACATAGTTGACAAATGGGGGTCTCTCTCTTCCCCCATATGTGCAGGTTCGTTGGGCTCGGTAACACATCATACACTGATTTAATGAGAAATCGAATCTCGCTAAAATCCGGCCGCCAGCAATCTGACCATGTAATCCTTTTTTTCTCTACATCCTCCCACCTTGTCCAGGCTCCTTGCTGACTCAGACCGACCATTTCACAGTAACGCACTTCTCTTATGCCCTCACGGACTTCTTGGATGAGTTGGCGTCTTTCTTTGCCTTTGGCACGGTTGGTATGCGTAGAGGGGAACAACCCCAATCCCGCTCTGCCTTTAGCTATCGACCCTAAAATAGCTTTATGCCTAAGCCTCTCCTCCATTACTTGCAACTCTCGCTTCGCACTCCACTTCCTGCCAGATCTTATCTGAATTCCTGCTGCCGCCACCTTTGTATCTTCAGACTCTGCATACTGCAGCATTTCTCTTGTCTTGAATTCTTCCACGAGACTGCTGCAGGGGAGGCGCAATGCGTTGCTGTTCCCGTAGAGAACCGCACCACTTAAGTATCTTACTAATTGCTCTTTCTAACGATTCCACGGTGGTAATCGGAATATCATAGACGAGCAATGGCAACAATATGCGGGGCAAAACTGCATGCTGGAATAACCATGCCTTAAATCGACCAGGCAATCCAGATTTGCCGATCTTCGTTAGCCACGCCTCAAGATCTTTTATGGTCTTCTGTTATGCGGCTGTATCCTTCAGACTACTGTTGAAAGTCTTGCCCAAGCTCTTAATAGGTTTTTCGCTCAGAGTAGGTATTGTTTCTCCTGCGACTGTAAATCGGACTTTCTCCATGACCTTGCCTTTTTTTAATACTAGTGACCAGGATTTTACTGGCTTAAAATACATTCTAGCCCTGGTCATATTTCTCTCGAGACCCTTTAAGAGCCATCTACCTCCCATGACTGATGTTGCCGTCACGGTTAAATCATCCATGTAAGCCCTTATTGGAGATTGGCGGACTCCTGATCTAGACAAAGGGCCTCGGCATTCCACCTCAGCCGCCTTTACAAGTATGTTCATAGTCAATGAGAATAGGACGGCAGACATAGTACACCCGGTAATGATACCCTTTTCCAGGGTCTGCCACTCTGATGTTACTGTACTCGAACATGCTCTCAGCCGGAAATTCTTATAATAGTCTGCAATGAGATCGCATATTTATGGCGGTACGTGATGTCTCTTTAGGGCTTTTTCCACCACTTTGTGTGGCATGGGCCCGTAGGCGTTAGCGAGATCCAACCATAATACAGCCAAGTCCCCTTTGCTTTCCTTTGCCTCTCTCAGGAGCTGTGTCAGGACTCCTGTATGTTCAAGGCACCCTGGCATACCGGCGACCTCGCCCTTCTGGACTGATGTATTAATGTAGCCTTTACCTAGAATGAAATCTGACAAGCGCCTTGACAATAAACCGAAAAAGATCTTACTTTCAGTGTTTAATAGTGAAATTATTCGGAATTTGTCCAATGACTTCGAACCTTCCTCCTTCAGGATCCATACCCACTCAGCGAATCTCCATTGCTCCACGATCTTGCCTCTCCTCCAAATGAATCTCAATATCTTCCACAGAATTTGTAGAATCCCTTTACACCACTTGTACACAATGTAAGGTACCCCACTTGGTCCTGGTGCTGAGGCGGATCTTGTGGCTCTAACAAATTCTTGCGTTTCCTTCCAGGTTGGCAAGCGTGTGTCATATTGGACCACTGGTGGCTCCTGATGAATTAAGCGGATGTTTATACCCATTTCTTCCTCTTTTTCAAGGGCACTCATTGTATCTCGAAGATAGTTGTTAATTTCTTCCTCCAATGCCTCCAAATTCCCATTTCGCCTCACCCTAGCAATATTCCTGCAAAGCCGAAGGGATTAGACAGGAAATTTGCCCGCTTCCTTGATCTTTCTTTCCTCCTCCTCCTGTGCCACTCCGCTCGCCGTAAAGTTTTTAATTCCCCTCTGAGTATTCCTCGGAACTCCTCGAGGGGTTGACGCTCTTCTATACTTGCCCTTTTATAGAGCTTCTTAAGGGATCTTATTTCTCTCCTTAAGTCTTTCATTTTATTCACCCTACGGTTGGCAGTGTAGGGCATCCTTGGCTGCCGGGGCTCGACGCAACCAAATCTCTCTGACGCCAAGCTAGTTATTATTGTCGTCACGAAACTTAGTCGCCTCTCCACGTCCCCCTTCCCCATAGCTGACTGGATTATCCCACAAATGTCATTGTCGAAGTCCTTTCAGGCTCCCTTGTAGTTCGCTGGGGGCCATTTTATCTTCTTACAGGACTCCTTGCCCAGAGTGAGAGGAACTGAAGCTTGCAGGGACTGGGCGCTGTGGTATGACTCCTGTCCCTGCACCTCCTCCGTTTTACCTGGGCATGCACCTGCACGTTGCTCCCGGTTACGCCCCTCCAGACATTTCATCCGGCTTTGATGTATCTTCAAGCCTCTTTGGTTCTTGCACGTCTTACCACAAATGCATCTGCTCAAAGTTGGTTGGGCATTCCTGTTCGCTTCCGTTAAATCCATCCTGTTGGGGATCTCTTCCACCACCCCTCTCGGGATCCCCTGGGGGTATTGTGCATTTAGGTTCATCGTAGCATCCTTCTTGGTTGCTCCTCACGGAGCATGCAATTTGGGTAGCTAACCCATCTGGCCCCACTACCCGTCTTTCCGGGCTGCCAATTGTCACTGGGTCTATTCCCTGGTTGCCAACTGGTCTGTTCTCAGTCGTCACTGTTGTTACCAGCGTTCACATTTCAATCATACATCCTAGATGCATCAAGGTAGGTCTTCAGTGATACAGTGATATATATATATATATATATATATATATATATATATATATATATATATATATATAATCAGTTTCATTTACTATTTGAATGTACAGCAGGTGAACAATCAATCGTGTCCTTTTCAAAGGCCAACGAATAAATCCGACAGAAAATAAAATCAGGTATCCAATATAAATTCTCCATATCTTTTCGTTCTTTTCATTCTAGTTAAAAAAGGGAAAGATATTTTTTATTTGCTCGTTTTTATTTTATCTAATTCTTTTATTTATTCCTGATCGGGGTGTTTCATAGACACAAGAAAGAATTTGGCTTTACTGACTCCGGTGAATAAACGACAAGGAAATGAAACAATTTCTTTATTACTAACGTACGCAACAATTGAAAACAATAGAAATTGTTAAACCTTATATTTTCTGACCTTTTCACTGATGTAACCTTAGATTTTTTTCTATGGCGAACAAATCTTATTTATTGTTTCCCTTTATTCAAATCTGCATTCCAAAAATCCTTGCTTTAGATAGTGTTTTTTTTTTGTGTGGGGGGTTGTTTTGTTTTGTTTACGCATTTTTTTTTGGGGGGGGGGTATTTATTCATTTTTTTTTCGGGGAAAGTGTCCATGTATTTATATAGACTGATATACATCTATCACACTGTTTACATTCTCCCTGTTTTTCTCTTTCTCTGACACCCTCATACACACATTCACTTATATATATATATATATATATATATATATATATATATATATATATATATATATATATATATAAGTAAGTATTCGTCAACCCTTCTGCACGAGCAAGATGTGATAAGGTCAATTTCAAAGTGGGTATTAAACGGTTCGAGTACAAAATTTTCCTTCTTCTAGACTAGTTACCATACCACGGTTAAAGAACCCAGTCTTTCTTGCAAATTACGCATAGCTGGAGAGAGAGTAATTAGATTCATACCTTGTCCATGTGCATTAGCTTAATTGGAAATACACACACACACACACTCACACACTTATAAATATATATATATATATATATATATATATATATATATATATATATATATATACAGTAGCGTCCAAAACTAAGGGGCAAAATTTTAAAACCTAATATTTGTTAGATATAACAACTGTGAAAAGCTGAAATTTTGACAACTGGTAGTCGTTATCATCCATAATAACATACTAAAATTTGAATCATTTGCAAAGGATAGAAAAAGAATTATAACAATTATTCATTTATTTTCAAATTTGGAACGTCCAAAAGTAAGGGACAAATAGAACAAATTGTGTGCAAACAAATGACTAATGTTAAATTGTGACTGTTATACAGTAATAATTGTTAACATTTAACTCTTTACAAAAACAGTTTTAACTCCTTTAAGAAAATTATCAACAAAATGTGTTTACAAATTATATATATTTCATATGTATGTATAAAAATGATTTGACATTAAATAACCTATAATGGTTGATATGCCATAAAAACAAACCAAAGCAAACCAAATAATTAATCTGATTTGGTTGCAATGCAGATTATTATTGCAGAAAACGAAACCGTCGAAGCGAGTCCAAATTCTGTTAGTTCTTCTGGTAGATTTCTACTGTGCAAAGTTTGAATCCTGACATTTAATCATCTCACTAGACGATCTTGGTCAGAGAACAGAAAAGACTTGAATATCCAACCTAAATGAATGAGAGGGTTAACAAAAGCATTACTCATCCGCTCTTTCTATAATTAGTTCTTTTAACTGTGGGAATAAAGTAAGGACTACATAAGAACATTGACAGTGAGAAGCATGAAGGAAAATATTTGCACCATTCACTTGGACATATTAGGAGACGTCGCCATAATTCTTTGTTATATACGTACCTTTTCGTTCTTTTAGTCGACCATGTTATAATGAGAAAAAAAGGTCGTCATGAAAATGTTCTCTGCGTCGAGTGGGTACCAAACGTATTTGTATCCGATTAATACTATAATAAATACCAACTGATTAGTTGAGACGCAACTACTGTGTCCATTAAGAATAACTTACGAGGAGCAGACGATAATTTTCCGGACTTTTTTCGTACGGGTATTTAAAACTGTCGTAGACTCTTGAAAATTCATTATGTTATTGCTATACATCGTATGAGATGAGTGACCAATTTTTATGATTTCAGGTTCAAATGAACACCTACTGAACGAATTGGAATACACCTTACTAAAGCCTGGTTGTCACAGCTGGTGAATTTCAAAAATGTTATCTGACACTTTAAAAGAACGATATGCAATAAAATTCAGTTTTAAACTCGGAAAAAATGCCACAGAAACGTATGGAATGCTTCAGACTGCTTTTGGAGCATCTTGCATGAATCGAGCATTAGTTTTTGAGATTCAAAGAAGGCAGGGAGTCTGTGAGGGATGATGACAGGTGTGGGAGGAGTAAGGAAGTCAATACAGCAGAGTTGATGGGCCAAAGGGTAAGGGTTAGGGTTACTATGTTGAGGTTGTAAGGGAGTTCAGGAAGAGATTCCGTCGGAAGAGGTCAACACTCTTCAAATCGAGCCAGTGGCATTTCCACCAGGACAATGCACCGGTCCACAACTCTATCCCTGTCACAGACTATTTGACCAAGATGGCCATCAAGACAGTTCCTCAGCCTCCCTATAGTCTAGACCTTGCTCCCTGTGACTTGTGGTTATTCCCTAAGCTCAGAGGCTGTCGTTATCAGATAATTGAGGAGATGGAAGAGGCTGTGATGAAGGTCATTGACACGCTCACATAAGATGACTTCCTTGGGGCCTTCCAGAAAATGTTGGAACTGTACAGCCAGTACATTATAGTCGGAGGAGATTACTTCGAGTGGGACTATAGTTTCATGTGTGTACTATAAATAAAAGTGCCCATACGAAAAAAGTCTGGAAACTTATCGTATGCACCAGTTCGACGAGTCAAGTCTAGGTAGGAATCTCTCATTGATGGAAACTTTACAGATACGACCATTTCTATTCGTTGTGGACCTAATAAAGAACGTGTAAATCCACACTCTCTAAAAATCTTGAACTCACTAAAAGTTGTTTTTGCTATAGCCAGGACAATAATACCATTTTATTTTTTGTCTCTTCCTAATAGTTGACGAAAATATATTAATTCGTTCTTTTGCTTTAATTCTAAGCTTCTTTTAGAGCTTTTTGCTGACCATGTGTCAGACTTGGAAACTGATATACAAAAATCCGATTTTTAATTAATCTTTTTTCTTATGCAAGGAATAAAAAACAGAACTCGATTTTTGTTTAAGAATTTTCCTTTTATAATGAATTTATTACAATCATGATGTGTTTCCTACATATGAAATAGAACTGTATCTTATGGTGAGACTCTGGAGATAATGCGTGTGTATGGTAACGTCTTAATGCCATTACTCTCAGATCCACTCAGCTCTGAGTGACAGTATCTGTTTCGGTCCCATCTATGAGTCAAATAGATCTGTTTGAAAATGATTCCTATTTGTTAAGACTAAGTCAAAAACAACTAAACAAAAATGTAAGTGCGAACGTACAATGAACACAATTCCCAAACTGCAGAGGTATAAAATAACTCGAAATGAAATGACATATAACTAGAATCTATCAATTATATATATATATATATATATATATATATATATATATATATATATATATGTGTGTGTGTGTGTGTGTGTGTGTGTGTGTGTATTTGGAGACCATCGTGGTTAATAGTTACTGTATTCAGAAATGGACACAGCTACCGGAGGGCAAATTCCGGACGATGTTGTTCGCATTCACTCAGAACGCTAATATACTTTCTAACGGTATGAATCAGATTTTTCTCCCTTCAGCAATGGCTAAATATTAGGGCAGATTGGGCCCTTTCACCTTGGTATGGCAACCTTTCTGGTAGATGTTAAACTCCGCAAAAAATTGACCTTGTGCCGCATCCTGTTCGTAAAAAGTGGGCTTTATATATATATATAAAATAAAACTCAAGTATTTAGGCGTGAACTTTATTTGAATATTAGATTTTAATTCTATGTAAGAAAAACGAAACATTATTTGATACAGATGCATACTATGAGAATCTAAACGGAAGAAAACGTAACAAGATCCAGAGAAACTTCAATATACAAATGTACAACTTCCAAATGTCTACACATAAAATAACCAAAAGCAAGATGACATGCCGTTAAAATCAATCATGTTGTTCAACGCTTTCATTCTTAAATTGATATTTTGGCAAAGAGCGGAACTAGAAAAAAAAGTGAAATCACACTCTTCATATTGCAGTGAGAAACATTTTCACAAGAATGATAACAAGCCGGAAAAAGCCTCCCCCCGCCAAGTAATGAATAAATAAATACTGACATAAAAGATACATCGTAAAGAAAACTAAAAAGGACCATGGAGGGATGCCATCTAATCAAATAAGAAGAGAACTTGTCTTTCTCTCTTATTACCAGCCATTTCGCTTAGTAACTTCCGGTTTTGGATTCCCGTTGTTTTCCTAATTACGGCGTGGCGATAAGATGTCAACCAGACACTGGGAGTTCTGGGAAATTTATAGCATGAGGTGAAAAGGAAACGTTGGCTCGACTGTAGTCAGTGGAAATATTGCTCCGGCATAAAATATTTGTTTTATTTTTATGTATTTTGCCTTCCTTATTTACAACTCAGAAATGTTCGCCTTTCTGACACTAAATGCTATTTGTAATAATTATGATGTAAATTACAGTATTTAGTGATATAATAAGGCTTAGTTAAATTCTTTTGGATATTAAACATTAAAAGGTTTCTAAAGTGTAAAACCAGAACATTAATGTGAATTGAATTACCATGAACAGAAAATTCACGTCTACTCGTCTTAAGTCATGAAAGAGACGGATTCCCCGCATTACCTTGTCACATAACCAAATAGGACTCCTTACGTGGGAGAGCTCCTCAAACACTGTGACAAGAGAAACCACTCTTCTTAATCTTCCAATACACGTATCTCTCAATTTCCCTCTAATAGAAACATTATTATTTTTTATTTTTTTTCTTTTTCCAAGTATTCCGTTTCGCAACATAATTGTTTTATCGACAACCCCACACTCACATATACGTGGATACACGTATATGTGTGTGTGAAACATAGATAGACAGACATAGATAGATAGATAGATAGATAGATAGATAGATAGATATTACAAAGTCGTGCATTCCACTTGCGGACAGGTCTCTTTCATCCTCATGTCGTGCCGCTAGCACGGATATCGCAGACCCTCTCTCGCCACTTCTCCCTATCGTTCATCGCCTCTGGCAGGTCTCACATATATCCTCACATGGCTGCTGTATGTATGTTCGAGCTGGTCGTCCTGCTTTTGCTCGGCCATAAGTGAGGGTCCATAGGAGTACATCACTTATGAGCTCGTCCTTGCTTCTCCAGGAGTGCCCTGTATGTATGGTTCGTCTAGCTTGGATAGTTTTCGTGATGGGAGACTGGTGGCCATATAGTTGGTGCCTTGTGGGGTGTTGCCACCAGGACTTGTTCAATATTGCTCGCAGCATTCTTGTGTAATTGCCGTCTAGCTTTTTCTCCAGCCATTTTTTTAGCGTCCAAGTAGTGCATCCATACAGCTGTATTGACACGACCGCTGCCTGGAAGAAACTGCGTTTCATTTTATCGGTCAGTTCTGATTTCCATATGATCGTTAGCTTATCAATATCTATCCATGCCTTCGTTAGCCGCGTGTCGATGTCTTTTTAGGTTGATGAGACACTGCTTCCTAGGTAGGTGAATTTGTCTACCAGTTTCAGAGAGGTTCCCTCTAGTGTAGAAATGTCGCCTGTTTGAGTTGTCTCTTTATAATTCGGATAAATTATTAATTTTTTTAAAAGATACTCTATTTTAGTCTAATTGGACAACATGTCTGACTAATAAAGGTTCCATATTTCATATCACATAAAATATATTGCGAAACTCATTAAACGTTAATATGTATAATACAAACATGTCTGTAAGCCTTAAGCTGTGTGAAATAACAGCAAATCGATATCAGAATATTAATACCCCATCTTAATTTCAAATTCAATAACTTTCAGCAAAAATACTGCATTTATTCAAGTCGCGATAGAGTATTAGAGCAATTTCATGCTGTTTTTTTATTATTTATAACTGGTTAATATTTTTGATGCTTCAAGGTTTCCTTGTGGACGAATTTTAACTTAATGTATCTACTAACACGACTAGCTCTACCCATAGACATCCTCATAAGAATTAAAAGAATGTAAGCAATGAATAACATTCTAAGATTAAAAGCTGTCGATTCCTGTTTCTACGTTAAAATCCAGCATATGAACAGTAATATGCATATCAAAATATTGAATGAAAAAAAACAATAAAATGATTGAATGGAAAAATTTTTTATTACTTTTTTTTGTGAAGTATGTATTTATTTATCAAGACTCTCGGCAAAGAGCAGGATGTGAAAAAATATCAATTATTAGGCGGAGTACTGCTGGTTTGAATGCAGAGCTTTCAATTTCCTAGAATGGATTGCATTTCCAAGCTTAGAAAACCTAGTCAGTCCCACTATTTTCCAATAGCTGGGTTAAGAACAGATTGATTCCTGCCTATATTGTAAGGACATTAGCGCTATCAAAGATGTAAATAAATAAATAAAAATCGGCACATTGGCCAAGAGGGTTGAGTGTTCGCCAATAGCCTGGGAGACCGGGGTTCAATCCCAGGTCGAGTCACACTAAAGACTTAAAAAATGGTACTCTGATACCTCCTTGCTTAACACTCATTATTATAAGGTACGTATCGAGGGTAAAGTGTAGCAATCCAGGAAAAGAAGTAGCGCCCTCCCCAACACCTCGGTGTAGTAGCAACTGAAAATGGAGCCTTCGGGTCGCTCTCGACTACACTCGCCAACAAGAGCAACAACAAGATGTACATAATTTCGTCTGGGATTTGAACTCAGGTCATCGATTTCATTTCCAACCACGATAATCGTTATGCTAAGCATGAAAAAGAACGAAAGACAAACTAGTTGACTTTCTACAGAAGAAAAGAAGAAATAAGAAAACAGTGAAAAAGAAATAGATACTTATAATTTTGAATTTAAAAGTCTAATTTTCACTGTGCACTTCACAATAATTTACTACAGTATACCTTATGATAAAAGCGCGTTTCAACAAAAAATCCCTCGAACTAAACAGAAAGCGAGTAAAATAATGAAGAATAAAAATGAAGACAAAAAAAGAAATTTAAAAATGAAGATTGAAAATTGAAAACGAATATTGAAAATAAAGATTAAAATGAACATTAACAATGAAGATTGAATAGAAACATTAAAATAAAGACTAAAATGAAGATTAAAATAAATAGTGAATATAGATATTAAAATGGAGATTAAGATGAAGATTAAAATGAAGATTAAAATGGAGATTAAAATGAAGATTAAAATAAATATTGAATATAGATATTAAAATGGAGATTAAAATGAAGATTAAAATGAAGATTAAAATAAATATTGAATATAGATATTAAAATGGAGATTAAAATGAAGATTAAAATTAAGATTGTATACAAGGATTAAAATGAAGATTAAAATAAATATTGAAAATAAATATTAAACTGATTAAAATAAAAACTGAATATGAAGATTAAAATGAAAACTAAAGACGAAAATTGAAAATAAAGACAGAAGTGAAGGTTGAAAATGAAGATAGAAAATAAATATTGGAAATGAATGATAAAAACGTTATTCTTTTTTAATCAAATTTTAAAATAAACTGTTTCCATTTGTTAAGAACTGATATTTAGATAGAAATATACACTTTAAATTATTCTTATTATTAATTATACAGATCATCTAATCCCATTACATCACTCAAAAACCTGTTAGTGGCGGTAAAAACGGTATTTTTGGAAATTCCTCTCTTATAAACAGTCATTTGCAGAAGAATTATTACTTTATAAATCGGAATTTTTAAAATGTTAATTTTATGAAATTTAATTATGCGTATATACCATACTTATGCTAAAATGAATTGTTTGAAATAGAACTGTTTATTTGTATAAAAAGTATTTGGCATTAAATAACCAGCAAATGTTGATATGCCATAAAACACAAATAGATCGATTGAATACTGCCAGCAATTACGCTTAGTATGACTGGATACTAATATAACAGGAAATAGTTTTACAAAGGTTTTCGGTTTCAAGATGGAAATTTTTACCAAATACAGAAAAAATATGAATGGAATATCGAATCATATTTATACCAACGAAACTTTTGGCCCAGTCGGTTGGGGCTGCAGACTACACCGACTGTATCACTGCAAAAAAGTAAGACTCCCCCAACGAGTATCCTGGATATGATACAAAACAATCTGATTGTGAGGCTCCAGAAATACTGGAACTTTGCGGAATCTGGTGTACCCTTTTGTTGCAATCACTCCCATGTCCACTCTAGCCTGGAGTATTAGCACTTGATAGGGTCCTATCTATGGGTTAAACAGAACTAAACAGTGTACTTATGCTAAACTGAATTGTTTGAATTAGAACTATTTTGACGTTTAAAGTGCGTATTTATGCGAAACAGATTTTTTAATAGATCTGTTTATATGTATAAAATTGATTTTGCATTGAATAACATAAAATGGTTGATATGCAAGAAAACTAAATCAAACTAAAATGAATTAATTCGGCGTTATATGACTCGAAATGTGTTGATACGCCATAAACCAAAATAATCACCCAACCAACCTGTTCTTTTAACTCAGTGTGGGAAGTTTCGTTAATAACAATTTGATTTTAATTCTATTACCCCGGATAAGAATTAGAATATCAGGTATTATTTTGATTTACTTCTTTAATTGTTGTGTTCTGGTTAGTGAACACAAGTAGTAGTAATAATAAGACAAACCACGATATGTGAGGAAAATAGTTATATTTACAGGAAAGAGTATTTACGAGAGAGACTGTTAGTAATAAGAAGATTGGATTAGTGATAGAGTAATGATATACTTCAACAATAGGAACGGCTCTTCTGGTCTGACTTGTAGGCTTATTCTCAGACTGATCTCCGCTACTGCCATATATGGCAGATAGAACAGCTCATTATGCTGAAGAGGTAGGTGATACCCAACATTAATATTTTCTCCTTTATGTAAATCTATATTTTAAATCCAGTAATTGAATAATCTTTTTTTTTCCGATTCATCGATTATAAAGAAAGTTATTTTAGAATTCAGTATTATTTTATTGAATCTTTCTTTTACGATAAGATTATTTTTAAATGTTTTCCGAAGAAAAAATATGTTTATATGTGTCGTTAAGAATACCAGAAAGATTAGGATCTTTTCAGTCGGAGCCAGATCGTTAGTTCATGTAAATGTTTCTTTAAACATGAATAACTCATCACTAGTGGCAATCACACTCAATCGTCGTGACAAATGTGTTGCATATTGATATTTGACAGAGCCGTCAATCAGGGATTTCTGTGATAGGATGTTCCAGCTGTGTAAACAGCTTGCGTGTGTTGACAAGCAGAAGCAAACACGTGAATCACAACCGGAATGCATAGGCATTATGAAATTATATATACACGGGTACCCACAGCGAGTCAGTAAGCCATGGCCCACGAGAGAGGACGAGGGCTAAGTGGCCCCCAGGCGGAACCGAGTTGAAAACCTTCTGTCAAAGAAGCAAAGACGTAAGACCCTAAATATAGAATCGCAATGTGGGTGAAGATATGGGTCAATGTTGCAGTTCTCCGCCAGTCTGTGTCCTCGTCCTTTGTCTGCCTGTGTCTTGTTCTATCACCCACTTACAGAATTTTGGATCTTTTGAGAAATAAAGATATACGTATACATTTCTATATATAAAAAAAGTACCTGGTCTGGCCTGGTCAGGTCTCTAAGGTGCAATATAAGAAATGGAATAGTGACCAAATCCTGGATGAAGTTGTTTATGTAGCATTTCGTGTTAGTGCCTAGAGGAAAGACATAAATGTTTATTCTCTTTTCAGCAATGAGTAAGTAGTATTGTAGACAGTGTTTTTTAGTATTAGTAAAGCAACCAGTCTAGGAGAAAGACAAATTTGAATTCATACCAGCTGTTCTTTGCATAAAAATTAACCTTGTATCACATCCTACAAGTGACGGGGGTGTCCTCGTGGTATAATGGTTAAAGCGATGGACTGTAGAATCGTAGTACGCGAGTTCGTACTCCAGTCGCGCTATTACGTTCACTTTCGGGCAGATACCCTTGGGAAAGGTATGAACCCCCTTATCCTCTCAGTTATGGGTTAAATAGTACCACTACTGTTCTTCTAGGAGAATGGCTTTGACATTAAATAACCTAAAAAGAGTTGATATGCCATTAAAAAAACCAACCAACCAACTACAAGTAACGGTGAGATTGAGTAAAGGCATACATTATCCAGTGATTTTTATTCTGTTATAAAGGGAAACAATAACTGTACGGCCACTTACCTCCAATCAAAAAACATCCCAGTTAGACTAACTAGATATGCGAGACAATGCTGAAAAATCAAGAGCATTATACGATGGACCCCTACGCATGGACGTGCCAGTGGTGGCCAAATAACAATGAATTATTTACATCAGCTCTGTTTGGACACAGGATGTACTTTAGAAGACCAACTAGGAGGTATTGATAATAGCGACGGATGGAGAGAGAGAGAGAGAGAGAGAAGTCCTTACTGTTAGCGCAACTTGATGGCGATGATGATAAAGGAATTCATAAACGCAAATACGGAATTTAACCCCAGGGGTCTATATGGACCACTATGAGAAACGATGGATTAAAGTAATCATTATTATCAATCAATAATTTCTAATGAACTTGTTACAGTTTTGCATATTTAAAAAAAATTATTTGAAGGAACGAACAACGCTTTCCTTTTTTTTTCTCATAAATTGACTGCTAGCTGCCTCATGATGAGCATCACTGGATGCTGACAGATCATTGCTTAATGTTCAACTATTAACCAATGTTATTCATTCCAACAAAACTTAACTAAAGAAAGAATGTATTAGAATTACACAGAAAAAAGAAAACAATCTTCTATGCCTTTACATCCCCGCTGGTAGCTCGGAGAAAACATGAATTTCAAATGCCAACGGGTAAGTAATCAAATTTTTAACGAGGAATATTTTTCAGTTACTGTAAGATTTACCTTGAGGCTAAACTGTCACCCGTTTTGATCTGGCGGCGAGAAATCTGAATATCTCAAATTCAAATTAAGAGATATTTAGAATTATCCATCATCGATAAGCCTCGACAGGAATACATTTTGCTGAGTCTTTGTAAAGTCTCCATAAACACTTGTAAGTTAAAAAGTTTTGCTTTATTCTGGCACACGGTACTTGCCGTTTCTAAGGGGTCAACCATCCAAGTAACGATCAAACTCATCGGTGCTTAACTTTGGTCCACTGTTTCGGTGAGGTTTCGATTTTTGCTGACAGTATTCTTTGTTGTGGGGTAAGACGCTCTTTAAAAGAATAGGTTTCCAGGGTATGATAACCAACTGCATCTGATGGTAAGGCTTTAGTTCTGAATAACTGGGGATGGTGGTGTACCACTTACTGCCATTACTCCCATGTCCACTTTGATCCGGAGTTGTAGTACTTATTAAAGTCTCGTCTATGGGTCATATAGACTTGTTTAAAGAGTGTTAGTATTCGATATGAATACTTGATACCACATAACTGTGTGTAAATTATTTGTATTTGATAGAATTAATTGATATCATATAACTTTAAGATATCTGTATTATGAATAGTTACTTGAAGCTATCATTTTTTTTTTTACTGGGGATTAATATTAGTTACAAGAAACCGTATAACTGTATGAAAATAAATGATTATTAGGTAGAAACAATTCATTGAAACCATATAATTATTAGTATTAGATAGAAATACTTGAAAGCATACAACTGGGTACAAATTATTTGCAAAACATCGGAAAAATTTATGTATTAAAAATTATTTCTATTATGACTTTTTGATTGAATCTATAATAATTCATTAAATATTATTTTTAGTAATTTGAAACTATGTAACTGTAAGCAAACAAATGACTCCACAAATAGAGATAATTTTTAGAAACCTTATAATTATTGGTATTAGATAGGAATACTTTATATGATATAATCACAAAGTGTAAATAAGAATATACAATAACATTGATTCTTTAAAATCTAGACATAAATTAATCCAAGAAGGGTTGATATGTCATTAAAATCAATTAATCAAAGTTACTAAACTAAGTAAACATTCGAATGATTTTTAGTTACTCAACTAAAATATAAATTAAACTTGAAATTAAAACCCAACGAGCATTTATTAAAGATGTTTCAGATCTTAGTGAATTTGAACAAATATGTATGGGCAACCATTGGCATGCGTATAGTCATCTCAAGAATCGAGAATGGACAGCTTGAAAAAGACTTTTAAATATAGAATAGCAAAAAGAAAATTCTACTTGAAATTTTAGCAACTTTGGGAAAAAACACTAAAAAATTTGTTCATTTTATTAAATTTATTTTCACACTAGGAAATCATTTTGAACTCACCGTGTTATACACAGCTTGTCTGAAGTTACTATCCAGATCAAATAAACCTTAATGATTCAAAAGGTTCAGAACCTATATTTCCCAAATTGAATCTCATCGATTCCCCTAATCCGTAAAATATTGACCTGCCATTTTTAATTTTTAGTTTTGGAGATATTAGTAATAGACAGGCTGAATTGAGTATGCATATTAAACAAATATTGGCTTAAGACATCTGAAATCAAAGAGCCTCGTCGGCTAGGGCTAAAGGATGCGCCGAATTCATCTTGTCAGAGAGGTAACTGTGCAAAGAAATGACTGATATTTAATTAAATTGTTCGTGATTCGTAGCAATACTTAGAACCATTTAACCTTGTATAAATCGATGATTAATACTGACTAGAATAATTAGTGTTGGATAGCAATAATTGAAACCATTTAGCTGTGTTGAAATAATACCAATACTAGTGTACAAACAAATTCAATTATAACTCATTTAAAATTAGCAATAAACTAATCTTTTACATACTATTTATATCTACTCAAATATGTGCAGGGGGGTGTCCTCGTGGTGTAATGGTTAAAGCGATGGACTGCGGAATCGTAGTACGCGCGTTCATACTCCAATCGCGCTATTACGTTCACTTTCGGGTAAATACCCTTGGGAAAGGTATGAACCCCCTTATCCTGCCAACTATGGGTTAAATAGTACTACAACCTAAAAAGAGTTGATATGCCATTAAACAAAGAAAAAGAAAGAAAAGAAAAGAAATATGTGCAACCGAATGATTGATGTTAAATTGTTATTGTTTTATAGAAATACTTGAAACCGTTTAACTTTGTGCAAACAAAAGATAAAAAGTAAATAGAATTATACGTATTCATCATCATCATTATGTCGTGCCGCCAGCACAGATATCCCTGACCATCTCTAGCCACTTCTCCCTATCATTCATCGCCTCCAGCAGGTCTTCAGGGTTACATCCTGTGTCCTCACAGAGCTGCTGTATGTAATTTAGGGCTGGCCATATGTGGGGGTCCATAGGAGTACATCACTTACGAGCTTGTCCTTGCTTCTCCAGCAGTGTCCTACGTGTCTGGTTCGTCTGACTTGTATAGTTTTCGTGATGGGAGGCAAGTGGCCGTATAGTCGGTGACTCGTGGGGTGTTGTCGCCAGGACTTGTTCAATATTGCTCTCAACATTCTTGTGTCGTTGCCGTCAAGTTTCTTTTCCAGCCATTTAGTTAGCGTCCATGTAGTGCATCCATATAGCAGTACCGATACAATACAACCGCTGCCTGGAAGAAGCTGCGTTTCGTTATACGTATTAAATAGACTTAAAACCATTTACCTGTGTGCAAATAAATGAGCACGTTTAAAGAATGTTATCGACAAAATGTGATTACAAATCAAAGATTTAATACATATGTACAAAGAGCATTTGGCATTAGATAATCTGAAATGGTTGACAGGCCATTATAACCCAACCCAACCCAACCAACGAACCTGAAATCATATACTGCCTTATGAATGAACTACATGGACGCTAACTAAACGTATGGAAAAAAAGATTGATGGCAATTACAAAAGAATGCTTCGAGCAATATTGAACGAGTCCTGGAGGACATGCCACAAAACAGCAGCTGTACGGCCACCTACCACCCATCACAAAAACTATCAAAGTTAGACGAACTAGACATGCGGGTCACTGCTGGAGAAGTAGGGACGAACTCATAAGTGACATACTCCAGTAGATCCACTTACATGGACGTGCAAAGGCAGGACGGCCTTCTAGAACCTATATACAACAGCTCGGTGCCGATACAGGATGCAGCCTTGAAGACCTACCGGGAGCGATGGACGGTAGAGACGGGTGGACGGAGAGGGTTAGGGAGATCCATGCTGGTGGTGCGACATGACAATGATGATATGTAGGAACATAGGGGAAAGGAAGGATCTAATAACTGCTGAAAAACATAAGAATAACAAAATTATTAAGTAAGAGTATGTCTTCTTCGGAGATATCAAAGCAGCTTCGAACGGTCAATATATGTATTCACCAATCCCTCCGCTCAGGAAAGATATGACACAAGGTCAATTTTTAAACGGTTTGAATTCAGAGTTTTCCTTCTCCTAGACTAGTTGCCTCACCAAAGCAGAAGAACCTAGTCTCCCTAGTATTTACCCATAGCTGGAGGGAGAATAATTGGATTCATACCTTTCCCAAGGGTATGTGAAATGCAATCAGTCTCGTGTAGGATTTGAACTCGTGGCGCCGTGTCCATTTTCTACGACGATAACCATTACACCACGGGCACGATCAATATAAATATAGTAATGTTGAGAACTTGAAGTAAAGAAAAAGGTTTTATGAATTTGCATCCTCGAGATGAACGTAAAAAAACAGCCACGTTTGACCAACGCTCAGCTCTTTGAAAAGTCTGGAAATTAGTGAATCAAGAAGGACAAAGGGTACAACAATTTTTTTTTTGGGATCAGTAAAAATAATTTCCAAGGCAACCTCCTCTCCCTAAAGCAAATATTTTAAACATCAAAATTAAAACAAAAATAAATGAAAATTGACTTTTCTAAAGTATTTTTTACGGAAAAATCTCGAAAGACATCTGATGGATATGATGGATAGGCTAAACGATGGATTTTCTACAATTTAGAATTGCCTGTGGCTAAATGAGGGCAACAAGTAGGCCGTAGTGTGAGGAAGAATTGTCGACCAAACCATGCAATTTTATGAAGAAGATTTTCATTGCATGGAACTAGTCCCAGTATCACAGTTTCAAAGTGAAATGTGTATTTATGCACGACAACGGTCCTTTTCATATATCCAGTCTACCCATGAATTATCTAAGCCCAAAAGATTTACAAGAGAAAAGATAATGGAATGGCTGCCATCAAGTCCTGATTTGAATGAGATCGAAAATCTATGACCAATTGTGAACATGAAATTATTTAAAGGTCGGTTGGTTGGGTTTATGACATATCAACCCTTTTCGGTGATTTAATGACAGTTTCTGTTTATATATATATATATATATATATATATATATGTGTGTGTGTGTGTGTGTGTGTGTGTGAATGTGTGAATTGTAAACGAATTCTTTGTAGGTAAAGTTTCAGTATTCGAACATTTAACTATATATATATATATATATATGACCGGATACTAAAATTTCATCATCACTTTGTTTTCTAAGATCATAATTTGTTTATTTCTTGCTAAATTGTAAAGGTCCCTGATCTTCGGGGAGAGAAGGATGAGATCTGAAGTGAAAGATTCGAAACTGTTTGTTTTCTTATTTCTTTGTTTAAATTCACATCAACATGCATGGGTTATTTAATGCCTAATCCTTGTAAAAGATCAGTCGTGGTACTATTTATTGCATAGCTGGGGGATGAAAGGGTTCACACTTTTTAATTTGAATTTTTTTTAAATCTGAAAGTGAACGTTATAGCGCAACTTGGGTTCGAACCAACTTGCTATGATGTCACAGTCAAGTACGTTAACCACTTTGCAATGGAGACTTCTCTAAATCATTTGGAGCCTCTATGTCCGTTATTGACTACTCTTACCCCATAAATTACGCATCCCTTACACAAAATACATCTCACCCACCACAAACGTACATATATGTATATATATGTGTATGTGTGTGTGTGTGTGTGTGTGTGTACAAGTCTTTTTAAGCAGTTAGTCCGGTTGGAAAAAAATTGGGACACTTTTTTGTTTAACATATTTTGACAATAATATTATTTATTCTTTTATTATTTGATATATATTTGAATTTTTGTGATTTTATTATTTTTTGAGAACAATTTTTATTCTTCTATATATTGATAAAAAATAATTATGAGCCAGTAAACCATAAGAATATTTCCAAAATTTCGTACAAAATGTTGGAACTCTTCCATGTTCATCAACTGAAGCTGTTTAATATTTTCGTTAAAAAACACTTTGTTAACTAGGATCACTATATTTTTTGTTTTTGTTTTGTTTAACCTTTTTATAACACACATTAACTTTCTCTGTGTATTTCTCTCTCTCTCTCTCTCTCTCTCTCTCTCTCTCTCTCTCTGTGTATATATATATACATACACATATATATATATATATATATATATTATCAAGAAGTGCTGATAGCATAGATTTCCCGGAGTCTTTCTCGCTATCCATCTTCATAATTCTTCGCCCATTGTAGGTCTTCTAGACGGCATCTATGGTTCGCACGCGCCTAGCGAAGGTATAGACTGCAATTGATAGGTTATCGGACATAAAAAAATTTCATTTCTCTGATGAAATAAAATGAGACCTATCCATGCTATTGCCAGCCAGTACGACTGTACGGATGCACTACCTGAACGCTAACGAAACACGGAGAAAAAACTAGATGGGAACTACATTGTTCGAATTCCGGGAGTAGCGCTCCACAAAACTGCAGCTTTATGGCCATTTAACTCCCATCTCAAAAGTCATCCAAGTAAGATGAACTAGACATCCTGTGCACTGCTTGTGAAATAAGGACGAAATCATAAGTGACGTTCTCTTATGGAATCCTTTAAATGGACGCGCTAATGTTGGCTGACCTATAAGGATTCATATCTATCTATCTATCTATCTATGTATCAGAATAAAATTGGCATATACATTTCTACTTAGATTGCAGGGTATTAACCGATCTTCTGCCAAAGAAGAAGCAACATGAAATGGCAAATGAACGGAAAATTTTGGTGGAAGACTAGTACCAATATATCAATCTGTGTATACACACAAACAGATGCACACTCACTCACACACACGCACGCACACGCACACACACACACACACACACACACATATATATATATATATATATATATATATATAATGAAAGAGAAAAGTCATATTGAACACCTTTTTCCTCTTTCCTATCAAGGCGTGTCAGGAGACTCTGCCTGAAGAACCAAAATACGTCTTGGCGCCAGTATTATATCAGGAGTTGTCAGAATAAAATTGAAGGAAACATCTGATTGTTTCTTTGTTTAATCGCATATCACTCTTCGTATATTATTTAATGACAAAGCTGAGGGAATAAGAACTTTCATACAAATCCCAAGGGTATTAGTCCGAAAGTGAATGTAATCGCGTGATCGTAGTTCAAACTTACTTTCTATAATGTCGTTCTTCAGCATATCAGCCACCGTGCTACAAAGACTCCCGCCCACTGGATGTACGAAATTATAATTACAATGTAAGGAAGTTTTGCCCGAAGAACTAAAAGACTGAAATGTCCCCAACAGCAATTGAAACCTGTCATCATTTTTTATTCAACTGTAAATAAAACAGGAAATGCTTTAAGGTTTACCATAAGTCGCCAATACTTTTGTCTTTGTATTAGCAAACACCAGAAGGTTATTTCAGAATGTATCTTTTTCTTGAGCTTAAAACAGGTTATGGATAGCGGTTTATATTCATTTCAGTTTCATGATAGATTAATTGATGTCAAAACATCAGTGCTCTTTAAAATGGCGTGGAAAAGTTAGGTTTTGTTAGCAATAGTACAATACAATTTTAAATATTTTCATTTTATAGTATCGATTTTCTTATTTTGCTTTCCAAAAAGATTTGAATTTTTTTTATGTTGATAATCTTAATTTATATTTTTCAGCTACATTTAATGAATAACCTTTCATATTTAGGTTCTAATTCTGGATTGCTGAGGACTGTGTATCCTGATTCGTTTTAATTACTCTCAGGTCTACTATAACCTGGAGTAATAATACCAGTTTGGGCCCCAGCTATGGGATATATAGATTTGTTTGAATATCATTTTTATTCTGTGGGAACACTTGATGCTATATAAGTGCACGAAAATTATTTGCATTAGATTAGAATACTTTAGATTGTACTGCGAATCATTTGTATAAAGAACACTTGATTAAAACGATAACAGTTCAATAATGATTCTTATTAGTTACATCATATATAACTGTGTGCAAACAAATAACTTATTAATAAAAATACTTTTCAGTTGCTTTCAATGAATAAGCTTTCAGAATATTTTATTTGTAACATCGAAATTTCTTAAAATATTTTTTCATAGTAATATCACAAACAAAGCACTACGTCGATATTTTTATAGATACTTTTTAAAAGAGTATATACGTGGTGCCTTCAATAAGTTTCCAGACATTTTTGTACAGGCATTTAAAATTGTCGTAGACTCTTGCAAATTCAGTATGTTATTGCTATACATCTTATGAGATGACTGATCAATTTTTATGATTTCACGTTCAAATGAACTGCTACAGCAGGAATTGGGATACACCCAACTAAATCCTGATTGTCACAGCTGGTTAATTTCAAAAATGCAATCTGGACTTAGAAGAACGATATGCAATAAAATTCTATTTGGAAAAAATGCCATGCAATGAAAGCCAGATCTACTGCTATGACCTAGAGACCAAGAGACAGAGTTCCGAATGGAAGCATGCTGGCTCTCCCAGACCCAAGAAGGCCAGAAAGAGCAAATCCACCAACAAACTTTTGATGATTCCTTTTTATTTTGACAGCCCTGGCAGGATCTACATGCACTGGGTTCCCACTGGACAGACAGTCAACAAGGAATACTATGTTGAGGTTTTAAGGGAGTTCAGGAAGAGATTCCTAGGGAAAAGGCCAGCACTCTTCAAATCGGGTCAGTGGCATTTGCACCAGGACAATGCACCAGTCCACAACTCCATCTTTGTCACAGACTATTTGACCAGGATGGGCATCAAGTCAGTTACTCACCTCCCTATCGTCCAGACCTGGCTCGTTGTGATTTTTGGTTATTCCCTAAGCTCAGAGGCTGCTGTTATGAGGAGATGAAAGAGGCTGCGA
Organism: Sepioteuthis lessoniana; assembly: GCA_963585895.1. Taxonomy (NCBI): domain Eukaryota; kingdom Metazoa; phylum Mollusca; class Cephalopoda; order Myopsida; family Loliginidae; genus Sepioteuthis; species Sepioteuthis lessoniana. The sequence goes on from OY757907.1 coordinate 121,257,539, forward strand.
CGAAGGTCATTGACATGCTCAGAAAAGAGGACTTGCATGAGGCCTTTCAGAAGTTGTTGGAACGGCACAACCAGTGCATTGCAGCCGGAGAAGATTACTTCGAAGGGGACTAGAGTCTCATGTGTGTAATATCAATAAAAGTGCCCATACGAAAAAAGTCTGGAAACTTATTTAATGACCCTCGTAGGTTTCAGTTCTTTGAAGTAGGTCTTTATCCAGCCTCCCCGATATAAGCAGAATGCGGCACTAGGTCAATTCTTTAGTGAAGTACAACTGATTTAAATTCAGAAGGTTTTTTTTCTTCTCATTAACTGGTTGCCTTACGAAAGCTAAAGAACCCAATCTATTCTACTGTTCATTGGGACAGGGGAACATATACATGCATGGATTTCCTAAACTTAATAGCGTGATGTTTTATCCAGATAACTTCGTCAAGGATTTGAAAAGATGTGATTATTAGTATTAGATAGGAATATAACTGTGCGCAAATTATTGTATTAGATAGGAATACTTGAAACCATATAGCCGTGTGCAAATTATTCGTATTAGATAGGAATACTTGATACCATGTAACTGAGTACAAATTATGTGTATTAGAAATGAATACTTGATACCATATAACTGAGTACAAATTATTTGTATTAGATAGGAATACTTGAAACCATATAACTGAGTACAAATTATTTATATTAGAAAAGAATATTTGATACCATATAATTGAGTACAAATTGTTTGTATTTGATAGGAATACTTGAAACCATATAATTGAGTACAAATTATTTGTATTAGAAAAGAATACTTCATACCATATAATTGAGTACAAATTGTTTGTATTAGATAGGAATACTTGAAACCATATAACTGCGTACAAATTATTTATATTAGAAAAGAATACTTGAAACCATGTAACTGAGTACAAATTATTTGTATGAGAAGAGAATGCTTGATGCATATAACTGAATACAAATTATTTGTATTTGAAAGGAATACTTGATACCATATAACTTGGCAAAATACTCTTTCAAACAACTACTTCAAAAATGTAAGTATGAATGTTGAATAAACACAATTACCTAACCCCACGACATGAAATAAACCAAGACGTATTTACAGGCCTTTAAAATCAATCAGTCATCCTAAAACAAGAGGACATGTTTTTAGACCTATGTTCCGTATGTTAGCGTTTGTCTGGAAAGCAGAACCTGCTTAAGCGTAATTAAGTAAATAAATAAACTTATGAAAAGTAAATAAATCATTTTGTTTGTGTTTGAAGGTGTGGCAAAAAATGCGGTTTAATTTCTCAGAAGATAAAAAAAAAGTTTAATTGTATTAAGAAGGAAATATATCCTTTCATATATTTCTTCAACTTGAGTATAGAACCAAGTAATTCTAAAAGGAATTTTGAAAGTCAATATTAAAAAAAAGAAACCCTCTTCTTAAAAAGAAAAAGAAAATAAAAGAGTAAGCATCACTTTGCTGTTAACTTTTGATTAATATTTTCCCCTTGATCGAATAATTGAAATTAGCATTTTTTTCAGCTGTCTTCATCAATAGTGTTTTGATCATTGGAGTGTCTGGACATTTGCGTGGTTAGGTTTCTTATTAACACGGCCAAAAATTGAACCTGGGAATAATGGTAATGGTGGTGTGCTCCTCGTTCCGCAGTGCTCTATCACTTGATCTTCAACACTGTTAAGTGTCATGCTCAGGAACTTGTTTTTTAAGGGAGTCCTACAATGCTGCTTGTAATGTAGACAGTTTACTTATATAAACTCGGTCTACTAAAAGAAACAGAATATTATCACTGATAATATGAATAATTCTTGTAAAACGATAAAACAACAATAACAATGAACTATAATAAGGACAATATGTGGACTTTGCCGTCTGATCACAGAGTCAAATTGAAATAAAATGAAAAGAAGGACCTTGCTAGGGAACTGAAAAACTGAGGAACATAAAAGTGACGGTGATATCAATTGTAATTGATGCTTTTGGTACAGTCACCAAAGGAATGATGCGGGGACTGGAGAATTCGGAAATAAGAAGACGAGTGGAGACCATCCAAATTACTGCTTTATTAAGATCTGCCAGAATACTGAAAAGAGTCCTTTAGGCCTGACGAGACTTGCTGTCATTCAAACTCCAGTGAAAGACCATCAGCCAACGGTGGTGTGAAAAACTCACAACAAAGAAGAAGAAGATAAATCATAAGGAAAGTGATTGACATTGATGATGAATATGTGTTAATTACGATATAAGTTGTAATAGGAGTAACAATAATACAAGAGTGAGTCAAAAGTTTTGCAATTTTTAGTTGTAGGTGAGGCACAATTTGGCTGCCCCACATGCTTTCGTCGTGGTCGTGAATCTGAAAAAACAAACAAACATGGGACTATGAGATGTTGAGTTCCCCTGATACTCATCGAGTGCTACCTGACGAATTTGTCTCTGTGGCTTGAAGCACGGCCTCGGAATCTACGGTTTCGGGCCTGCCTTATCTCGCTTGATCGTCGAGGTTCTCGCAAAATTTTTTCCATCATCTGGAAACTGTACCGTGAATAAAGTCTTCACGTTTCGTTGATCTTTTTTTTTTTTGTTTATGTCCTTTTTTTTCTTTTTCTTTCTTTCTTTTTTTTTTTTTTGGTTGCTTCCGCAGTATTATGACCTAGGTCGAACTCAATTATGACCTAGGTCGAACTCGTAAAGTATAAGTTCCCGAATAAGGCTTCATTGAACGTCCATTTGTGCAGCTTACAAATCATATACGGAATTAAGTAAAGAACAATATGTCAACGCGTTAACTACAATGATACAACCCACAGTGAGTACTCCGCACGGCTTGAACTGCTTCGATCACATGATATATCATCATCATTATCATCATGTCGTGCCACTAGCACGGATATCCCTGACCCTCTCTCGCCACTTCTCCCTATCGTTCATCGCCTCTGGCAGGTCATCAGAGCTACACCCCCTATCCTCACATAGCTGCTGTATGTATGTTCGATCTGGTCGTCCTGCTTTTGCTCGGCCATATGCGGGGGTCCATAAGAGTACACTTAAACTGCTCGTCCCTTCTTCTCCAGCTGTGTCCTGCATGTCTGGTTCGTCTAGCTTGGATAGTTTTCGTGATAGGAGGCAGGTGGCCGTAGAGTTGGTGCCTTGTGGGGTGTTGCTGCCGGGACTTGTTCAATATTGCTCGCAACATTTTTGTGTAATTGTCGTCTAGCTTCTTCTCCTGCCGTTTAGTTCGCGTCCAAGTAGTGCATCCATATAGCAGTATCGACACGACCGCTGCCTGGAAGAAACTGCGTTTCATTTTATCGGTCAGGTCTGATTTTCATATGATCGAAAGCCACACACCCCAAACTTGCATGAACTAAAATATCACAAAACGTTTAACAAACCCCGTCTATGCAACAAAAGGAAGTTCATTCTACAATCTAACCTCAAAAATTATTCAACTAAAAAAAATATGACTGATCAAAACCAAAGTAGATTTTATAATTAGTTCTGGTAATTGGTGACTTTTTTCTCATTATCTCTACATGTGGAATTCATAAATTAAATATAAAATCAGGAAGAACAGAGAAGGAGAAACGAAAGGGCAGTATGAAAAGCAAATAAAAATAGGGAAATTAGATTGAAAATTAATGGAAAAAGAAAAAGAAAATAGAAGCAAATTGAAGATATTTTCAATGGACGATAGAAGTCAGTCGGAACGAAATATGAAACAAGGAATAATTACAGAAATACAGACAAAAATTTCCAACCACAAAAATTGAAAACTAAACAGATAAAGATAAAATGTATGCGGAAGAGAGCTCAGAGATAAATATTTGAATGACAAAAAAAAATGAGAGGTTGATCTGTAAACAAGAATTCAAATCAATAAATGAAAAAAAAAAAACTAGGGTTAGCGCTAAAAAAAGAAGAAAGGGGGAAACTTTAAACGAAGATTAAGAATGAAGGTAGAAACTAGAGAGAAAATGAAAGAGCAGGCGATAATGAGAAAGAGGAAAGGGGACGTTAGGAACATATGAAAGAAAGAAAGAAAGAGATTACATACAAAAAAGTAAATAGAAAATTGGGAAAGGAAATTCAAGGGAAATGCGATAAGGAGACAAACGAAGAAAGATAGAGAAGAAAAGTATGAGGGTCGACTTTAGAAAAACAGAAATAGAAAGAGAAGAGAAAGGAGAAAAAAGTATGAGAGGGAATATTGTGTAAAAGAGACAGAGAGTAACCAAAGCAGAGAGAGAAAGAGAATAACCAAAACAAAGAGAGAGAGTGAGAGAGAGGGAAAAGGTAATTATAAGGGTGGACGTTAGGTCGAGAAACTGAAACAATGAGTTAAAAGGTGAGGAAAATTTATGAAGATGAATCTTAGGTAGAGTAACAAAAACAGAGAGGGAGAGTGAGAGAGAGTGAGAGAGAGAGAGAGAGAGAAAGGAAGAGATATAGAGAAGGAAAAGATAATTATGAGGGTGGACGTAAGGTTGAGAAACTGAAACAATTAGAGGTAGAAGGTGAGGAAAAGTTATGACGATGAATCTTAGCTAGAGTAGCCGTAGCAGAGAGAGAGAGAGAGAGAGAGAGAGAGAGAAAGAGGGAGAGAGAGGGGAGAGGGGAGAAAGAGAAAGGAAGAGAGATAGAGAAGGAAAAGATAATTATGAGGGTGGACGTTAGGTGGAGAAACTGAAACAATTAGAGGTAGAAGGTGAGGAAAAGTTATGATGATGAATCTTAGCTAGAGTAGCCGTAGCAGAGAGAGAGAGAGAGAGAGAGAGAGAAAGAGAGAGAAAAGAAAATTATTAGGGTGGATGTTAGGTCGAGCAATGGAAACACAGAGAGACGTGAGAGAGGAAAATGAAAATTATAAGGAAAATAGAAAAAGAGCAAGAGAGGGGGAGAGACAAAGGAAGGAGATCGGTATGAGGTTGGATGTTTGGTAAACACAATGAGACAGAGGGAGAAAGGTTGAGAGTGATAGCGAGAGGGAGAAAAAGGAATATGTGGGTGGACGTTACGTAAAGAAATAAAAACTGGGAGAACGAGGAAAAAGAGGGAAGAGAAAAGTATTACATAGAGAAATGGATATATATATATATATACATATATATATATATATATATATATATATATATACATATATATATATATAGCGTGAGAAAAAGAGATGCAGACACAAAGAGAGAGAGAGAGAGAGAGAGAGAGAGAGAGAGAGAGAGCAGGCTGAAGAACAATTGACATTAGGGAGACAAACCAAAACAGGGAGAGATAAAGAGGGAAATATATCGTGAGAGAGAGGAGAAAAGTATGTAAGGTAGAAATATATATATATATATATATATATATATATAGAGAGAGAGAGAGAGAGAGAGTAAGAGTGATAGAGAGAAAGAGAAAGGGAGAGAGAGAGCGATGCTGACAAAGATAGCAAAGAAAATGTAAAGAGAAACAAGGAGAGGGGAAGCAGAAGAAAAATGGGCATCAGGGAGAAAAACCAAAACAGAGAGAGAGAGAGAGAGAGAGAGAGAGAGAGAGAGAGAGAAAGAAAGAAAGAGGAGATGAAAAGTATAAGAGTGGTCGGTAAGAAATGAAATGGAAATATATATATATATATATATATATATATAGAGAGAGAGAGAGAGAGAGAGAGAAAAGGAAAAGTATTAGAGTGGTTGATAAGTAAAGAAATGGATATCTATCTAGAGTGAAGAAAGTATGAAAAAGATAGTTTGTTAGAGAAATGGAAATAGAGAGAGAGAGAGAGAGAGAGAGAGAGAGAGAGAGAGAGAGAGAGAGAAGTTGGAAATTAAACTATTAAGATTAATGGACGGAAAAAGACGAAAGCTTTAAAACCCCTTATATTATACGCGATGAAGTTTAAAAAAGAAAGAAAAGAAATTGCAAAGAAAGAAATAGACGATAAACAAAGAAAGAAAAAACATCAAACGATTTGACAAAGGCTGAAAAAGAAGGGGAAAAGGCGTTAATGATACAAAACTAACAAGAAGCAAAAGAAGAGAAAAAGAAAAACGTTGAAAAAGAGGCTGGGTAAAACCCAATTGAAATGTGAGAGTTTAAAATGAATAATTTGGACTTTTTTTCTGGGAGGAAATTGAGTCATCTTACAAGGAAAATTGGGTAAATATCTAAGAAAGAAGAAATGCCTATCCTTCTTCTTCTTCTTCTTCTTCTTCTTCTTCTTCTTCTTCTTCTTCTTCTTCTTCTTCTTCTCGTATTGTCTTTGTCATGCCTCCTCATTTTCCTTTTTATCTTTCTTCTGCTTCTTCCTTACTTTCTTTATCCCTTTGTTTATCTTTATTTTAAACTTTAATTTGTCTTCTACTTCTTTCTTTTTTCTTTTTATATTTTTACGGCTTTACTACCCCTCCTCCCACTCCTACTTCTTTTCTTCTTTTACTTCTTCTCTGAATGTCATTAACATTCAGAAATCTGTTTCTTTTTCTCTTTCCTTTATATATATTCTTAAATTTCCTTCCCTATATTTTCTCCCATCTCTCTCTCCCTCTCTCCCCCCTCTCTCTCTCTCTCTCTCTCTCTGTTCTTTTGGCTCATGTACTTTTTTGATCGCGTAACTTTACCATATCTTTCCCTACCCTAATTACACATTTTTTCTTGCATCTTTCTAGAAAAGTCCCCTTTCTTTCTTTCCTTCTTTCCTTCCTTCCTTTCTCTCAAATCGACAAGGATGAATAGTTTCAAATGTCAGAAGGTATCGAGTGAAAAACGAACCCCAAAAGTTTAATTGCATGGCTCACGATGATCTCTTTCGAAAAAATGAAAATAATAAATAAAATAAAATTATCGACTGTCCATGTGCTATGATTTGTAGGCTCAGTAAAAAAAAAAAATCCTTTTATAGCAAATACTGAGATTGAATAGACCGCTGTTTTTTAAAATGTTTTAATGATTTCATTTCCATGCTTTACAATCTGCGTGGACTCTTTCCCAATCTCAGTGAGAGTGGTGAAGCGGTCTTTGTTATTAATAAATATTGGCTTAACCTCAAAGTCAAAACAATATCCTATGTCCGCCATTGAAGAGATTCCGGGACAGATGGATTTTGCCGTAGAAGACCAAACGAACGAATTGGATGCTGGGAGAAAAAACGGGGAAAGTTTATCAGGATACGTTACTGTACAAGGAAGAGACAACCTACGTCCATTACCGGGAGGATCTGCCCTCTTCCTCTGAATGTCCTGCGATCATCTGCGTGGAAGGAAAGTCAAAAAACGGGATGCAACGAATCTTTTTACAGGTTCGAAAAGTTTTTAATTATTTGTTTTATTCTCTGCTTAGTCATTGTGCAGAATTGAGCTGAGTTGAATTTAGAAAGACTCATTTTTCTTTAACTGTGTTAGAGATTTATCTATCAATTCACTCCCTTCCTTAGTGCCTCCTCGCGCGAACTGACTTCAGACACTAATCCAAATTTCCGGGTGACTTTCTTAATTCAGTTAGTTCCACCCACTCTCTCTCTCCCCCCCTCTCTCTCTCTCTCTCTTAATATATATACATATATATATATATATATATATAAGTAGGATGACCTTTCTTGAGGTCTTCCTTTTCATAAGAGACACATTTACGTTTCACTTTTTTAACGTCAACGAATCCGCACCGTGTGAGATTCCACAAAAAGCGAAATTACACAAAGACTGAAATCAAAAATTGTCCTAGAGTAGCTAGCACCCCTTCAGCACTCTACCAGATGGACTTACTTATAGCTATAAATAGCTTACGATTAAAGACTTTCATGGTTGATTAATAAGCTGATATTAAATTGATTAATATTCGGACTTATCTTATTTCGTTTGGTTATACAGGATTTTGACCCTCCTCTCTTTCTTGTAAATTCTCTAATTAAATAATTGTAACTTATTGTGAGTTTTTTGTGGGGGGTTGTATGTATGTATGTATCCGTTAGCACTGGATACTGGTGCTGAATATATATAATAAGCACTAATTCTTATCTGTGTATCATTCACCTCGACTATTCAACACATTTAAATCAAATAAATAAAATATAAACAGCAAACGTAGATACTATTTACCAACCCCTCCGCTCGGGCAGGATATGACACAAGGTCAATTTTTAAGCGGAGTTTAACAGGTTTTAATTCAGAGTTTTCCTTCTCCTAGACTAGTTGCCTCACCAAGGCTGAAGAACCTAGTCCGTCCTACCATTTACCCATAGCTGGAGGGAGAATAAGGGGGTTCATACCTTTCCCAAGGGTATTTGCCCGAAAGTGAAAGTAATAGCGCGACTGGAGTACGAACTCGCGTACTACGATTCCGCAGTTCATCGCTTTAACCATTACACCACGAGGACAGCAAACGTAGATCAATGCCAAGAAGAACCGATGACGGTGATTTACGATATGCTCGACGTATCGATGTCTCAACCAGAACAACAGAATAGATCAAGTAAGCAAAAACAAATTCCGACAGATACTATGGAAAAATAGAAATATGTCGTCATAAAAAATAGAAATATGTCGTCATAAAATAGAAATATGTCGTCATAAAATTTCAAAGGAGAAAGTTGTAGAGTGGCTAACTCCCCATCAGCACTCAACCAGATTGACTGGCTTATAGCCGTGAATAGCCTACGCGGGCTATTGGCCTAATGAGTAGAGTGTTCGCTAATGGTCCTGGAGACCGGGGTTCAATCCAAGGTCGAGTCATACCAAGACTCAAAAATGTTCAAATAAGTAATGATGGCGACTTAGTCGAGGGTGACCCGAAGGCTCCCTTTTCAATAGCTACCACACCGAGGTGTACTTACCACACCGAGGTGTAGGACAGGGAGCTACTCCATTCCATGGATTGCTCCACTTTACCCTTATATAGCAAATCCATTCCATGGATTGCTCCACTTTACCCTTGATCAATACCTTATAATGCTGAGTGTTAAGCAAGGAGGTATCAAATACCATTTTTGAAGCTTTAGTATGAATCGACTTGGGATTGAACCCCTGTCTCCCAGACCATTGGCGATCACTCTACTCATTAGGCCAATTGATTGAGAAAATAGATTTTTGATAAAAGCTGTTTACAGTTTACTTATGTGAGCCGACTGTCACATACGCGTACATACAAAGCTCTTCTCTTGAATTGAGCTATCCGGTAGCCGATAGCGTATATGTAAAAAATGTAGATTTAAAAAGATTCCTTCACTTACCCTGAGAATGAAGATAGCTCTGGGGTAAGATATTCTATTGACGTAAAGTCAGCCATATTTCGATCGCAGCTTAAAGCATCGCGTGTCTAGCCACACTGAAGTGTTGGGATACAACAAAACAGTGCGTATGTGGATGACGATATATATATAAAGAGAGAGATAGTGAGAACAGTAACTTCTACCTTTTCTTCCTCCACTTCCTTCTGTTATTTTTTTATTCATGTCATTATCATAACCATTATATTTTATTTTAATGACTATTCCTAAGCTGCATATTTTTTCCAAACGTTTGGTCGGCGGACCTAGGAATACTCCGACTGAATCTACGGAAAAGGGTTAAGATCTTCCGTCTCTCATAAAAAAACGGCTGACTTGGGTATGACAATAACTGCAGCCAATGGGGGGACTGAAGATCTGTGGAGTAAGAAGTGCCTCGATTGCCATTGCCTCCATGTCCACTTGTTGTATTTTGGCCTTTGACCCGGCCAAAAATGCCATTCCAAGGTGATGCACCGGAAGGAAGTGATACATTCTAATGGCAGTTATGAGAGGAAATCGCGTGGGCGGAAATTAGCTGATGAAGTGGGACGAGGTAAAAAATTCCAATGGTACACTCATAGACTGACGCACCGAAAGAGAGTGACCTGTGAACTGCATGACAGTTATTTCCGCTTGATGACGATCAAACATGCAATTTCAAAGATCGAGTGGGCGATCGAGTGGGCGTTGAACTATAATATAACTCAGTCTAGATAGAAGTCAAGAGAGTTCCAGTTCCAGTTAGAGTTGGAGAGGGAGAGGGACGAGATGTGGTAGGTAAAGCCACATCAGGCCGAAGGGGCCTTGGGACCCCTGATGAGTTGCATTTAGAGATCGGACGGAGCTAGAGACGAGATGTAGTAAGGAAAGCCACATCAGGCCGAAGGGGCCTCCAGTTGAGCAGCCCTGGAGAACGAGAAAGACACAACGTTGACGGCCATAAGAGTGGGGGTCAAAATGTTGCAGTTATGTTCCGACTCCACCTCCCTCTCACACGCAAACCTTGAATAACCTTTTCGAACCCTAACAATAAAGTGAGAGGTAAATATTTTTCTAAAGAAGTCTTCCTGCGTCTGTTTATTTATTGTGTCGTTATGATGCTGTAGATTACTATATAACACACTCTGATACGGGGTATTAGTACCAGTTAGGTTTCCTGCAATGGCTTAAATATCTGTTTACAAATTATAAGTATTGGATAGGGATATAACAGATGTCTGTATGCATTTTATTTATATTAGATAGGAACGGTCGGCTCGTTGGTTTGTTAATTTCTATGGCACATCAACCCAAGCAGATTATTTAATGCTAAATCCTATTTATATATAGATATTAAATATATGGGTTTTAAACGAATAGTTTGTCGGACACATTTTAAAGAAGCCAGAGCTCATTGGTTTGCAGAAAGTTAAATTGTTTCATGTTTTGCTACCTAAAACTTACAATTCAATTTAACATCGGTCATTTGTTTACACACAGTTAAATGGTTAAACATTTCTATTTGACTCATAAAAGGGACCCTAACAGTTACTACCAATCCAAGTCACAGTGAACCTGGGAGTAAGGGAAATGACGGTTCTCCACATTTTCCAAAGAATAGGTTTGGTTTGGTTTATGCATATCAACCATTGTAGGTTATTCAATGGCAAATTCTGTTTTTATATATATATCAAATATTTGATTTGTAAACACGTTTTGTAGCGACACACAGTAAAATTATCAAATAGTTCGATCTCTAACAATTTAATTTAACTTAAATCAAAGTTTTATGTTTCCAAATATTCTTAGGTGTCATTATCAATTCAATCAAATGTCTGTCATTTGTTTACGCAAAGTTAAATATTCAAACAGTTCTATTTCAAACAATTCAAATTATCAGAAGTCATTTATTTTCAGTTTAAATGTCAAACAGTCCTATTTGCTCCATTGACAGGAGCCTTTCAGGCGCTACAAGACTGGGTCAGAGTGGACCTGGGAGTGATGGCAATAAAGGTTGGTTGGTTGGTTGGTTGGTTAGTTGGGTTTTATGGGATATCAACCTTTGTAAGTTATTTGTTATCAAATCCATTCTTAAACAAATAATCAGTTCTATTTCAAACAATTCAGTTTAGCATAAGTACACAGTTTAATCGTCAAAAACATTTCTATTTCAAGCTATTCAGTTTTGTCAAACTATTCTAATTCAACTAATTCAGTTTAGTATGAGTACAGTTTTTCTTTATATACAGTTAAATGTCAAAACAGTTCTATATTAAACCATTCAGTTTATCGTAAATACAGTTTCAATGTCAACAGCAGTTCCATTTAAAACAATTCAGTTTACCATAAGTACGCTATTGAAATTTAAGTAAACAGTTTAATTGTCAAAAACATTTCTATTTCAAGCAATTTAGTTTAGTCAAAATGTTCTAATTCAAACAAATCAGTTTAGCATAAGTATGCAGTTAGTTCTATTTAACCCACAGATCGGGCCCTATCAGGTGCTACCATTCCGGGTCAGAGTGGACCTGGGAGAAGTAGCAATGAAGGGGTGCTCCGCATTCCCCAAAGCTCGAGCATTATTGGAACCTCACCATCAGATTTTTTAGTGTCATATCCAGGACATTTATTGGGGGTCTTACCCCTCTGCAAAGGTACAGTCGGTGTATTCTACAGCCCTCATTGGGAGGGTCTTACCTCTCTGCAGATGTGCAGTTGGTGTATTCTACAGCCTCAGTTGCCTGAGCAAAGCAATAAAAAGATATTCCGTATTCCCCAAAGCTCCAGCATTACTAAAGCTTCACCATCAGATGGTTTAGAGTCATATCCAGGACACACGTTGTTGGTGAGGGTGCTTATACTCTGCAGAGAATCAGTCGTGTATTCCACAGCCCCAGGTGGTAATTTACTAAGCTTTTTGCTTAGATGTGGCACAAGGCCATATGAAAGGGGCACCCAGTGAGCCAAGAAGTCATTAGTGGAACTAATTTACCAATCGCTAGGAGAATAAAAAATCTCATATATTTTCCCGAGGGTGTTACTCCGAAAGTGAAAATCATAGCGCGACTGGAGTTCGAACTTTAGCCATTTATTCACAAGGACTCTCTCGTGTTGGCTTTTCTAATTCAAAATAATGTTTTATTACATTAAAAATGTAAATGCCGTAAATAGAGGCGTATAATTTGACCTTTTCAGCCTGAAAAAATCTCTAAAATCTCGGGGTGGACTTTTAGAGCAAGGCTAAAATCGAAATCTTTACCAGAAAATGCTCAAACAGTGATAAAGAGTTTTAGCCTAGCCATGTATATTGACATCTAGTTTTGTTTGTCCACTTGGATGGAGTTGTAGAATACACCAACTGCATCTATGCAGAAGAGTAAGACCCCACACCACAAAGAGAATCCTAAAGAATCTGGTGGTGAGGCTCCTAAACAATCTGGTGGTGAGGCTCCAGAAAATGCTGGAGATTTTAGGAATGTAAAGTACTCCATCGTTGCAATCACTCCCAGGTCCACTCTGGCCCTGAGCAGTAGCAGCTGATAGGGTCATAACTATGGGTTAAATAGAACTGTGCTACATTTAAGATGTGTGCAAACAAATGACATGATAAACTGAATTGTTAGAAATAGAACTATTTGATCATTTAATTATGTATTAACAAATAACTTAATTGAATTGTAAGTGATACATAGCAATACTTGGATAAATCATACAAATCTAATATATATTAAACGGGATTTGACATTAGATAATCTTAAATGGTTGATGTGCCATAAAACCAAAGGAAACCAAACATCTAGTTTCCACGGTATTTTTCTTCTGACTTTTCAAACGGTCGACTTGTACATGGCGTCTATTTTTGACTGAAATAATAAGAGTTCGACGAAAGAAAATAAAAGCAACGTACAGATGATGTTGAATGTTATGAATTCGACAATGAAGGAAATAAAGTAATAATTAACCGCACAAGGAAAATATTATTAGTATATATATTTACCAACCCCTCCGCTTAGGCAGGATATGACACAAGGTCAATTTTTTTAAGCGGAGTTTAACAGGTTTAAATTCAGAGTTTTCTTTCTCCTCGACTAGTTGCCTCACCAAGGCTGAAGAACCTAGTATGCCCAACTATTTACCCATAGCTTGGATTCATAACTTTCCCAAAGGTATTAGTGCTATGTGAAATGCAATCAGTCTCATCCAGGATTTGAACTCGTGTCGCCGTGTCCATTTCCTACGACGATAACCACGGAAAATATTATTAGTATAAGTTATTTTAAAATCCTGTTAAAATAACGGAAATAGATACGCTGCTTCCAATCGATTAGAATTCTCAATGATTAGCTTCAAAGAAAGAATTCTGATCCATGCAAAAAAGGTTGACCATTACTGATAGTATCATTTTCATCTTTTCAACATAATCATAAGTGTGTGATGTGACAGTACATCTTTTTTAATCTCACAGAAATTAATTTTATTAATTAACTACCCTTGGCTCATTGGTCTAGTGGGTAGAGTGTTTGCAAATGGTCAGGGAGACCGGGGTTCAATCCCAGCTCGGGTCATACCTAAGACTTTAAAATTGTACTGATACCTCATTGCTTTACACTCAGCATTATAAGGTTCGTATCGAGGGTAAAGTGGATCAATCCAGGGAAAGGAGTTGCGCCGGCCTCTACATCTCGGTGTAGTAGCTATTGAAAAGGGAGCCTTCTGGTCGCCCTCGACTACGGTCGCCAACTTACTTTCGCAAAAAAAAATAATTTTATTATCCCTGCTTGCTTATTACGCTTGACAAACATGAATGATAAAAAAAAAAAGATGGAAGAAATGTCGATCGAAATGAGACAAATAAATATTAAGATATTCACACACCCTGCTTTCATTCCTTCCTTTCTTTCCATCCTTTCTTCACTTACCTTCCTTTTCCTTCTCGTTTCTTCCCTGTCTTTCGGTTTCTTTTATCGCTTCCTTTTTCTTCTGCTTCATTCTGATTCACTTTCATTCATTTTTCATTCCTCCTCTTGATTTTTTATTCCTTCCTTCCCTTTCCTTCTTTTTTCCTTCTTTTTCCTTCCTTTTCCTTCTACTTTTTCCTTTTTTTAAGCTTCTTTCTTTTCCTCCTTTAATCTTTTCTTCCCTTTTCTTTTGCTCCATTATGATTCTCTTTCACCATCTTTCATTCATTTTTTAAATCGTATTTTTTTCATTTTCTCCTTCCTTCCTTTTTTCTTTCTTCTATCCTTCCATGTTTTTCTTTCCTTTTATTTCTCCCTCCTTTCCTTTTGTTTTTTCCTTCCTTTTCGTTTTCCTTTCTTCTCTTTTCTTTCAGTTTCTTTCTTTCTTTAACCCTTTTTTCTCTTTTCTTCCTTTTTCTTTGGCTCCATTATGCTTCTCTTTCATCATCTTTCATTCATTTTTTCATTCTTATTCTTTCCTTTTTTTCCTTTCTTCCTTCCTTTCTTCTTTTCTTTTTTCCATCCTTTCTTTTCTTTTTTTCTTTCTTTCCTTCTTTTTACTTCCCCTTCCTTCACTTTCTATCCTTTCTTCTTGCCTCCTTTCTATTTCTTTCAACTTCTTTTTTTCTTTCATTCTTTTCTTTTGCTTCATTTCTTCGCTTTCATTCATACTTCATTCGTTTATTCTTTTAATATTATTCCTTCCTTCCCTCCTTCCCTCTTTCAGTATTTCCCTTACTTTCCTTCTTTTGCTTTTTTCTTCCTTCCCTGTTTTTTCAGCTTCTTTCTTTCTCTCCTTTAATCATTTTCTCTTCTTCCCTTTTCTTTCCTTTTCATCCACTGTAATTCCTTCTTTTAATTCTTATTCCTTCCTGCTTTTTTTCATTACGTTTTTTCTTTTTTCCCCATCTTCCTCCTTTTCCTTCCCTTTCCTTCACTTTCCTCCCTTTCTTTTTCTTTCAGCGTCTTTCTTTCTTTCCTTTAATCATTCTTTTTTTCTTCTTTTTTCTGCTTCATTCCTTCTCTTTAATCCATCTTTCATTCCTTCATCTTTCCTTATTTCCTTTTTTCCATCCTCCTTTCCCTTCCCTTGAGCCTCGTTATTTCTTTTCTTTAATTCTTATTTCCTTTTCTCCTCCTTTAGTCTTACCTTCAATTCTTTATTCTCTGTGGTTCCTTGACACTTGTTCAGTGCTCCCAATTGAACCTCTCTTTCAAGTCATGCAGCCATTTTTGCTACCTATAATTCCTTGTTTTCCTGCCTTACAATATAACTATTCCTCCCTCATTGACTCAGTTTTTTATACTAGCAACAAGATAAACAATGTATTTTTTCTTTGGTTTAAACCATTGAAAATCTAGTCAATTGAGCCGAATTTTCTGCGTTTATTTGTGTTGGGTTGTCTAAGGATCACGGTCGAACGGAACGTCCCAAGAACCGGACCTCTGACATTGATATTGACTTGACTTTTGGGTCACAATGGAAACTATTCAAGGTTGCATCACAAGATCATGTGAGATCACTGGAGGTCATCTGATGGAAAATATCACGTTTCAGGCCGAAGTGAGTGAGGCATGGATAGAAAGTACTCAAATAGTTTTTACTTCATAAACGAGTGAAGTCAGTCCTATGTGTTTCATAAGTTATATACAGTATTGCCTATAAATTTGAACCATTCAACAATTCTTTTATAAAAATGTTAATTTTAATCTAAAGCAAAAAAACTGAGAGTTCATTATTTTTTGTTAAACAATGCACAAACAGATATTATTTGGCATAGTATTTTACCTAAGCGAAAAACCAAGAAGTGAAGAAGATAAAATTGCAACACCTCTGAAACTGTAAATAAAATTGCATAAACATATATATCGGTATATTTATTTTTAGGCTGCTAAATATTTAGATCTTTGGCTGCAGTTTCCCTTAGTTGAGGCTCTCAGACTCCAGCAAAGTTTGAATTAACTGGAATTATAGTTAGAGCACTACAGAGCTGAGAAGACTTGGTATTACTCGGAATTTAATGAAAATCACCCGGTTAGTACTGTTGGAAGAACGCATAAATAATAATAATAATAATAATAATAATAATAATAATAATAATATACACAACCCAGCACCTGTCCTAGAAAATCACACAGATAAACTCCTATGGGACTTTGACATACAGACGGATCACTTAATCTCGGCCAAAAGACCAAACCTTATAATAATCAACAAAAAAAAAAAAGAGAATTTTCAAAATTGTCGACTTTGCTATTCTGGCTGACCACAGAATAAAACTGAAAGAATATACAAAGAAGGATAAATACCTCGACCTTGCTAGAGAATGGAAAAAACTGTGGAACGTGAAAATGACAATTATACCAATTGTGGTTGGTGCTTTTGGTTCAGTAACTAAAGGATTACTTAAAGGACTGGAGGACTTGGAAGTTGGAGGACGAGTGGAGACCATCCAAACTATAGCATTGATGAGAACGGCCAGAATCCTGAGAATTATCCTGGAGACTTGAGGAGAATTGCAGTCACTTAAACTCCAGTGAAAGACCATCAGCCAACGCTGATGTCAAAAACATTCAATGAGTGAATAATAATAACGAAAAAAACTATGAAACATGAGAGTGATGGTGATACAACAGTTATCGGTGCACTTGGCATAATCACCGAACGATTGGTACAAGAACTGTTGGAATTGGAAATAAGAGAACAAATGAAGACCATCCAACCTACAGCATTATTAAGATCGGCCAGAATACTGAAAACAGTCCTGGAGACTGGAAGGGACTAGCTTTTACTCAAACTCTAGTGAAATATCATCAGCTAACAGTGTGAAAAACTCTCAAAGGCGTAAAATAATAAATTTATCTGGGATTTAAGATACAAAATATCATTTAATCTCGGTCTGAAAACCAGACCTAGTGATAGTCAATAAAAAAAGAGAACCTGCTCAATAGTGGACTTTGCTACACCGGCGGACCACAAAGAAAAAAATAGAAGAAAATGAAAAGAGAGATAAGTACCTGGACCTTAACATAGAATTAAAATAAACGATGGAACACAAAAGTGACGGTGATATCAATTGTAATAGGTGCACTGAGAACAATCCCATACGTTTTCGTAAAGTGACTTGAAAACTTAGAAATCAGAGGTCAAGTAGAGACCAACAAGACTACAGCAGTGATAAGATCGGCCTAAGTACTGAGAAGAGTACTGAAGACTTGAAGAGACTTGCCGTTACTCAAACTCCAATGACAGACCATTAGCTTACGCTGGTGTGCAAAACTCCCAAAAGAGTAAAAAATATGAATAAATGAAAATATTAATCGACAAGATGACTTGTTCTTTTCTTCTTGTCAACTGAAACCTGGTCAGGACTTCTTGCCGGGATATGTTGATCCGTTTATATCTTGCAGTCTCAAGGAATCTTCTGCTTTTTATTTTCTGAGACATATTTTAGTTCGTGCAATAAAAGAATTACAGGTTCTTGCTCGCTTTCCAGTGGATTTCCTTTCTGACATAATGTTCAACGTTCCATTGTCTTTTTATGGTTTTTTCTTTATACGTTTTTCTTTTTGCATTTTTCGTATGTAATCATTTGTTTTGCTCACCTAAATAAGGATCCAATAATTTTAATCGAATACTAATAATTTATACTAAATTATATGTAGCCCAGTCGGCTGGATCTGTAGAATATACCAACTGCATTTCTGCAAAGAGGTAAACCCTCTCCAAATGAATATCCTGGATATGATATTAAACTATCTGATGGTGACACTCCAGGAATGCAGTAGTTTGGGGAATGCGGAGTACCCCTTCATTATCATTGCTCCAAGGTCCACTCTGACCTGGAGTGGTAGCACTTGATAGGATCCTATGTAGTAATTTACAAAGCTCTTTGCTTCGATGTGGCACAAGGCCGAATGAAAGGGGCGCCCAATGAGACTCGAACTCACTCGTGTAGGTTTGCTAGTCTAACTTGTTAACCGTTACACCACCAGAGGTGCCCTTAGGATCCTATGTATTGGTCGAATAAAACTGCTTAAGTGAGAACAAACAAATGACATGCTAAATTGAATTGTTAGAAATTTAACTATTTATTGCCATTACTCCCAGTTACACTGTAAACCGTAGTGGTAGTACTTTTTAGTAGTAAAGAGAAAAGGTAAATCTCGCGTAGTTCAAAGCTCGTCTAATGCATTGAGCACTCCGGTTGCCGTTAAGTGTATATATAAACAGAGGCAAATGATATATAAGCGTGAAACTTGTACCAGTTGACAATGTGTGAATGAATGAATAGTCTTGTATAAGATTATGAGTGTGAGAAATCTATACTTGTATCGACTTCACTCTCTGCAAACAAATGATTATAATCAAATAGAATAATTTATGTTAAATAGTAATAACTGAGACCATTTAACTGTGTAGAAACAATAGCAATATTAGTGCGCTAGCAAATTAGTTCTAACTTATTTAAAAATGAATTTATCTACAAACTATTGACTTACAAATCATATATGCATATCTATTTTATTGTATGCAAACAAAACACTCAATTATATGCAGCCCAGTCGGCTGGAGCTGTAGAATACACCGACTGCATCTCTGCAAAGAGTTAAACCCTCTACAAATGAATATGATATTAAACGATTTGATGGTGACAATCCAGGAATGGAGTAGTTTGAGGAATGTAGAGTACCCTTTCATTATCATTGCTCCAAGGTCCACTATGACCTGGAGTGGTAGCACTTGATAGGATCCAATCTATGGGTCGAATAAACTGCTTGACTGAGAGCAAACAATGACATACAAAACTGAATTGTTAGAAATTTAACTGTTTGATCATTTAACTGTGTGTAAACAAATGACTGAGGTTTAATTGAACTGTTAAAGATAGATAGCAGTTCATGGAACCATTTAACTGTGTGCAAAAGAATGAATACAGTTGACTAGAATGATAAGTATTTGATAGCAATGGTTTTAACGATTTAACTAAATGCAAAAAAATTAGAGATATCACATTGTTACTGTTTCATAAAAATACTTAAAACGATTTAACTGTGTGCAAAAGAATGAATACAGTTGACTAGAATGATAAGTATTTGATAGCAATGGTTTTAACGATTTAACTAAATGCAAAAAAAATTAGAGATATCACATTGTTACTGTTTCATAAAAATACTTAAAACGATTTAACTGTGTAAAAAAGAATGAATACAGTTGACTAGAATGATAAGTATTTGATAGCAATGGTTTTAACGATTTAACTAAATGCAAAAAAAATTAGAGATATCACATTGTTACTGTTTCATAAAAATACTTAAAACGATTTAACTGTGTGCAAAAGAATGAATACAGTTGACTAGAATGATAAGTATTTGATAGCAATGGTTTTAACGATTTAACTAAATGCAAAAAAAATTAGAGATATCACATTGTTACTGTTTCATAAAAATACTTAAAACGATTTAACTGTGTAAAAAAGAATGAATACAGTTGACTAGAATGATAAGTATTTGATAGCAAAGATTTTAACGATTTAACTAAATGCAAAAAAATTAGAGATATCACATTGTTACTGTTTCATAAAAATACTTAAAACGATTTAACTGTGTAAAAAAGAATGAATACAGTTGACTAGAATGATAAGTATTTGATAGCAATGGTTTTAACGATTTAACTAAATGCAAAAAAATTAGAGATATCACATTGTTACTGTTTCATAAAAATACTTAAAACGATTTAACTGTGTAAAAAAGAATGAATACAGTTGACTAGAATGATAAGTATTTGATAGCAATGGTTTTAACGATTTAACTAAATGCAAAAAAAATTAGAGATATCACATTGTTACTGTTTCATAAAAATACTTAAAACGATTTAACTGTGTGCAAAAGAATGAATACAGTTGACTAGAATGATAAGTATTTGATAGCAATGGTTTTAACGATTTAACTAAATGCAAAAAAATTAGAGATATCACATTGTTACTGTTTCATAAAAATACTTAAAACGATTTAACTGTGTGCAAAAGAATGAATACAGTTGACTAGAATGATAAGTATTTGATAGCAATGGTTTTAACGATTTAACTAAATGCAAAAAAAATTAGAGGTATCACATTGTTACTGTTTCATAAAAATACTTAAAACGATTTAACTGTGTGCAAAAGAATGAATACAGTTGACTAGAATGATAAGTATTTGATAGCAATGGTTTTAACGATTTAACTAAGTGCAAAAAAAATTAGAGATATCACATTGTTACTGTTTCATAAAAATACTTAAAACGATTTAACTGTGTGCAAAAGAATGAATACAGTTGACTAGAATGATAAGTATTTGATAGCAATGGTTTTAACGATTTAACTAAGTGCAAAAAAAATTAGAGATATCACATTGTTACTGTTTCATAAAAATACTTAAAACGATTTAACTGTGTGCAAAAGAATGAATACAGTTGACTAGAATGATAAGTATTTGATAGCAATGGTTTTAACGATTTAACTAAATGCAAAAAAATTAGAGATATCACATTGTTACTGTTTCATAAAAATACTTAAAACGATTTAACTGTGTGCAAAAGAATGAATACAGTTGACTAGAATGATAAGTATTTGATAGCAATGGTTTTAACGATTTAACTAAGTGCAAAAAAAATTAGAGATATCACATTGTTACTGTTTCATAAAAATACTTAAAACGATTTAACTGTGTGCAAAAGAATGAATACAGTTGACTAGAATGATAAGTATTTGATAGCAATGGTTTTAACGATTTAACTAAGTGCAAAAAAAATTAGAGATATCACATTGTTACTGTTTCATAAAAATACTTAAAACGATTTAACTGTGTAAAAAAGAATGAGTTCAAACTCGTTTAAAAATCGATTTACAAATTAGTTTACAAATGATATATATTTGACATATATGTAAAAACAGGATTTGGCATTAAATAACCAATAAGGGTTTATATGCCTTATAACCAATCCAAAACAAAATGATCCTATACTAATAATTTTAAAACAAATCTATTTGACCAATTAATTTGATTACATCTGGTATTACCTCAACGGATCAAAGTGTACCTGGAAGTAACTGTACTCCCCTACTACCCAAAGTACCAGAACTGCATCCTTACCAGCGGATGTAATTTAGTCCCGAAGTCAAGATAATCCCTTTTGTGGAGTTATTAGACCCTCTGCAAAAGATAGAGTCGGCGTGTTCCAAGCCCTACTGACAGAAGAAAAGATTTCTTTATGCTGAAGATGTAAAATAATTACGAAGCATCATTGCTTAGTTAGAACCAACAATCCAGACAAAAAACAAAAATGTTTAAATCTATAGATAACTTTATTCCATTAAACTTCAAAAATTAGGTTTTTATGCAGCTCTTTAAGATGAAACACTCTATCGGTAGTGTTTAGAATAGGCAGACTTTACTCCCAGGTAAGGAGTAGGACACCCCTGAAAAAGAGGGTGTCATTGGTATGACATTTAACATCATTTAATGGTGAGGCTTCAGTTCCGAATATTACTCCCAGGTCCACTGTGACCCATAGTGGTAGTACTTGTTACTGTTCAATATTTGTGCCAAATAGATCTATTAAAGAAGTATTCCTAATCGATAGTACTGACACAAATGGTGGAGAGGCTCCCTGGTGTAATCGCTAACATGCTGGACTATAACATTTTAGAAATCGATTTCGAACTCTAGTTCCGCTATCACGTTCACTTTCGCAATAATACTTATAAGAAAGGTATAAACAGTCTTATCCTACAAGTTATGTGTTAAATAGTAGTACTACTGGTTTTCTACAATGACTGCTTTGGTATTAGATAACCCAGGAAAATTGATATGCCATTAAACAAAAAAGCCACACCTAAGAAATAATTACACAAATATCAATGTACAATGAAAGCAATTTTCTGAATGTAAGATAATCCTCGACAGTTTAACATGTCATTAAAATCAACCAGTCAATCAACTGTTTACACTGAAGGTGTAAAAAACTTTTACAGCATTATCAGTTCCAACAATCTAGACAAACATCTTAATTCTTATATATATATATATATATATATATATATATATATATATATATATATAGTCATGCACAGGCAGATAGTTTAACTGTATCACAACTCTTCAGAGTGACTAGACCCGTGAGATGCTTCAAGCTGGAATCGAAACCCTGCTGACTTTATGCCCGTCTGATATCTTACCCCAAAATTATCGTCAGTCTCAGTGTAAACGTGGGAAATTTTACGTATAATTATTTACAAATTCGCTATCAGCAACCGGAGAGCTCAATTCATGAGCAGAGCTTTGTATTTACTCGTATGTGGCAGCCAACAATTCCCTAATCAAATGCCCAACCCACTGGTAGGAGCATATATATATATATATATATATATATATATATATATATATATATATATATATATAATATCACTGCCTTAATTTAAAAGAATATATATATATTTCTCTACAAATTTCCGCGAAATGTTTTACAAAATAATATTAAATTCATTAAGATGATATTAAAATATAAATCATGAAATTCTTTTATCTTTTACAGTAAGTGTATCCTTTGATAACCGTTAGAATTAACTAACAACAAATATTTTCAAATAACAGGATACGATGGCAATCATTATGTATTACCCGACGTAATCAGGTACTTAAGCTAGTACCTATATAAACAATCAATCTAATAAAAAGAGAAAGGAAAGTATAGTTGACGGTTGAAAAAAAAAAAAAAAAACAATGGCGATACGTAGGTTTTGCAAAAAAGATGTATGTTCTTAGCCGAAGCATGACTTCCTCGGTTTCGTAACATATTTTACTGTCTTCCAATGGAAAACATACTGCTATATCTTTCAGGTTATTGATTGGAACTGTTGCGTACGTAAACAAAAAAAGTGGTTCGTATAAGGACGATAATCAAACTATTTTCCTGTTTTCTTTCGTTTTATTACACTATACAGCTGCTGATGTTATCAGAGATTACTTTCAGGCTGAATTCCTAGCCGGAAGTCGAAAAATCCAACGAGAGTTTTTTAAAAATGCCCAAGTAATATATTTTTACATTCTGATACCTGTCACCACATCTATTTATTTTATACTGAAAACTTGTCATCAGAAGTAATGATTTATTTTTCTTCCTTCCTTTCTTTCTTTTCTTTTTTTTTTTCTTTGCACCCAAACATGCAAATACTCTGATACAAGGATATACTTAAGTAAGAATGTGGGTTCTTCAAATCGACTTTTAGACAACTAATTTTAAGTTTTCTTCAATTGCTCAAAGACAATGAGGATATTTTAATTTATATTCTAATTTTTAGCTTCATTCATCAATTATGTAAACTGAATTAAGTTATAAACTTATTTATTTATTTGTATAAAAATTCTTATTTGAAATTCATAAATATTTTTTGGTCTTAAAGGAAAATGTCGAAAGTCTGTTGATGGGAAGATGTAATTTACGAAGCTCTTTGCTTAGATGCGGCACAAGGCCGAATGAATGGGGCACCCAATGAGACTCGAACTCACTCTTGTAGGTTTGCTAGTCAAGCTTGCTAACCATTGCACTACCCGAGGTGCCCCTGTTGATGGGAAGATGCGTATTAAATAGTTCGAGACACTGATGAAAAAGTTTTTTTTTTAGACATAAGAAAATAACTGAATGGTTACCGAGAATAAAGCAAAGAAAAATGAAATCTCACCTGTAAAATTAATCTGAAATATCATTCTAATATATATATATATATATATATATATATATATATATATATATATATATATATATATACATACATATATATACATATATACATACATATATTACACATATACATATATATATGAATATATATATATTCATACATACAAATATATGTATATAAATATATATATATATATATATATACATATATATACATATATATACATGTATATATACATATATATATACATATACATACATTTGTATATATACAAATACATATCTATATACTTATATATACATATACATATATAAACATATATATACAAATATATATACACATATATATACATATATACATATATATATATATATATATATATATATATATATATACATTACATATATATACACATATATATACATATTCATATATATATATATTATGTGCTAAAAGGTGTAAAGAAAGATGGTTGTTAAAACCGAAGCATTTACTAAATTCATAACAATAAATACTCGTAATATTTTGTTTTTTCATATATATATATATATATATATATATATATATATATATATATATATATATAAGCTGAATCCAAATACACTCTTTTTTAACTTGTTGTTTGTAAGTCTCAGTTAGTTTTGACAGTAGGTCATTGTCTGTGGAACAGTTTTGAGGAATAAAGTTTTTTCGATAAATTTTTAATAGTTTAAAGAGATTAAAACAAGAAAAACAACAAAAATGGATTGATGAAGTAGCATATCTATTTATTTTATAATATATATATATATATATATATATATATATATATATATATATATATATATATATATATATATATAATTGTACCTGCATAAATGTTAAAAACTGTCAGTATACAAGTACTTGTATGTAAGCGATAATGAAATGGTCTCATCTGCACTCGGACAATATTCGTTCTGCTACAATTTTTAATGCCCACTTTGTGTTCAAATCGCTTGTAAAACGCTGCTAGTTAAGTTATTTGAAAAAAACATCGAGTTAGGCAGGATCATTCACAAAACAAAGTCACTGGTAATGTTGGAATAAAGGTAAAAAATTCATTTTTAAAATTCATAATAAATATATTTTTTATCAGAAACAAAATATGCTGAAAGCCTGTAGAGGAGTCATTGCTTATTAAATAGTCAAAGACACTAAAAAAAAGTTTTTTAAACAAAAATAACAGGATGATAACGAAGAATAAATGAAGGAAAGAAAAAAAAATCTCACCTGTAAAATCGATTTTAGATATCATCAATATATATATATATATATATATATATATATATATATGTGTGTGTGTGTGTGTGTGTGTGTGTGTATTACATGGTGAAATTGCTGTACATAAAAAATACCAGTATCGAAAGAAGAACCTGTTTTCTTTCTTTTTTTAAGTTGAAAAGAGAAAAGGTATATCTCGCGTAGTTCAAAGATTGTCAAATAATTGAGCACTCTGTTAGTCGTTAAGCGTATATGTAAACAAAGGCAAATAATACATAAGCCTGAAAATAGCAAATACTTTAAATTCTTTTTCCCAGTGCCCGAACTGAATTATTGGTATTTAATAGTAATACTTGGAACGTTTTCACAATGTGCGAATTAATGAATAGTTTTGTATAAGATTATTAGTTTTAGATACCTATACTTGTAACGACTTCACTCCCTCCAAACAAATGAATATTATCGGATAGAATTATTAGTGTTAAATGGTAATAACTGAGACAATTTAACTGTGTAGAAACAACAGCAATACTAGTGTGCAAGCAAATTAGTTCTAATTCATTTAAAAATGAAATTATCTACAAAGTATTGACTTACAAATCATATATGCATATCTATTTTATTGCATGCAAACAAAAGACTGGTCTTACATTATTACTGTTAGAGAGCAATAATTGAAACCATTTCGCTTTGTGCAGACATTATAAATAGTGTATTGAATTATTCGTATTAGATAGAAATACTTGGAACCAATTGTTTATATGCGAAAAGATTGAGCTCTTTGTGACGCTGCATAAATAAGTATCCCAGGACGAGAGTTTATTTTATGCGCATGTGACCATGGGGAGCAGTCTGGCACTTGATTGTCCGCAAAATAAGTCCTAGTCAAGACTCCTATTTCCTGCATATGGTAACTGGCAAATAACATGGGGGTTAATTTGGGGCCAGACTGATCTCCGACGCTGGCGAGGGGGTTTCCAGTTCACTTTCACACACCCAACCAAGTCCTTCGGTTTCCTACCCCCTAGGATAACGGAAAGCATGGACTTCTAGGTTAAAACAAAATATTATTCACTGCTGTCAAATTTCCAACATTTCCTTGTGATGTTTTTTAAGGCGAATAAGACATTTAGCGAGAATTGATGAAAGTGATACGAAGCTGAAAAGGATATGTGAAAAAGAATGCGACTCGATAAATAAATAACGCAACCAAAAGATTTCAACAAAAAAGTGCATTTAAAATATAACAAAGTTTTAATGAGCGACGACCAAACAAATAATAATAAGGTTTTAGAAACAGTTCCTTTTTCTTTTCTCTTTCCTTTTTTAAGATACTAGATATATTAAGCCAGCAGACAGTGTCAAACACAAAGTCTCTCGCAACAGTCCTTTTCTTCTTCTTCCTTCTTTTTTTTCTTTTTTTCTTTTTTTTCTTTTACTTGAGAAAGTATGTAAGGCCATTCACTCATTTACGGTTGACCAAACCGAGTCCTTTCAGTTTCTCTCTTTCCTTTTCTGAATACATATACATTCCAATTTTTAGGAAGGGTAGAAGGAAAAACAGTTTCAGTTCTACTTATCTTTGACAGGGCTTACTTCTCAGGTTCCTTTCTCTTTCGGATGAGTGACATTCCCCCAGAATCGGCTGAATCAGCCTTTCTACTGACTTATGTCCTAAGATTCTGTTCTATGCTTTTTACGGGGACCTCTCGGAGCATTTGGCTGTGAACCGACGTCTTTATCCGCCGACTTCTGTCCTCGAAACTAAAGAGTCGTTTCCAAATTTCCTCTGACGAAAAGGTATCATTTTGGCGCTAAAGTGTCTGGCCAATCATTTTGCTTTTTTTCTTCTCCCACTATTTCCTCTGGTCGTGCTACTAGAGTGACCTGCATTCCCTTCTCTGTCCAACTGATTATAGGTCATGGAGCTTTGGCCTTCATTCTGACTGCTCTAGCGGTCAGTCCTTGGGGCCTGTTGATTCAAACACCGTAGGGTAGGAGAATTAACCTCCTTTTCCCTCTCAGTAGCATACCACGTCACATCATGCTTGTCGAAAAAAGTTATCCAAAATATCTTTATAAATCTTTAACATATATCTAAGCAGGATGCGGCAATAAATGATCTACAAGGTTTATATTGCACAAAACTCAGCTCAATGGAAGTGCCCGTGATGTAAATATTATCGTCGTAGAAAATGCACTCGGCGACACGAGTTCAAATCCTGGACGAGACTATTTGAATTTCACATAGCACTAATACCCTTGGGAAAGGTATGAATCCAATTATTCTCCCTCCAGCTATGGATAAATAGTTGGGCAGACTAGGTTCTTCAGTCTTGGTTAGGCAACTAGTCTAGGAGAAGGAAAACTCTGAATTCAAACCAGTAAAACTCCGCTTAAAAATTGACCTTGTGTCATATCCTACCCGAGCGGAGGCGTTGGTAAATATGATAAAACTCAACCTAACCTAAACTTACCTAACTCTTGTCTTTAAATGAAGACTTCTTCTCTTGCCATTGTGATATTTACTTACCTATAGCGATATACCAGTCATTATTAACCAACGTTTAATCTGGCTTAAGGCTATGAACGATGGGCGTTTACTGAGGCTCAAACTCACTAAAGAGTTCAGTTACATAGCCATATACACGAATATGGCAATGTGCGAAATGGGTGAAATGGACATCAAATGTTCATTACGATAGTACATATAAAGAACATAGGAATCTCGGAATTCGAAAACACGTAACGACTTCTTGTTCAGGTACGAAACCTTTTTATTAACTTTGATTTAAAGGTTTCGACGTAAGGAGGAGAGACACAATCTTCTATGCTCCCTTATTCATTTGGCCTCCATCTCGAGCGGGCCCCATAAGGCGCAAGTTCAGCTCGCATCTGTGAGCTCCAAAAGTCGATCCTTCTCGTTTGGCGTCTAGTACCCAACTCAGTCTTTCTTCAGATTCTCATACAAACCTCCGCGCGCTTCTGGTGCGTGACGTCATCCGCACCCTGTCACCGCGTTTCGTCTCGGACTATTATGACATCTGAGTGACACCTCCATCTGCTTGAGCGCGCGCCCGCGTTAACACCTGCCTCAATGTTGCACCTAACTAACCCATGTGCTGAGCAGAAAGGTTCTCAGCCTAACTAAACTCAAAGGCATGAACCGAAATCCCTCGGCTATTATATAACAGTTCAATTGTCACCTATAATTAATTCTTGTGTCTGACTAAGTGAAATCTATTAAACACTTATACCAATATGTAACATTGTATTTCAGTAATTCAGTCCATTTACTGTTAAGTCAACATACACTTTCTTACTTGGTGATTGAGATGAATATTGTCGTCACTGAATCTCAGTGGAGACAATTTGGCTCCAAGGTTTTTAATGGTTGAGTTTAAGCTCATGTCAAGCAAGTGTTAACAAGAAAATCCTTAGACGTTAAGACGGCGGAAACTGCATTCGACTATTGAGCGTTGACTGCAAATAAAACACTCATACGTCTTCATAAAAGTCATCCAGAAAATCTTAGACAGAAAAATACAATGTCTGTTATTGTCAGCAAACTTTATTTGGGAGTAGAACAAAGTTAATTTCTCTGTATGAGGAGGGTCCGCATGGCGTAATGGACAAGGTACTGAACTGCAGTGGCGAAAAATGTGTGTTCGACCTCCAATAACGTTATTATATTCATGTTCGGATAATAGACATTCGAAATGTATGAACCCCATTATACGCCCACGTATGGATCAAATATTATCACTGCTGTTCTTTTACAAGGATGTCTTTGTGATTAGATAAAACCCCAAGGTTGATATAAATTTAAACGAAGAAGTCATCTCTGTTAGAGGCGGAGAATAAGAAGTTAAAGTCAAGTCGTTGTAGGACTTACGTTTTGGTTTGACTTGCTATGTATGTTACTTATTGAAAAATTGATATTAAAGATGAAAAATCTAAGTTTGAGTGATGATTTTCAAAGCAATGAATGATAATTACTAAAATTACTTCCAAGAAATTCACATGAATTAAGAATATTAATACAAACTGTAAAAGTATACGAAACGATAATTCGGTTTATTTGGTTATTCAGTTTAATGGCATATCAACTCCCTTTGGTTATTGAATGACAAATCCTATTTGTACACACACACACACACACCTATATATATATATATATATATATATAAAATTAACTTAAATTGCGAGTTGGAAATCTTCTACTAAAGTTTCATCTTATCGGATAATCAGGAAGCCTAACTCCAATTTTATAATTGGCTCCACTTGTGTTGAACACTTTTGTAATTGTAGCATTGTAGGATTCGCGGAAGGCTTTTAGTTTTCTTTTGACCAACTGACTGCGTATCCCTTGATTTTTTTCAAGGGGTCTGACGAGGTTGGCCTTTTCTTTCTTTTTGACCTATATTTTTTTCCTTTTCCCCCGGGCGGTGATTCGAGATACTTTTCTCTCTTGTTCCTGGCGGGGTTTTTTTCGTTTTTTTTTTCTGGTACCGTGAATGCTGGTAGATATTATATATATATATATATATATATATATATATATATATTAGTCATTTGCAACACACATGATTTGCAAGCAAATAGTTTATGGGTACCTTTTATTTTAAACAGTTTAATACTTTCAAGTATTGCTATCCAATGCTAATAATTCAATTCCATAGCCGAGTATAAATTCCGACGAAATACTTGATATTTAATTTCTATAAATACTCTTGGGAATAGGCATGAAACCAATTCTCCCAGTTGCAGGTAAAATAGCTGAACGAAGAAACCTGAACAGCTCAGACTTTTGACCTCCGTCACGTTGGGACTATCCCCCGCTCAAATCTCTGGTAGAAAAATCTAGGAACAAAACCTGAAGTTAGAATCTCTAAGGAAGTTTGATACTGACATCAATCTCGATTTGGCAAATCATACGACAACATTGCAACTAAAATGTATCGGTCATCGCTCGTCCCTTAAGACCAGTGGTTCCCAAAAGGTGTGAGAGATCATTTTAGGAGACGCGAAACAATTGGATTTGGTAATTTTGAAAAAACAATAATTAAATCTTAATTTTAAAACTTTTTTTGGATGAATATTCAAATTTATTTATTAGAAGAAAAAATGACACTTTTGTCAAATCAGCCAGCGTAAAAATTATAAGATAATATGGATAGCATTCAAATTAGCAACCGAAAATTTTTTGTACTATTTGTTCGTATTTAAAATTGTTTTTTCTTCCTTTTTATATCATTCCAAAATCAACTTAAATAAATCTGTTACTTAAATTTAGTATAAATTGCCTTGCTCGTTTCCATATGAGATATCATTTTCGTGTATATATAGAGGTGGTATGCAAGATAATATTATAAGTTCTCTAGGGGTATGGGCACCTCTGGAGGTGTAACGGTTAGCAAGCTAGACTAGCAAACCTACACGAGTGAGTTCGAGTCTCATTTGGCGCCCCATTCATTCGGCCTTGTGCCACATCGAAGCAGAGAGCTTTGTAAATTACTAAGTTCTCTAGGGGTGTGAGTCATAAAAAAAAGGTTAGAACCCCTACCGTAGACAACATCAGTAGAGGAGAGAACAAAATTTTGTAGCATCGTTGCAGAGGACTGCTATGTCGGTGATGGCTAATCGTTGGTTGGGGAAGTAGAAACACACACACACACACACACACAAAAATAAAACTCACCTCAAGTGTCAGGACTTTCGTCGCTTTATTCTTTCCCGTCAGTTTCTTATACCGTAGAAGTAAATGTGAATGCACAGCAAGGACGTCATGCTGCCTCATCCAAGTAGAAACCAGTTGTTCCCGTATCTTTGAATAGTTCTTCGTTTTCCATTTACGTTAATGTTTGTGTCCTCGTAACCCCACTAAAAAAAGAGGGCAAATCAAGAAATGCGTCGTCTAATATCATATTATACTATATTGGAGGTGCCCGTGGTGTAGTCGTTATCGTCGTAGGGAATGGACACGGCGACACGAGTTCAAATCCTGGACGAGACTGATTGCATTTCACATAGCACTAACACCCTTGGGAAAGGTATGAATCCAATTATTCTCCCTCCAGCTATGGGTAAATAGTAGGACAGACTAGGTTCTTCAGCCTTGGTTAGGCAACTAGTCTAGGAGAAGGAAAACTCTGAATTCAAACCTGTTAAACTCCACTTAAAAATTGACCTTGTGTCATATCCTGCCCGAGCGGAGAGGTTGGTAAAT
Source organism: Sepioteuthis lessoniana (assembly GCA_963585895.1). Classification (NCBI taxonomy): domain Eukaryota; kingdom Metazoa; phylum Mollusca; class Cephalopoda; order Myopsida; family Loliginidae; genus Sepioteuthis; species Sepioteuthis lessoniana. Next base: position 121,288,925 of record OY757907.1, read on the forward strand.
AGTATCGCATTTTTAAAATGTTAGTATCTATCAATGTCTCTTGATACGAGCTCAAAAACACGTTGGCAGCAGAGTTCTGTTCAAAATCATGAAAAATAAATGAGCCTCTCATCGACAATGAAAACTTCTAATTTTTTTGTTTCTTACAATCGCAACTTTTAATGGAAAGAAGGGATAGGAATAAACAAAGATATCTGAATCCTGGAGCAAAGTTTTAAAATGTTCTATGATCGTTTATTTATTTATTTTTTTTTATCTGAGCTCAGTTACGAGGTATCAAGTATGAAATGGCTAAAGAATCCCAGATTTTAAAAAGAGAACTGAATAGACAATGGAAACTTCGGTTAAAAGTGTATACTACCTCTTGCAAAAAAAAAGACTCATTATATTTATAAAACGTTTTTTTTTTTCCGTTCGTCTATTTTTCGTACATTAAAAAAAAGCACAAATCTGAGAAAAAACCATATTCTATTTGAGAGCCAAACTTTCTGACTTTATGGAACATACACAAAAAAAAGTTAATTAAGATACTTTATCTTAATCAATAACCGAGATTTTTTTTAACATAAAGAATCAACTGCTCAGCAAATCGACTGAATGTCCTTGTTCTTTTTTGTAACTTGTATGTAGTGACTAACTAGCTATTCTCCAGAGAACAATCCACCCGAATCAAGTCCATATATTGATCCGGGTGGATGGTTATCAAACGGAGCCAGCTGAAAAACGGAATCCACATCAAAGCTGGCGTTCCATTGGCAATGAAAAATCGATCCGTAATAGTATTGATTAAAATCAAACTTTGATAGTAAACATGGCGTACTCCGGTTAAATTAACCAAACACGAACAGATGAAAAGAGAATATATATATATATATATATATATATATATATATATATATATATATATATATAGCCTAATCTCACATGTCTTGGACAGTCTCAACATGAAATAAGCAGAACAACTTAATCACCTCGTATAAACAAAATCCCGTGCCTCTACATCAGTCATGGGTATATCTCTTTATCTACACAAATCCATTAATAATAATCTACTGATCCATTCATCGACCAGCTTTGTAAGAAGAATGGATAAAGATTATCGTCAAAAGAAATAGAATCGGGGATACGGGTTCAAATCCTGGAAGAAACGGTTTTCCTTACAATTCACACTAGCGCCATAAGAAAAGGTATCAACCCGTCTTTTTTTTACCCCTATCTATAAGTAAATTGTTGGAAAGACTGACTTCTTTACACCAGGTTAGACAACTAGTACAGGAAAAGGAAAACTCTGAATTCTAACCGGCTGGTCTCTGATTAAAACTGACCTTATACCACATCCTGCTAATGGGGGGTATATAATTTGCAACAGGGATAGCAGGGTTCAGAAAAAAGTGGAATCTAAATACTGATTTTCAAGGAATAATTTATTAATTTGTGTAAAGATTCAAGTGTAGGCACCATATACGAGGATCATTAAATACGTTTCCAGACTTTTTCGTATGGGCACTTTTATTGATAGTACACACATGAAACTCTAGTCCCCTTCAAAAGAAATCTCTTCCGGCTGCCATGCACTTGTTGTACCGTTCCAACAACTTCTGGAAGGCCCCATGGAAGTCCTCTTGTGTCAGCGTTTTAATAACCTTCATCACAGCCTCTTTCATCTCCTCAATTGTCTCATAACAACAGCCTCTGAGCTTAGGGAATAACCAAAAGTCACAGGAAGGCTGTGGAACTGTCTTGATGCCCATCTTGGTCAAATAGTCTGTGACAAGGATGGAGTTGTGGGCTGATGTATTGTCCTAGTGGAAATGCCACTGACCTTATTTGAAGAGTGCTGGCCTCTTTCGACGGAATCTCTTGCTGAAATCCCTTAAAACCTCAACATACTAACCCTAACCCTTTGACTAATCAACTTTAGTTTTTTGACTTCCTTACTTCTCCTACACCTCTCATTATACCTCATAGACTCCCTGCCTTCCTTGAATCTCTTATGCCACTCAATTCTCGATTTGTGCAAGATGGTTGAAAAGCGGTCTGAAACATTCCATACATTTCTGTGGCATTTTTCCAAGTTTAAAACAGAATTTTATTGCATATCATTCGTCTAAAGTTTCCTCACGTCTAGATTGCATTTTTGAAATTCACCAGTTGCGACAATCAGGCTTTAGTAGGGTGTATTCCAATTGCTGCTGTAGCTGTTCATCTGAACCTGAAATCATAAAAATTGGCCAGTCATCTCATAGCAAAATGAGATATCAATAACATACTGAATTTTCAAGAGTCTCCAACAGTTTTAAATGCCTGTAAAAATAAGTCTGGAAACTTATTGAAAGCACCACGTATATATATATATATATATATACATATATATATATATATATAACTGTTGTCGTTTATTTTGTTTTATTTTAGAAAAATAATTGAAATTTAAGAATCAGCATTTTTTAAAAATTCGCAGATAGAAAACAGATTTTTTTAGCATTTTAATCCGATGTAGTAGTATCATCTGTGATGCACCTATTTCGCGGGCTATTCATTGTCTCTCTACAACAATTTGTGCTATTTTTAAATCTATTGGCTGCCCGGCTTGGTCTAAACCGTACAAGCCAGTAATCAGTTGTACAAAGAAAATAAATGACAAGAAAAAACAACTATACTAATCTAATTAGAATATAAAACAATGTTAGAATGTGACCCAAGACGTGTTAAAAATTACTGAAACTGAAGTTTTATTTACCAAACCAAAAATGGACAATGTGTGAACGTTGATTTTCCTCAAAATAGTTCTCTTAGCATTTGAGTTTTTCTTTGGTTGAAGCTAATCTGAAACTTCTCTTTTCATATCATTTTGGCTCTTATTTTTTATACAACGTTTTCTTGAGTCCTTTGAACCAAGAAATCCTTAGTCTAAATTTACCTTCTGCCGTTTGAAACTGATTTCCGCTCCGGTAATCAGGTTGTGCTGTGGAGTTAAAAATAATCTTTATACCACCTTTATACCAGTTTATCGAGCTTAAAAAATTACGAATCAGTTTTTGTGAAACATCGAAAGTATGAATTTATTTTAAATACAACATAAATTTTGGTGAAATATTAGCTTATTGTTCATTCTTTCTTCCAATTGCTGTTAAAAAGATGAATCCTCATGACCTTGTGCCAGATTATGCAAAACTAGCTATTGATACCCAAGTCTCTTTACTTATATCAATCTTTCTTGAAAATTCTTTTATTTATTATTTCTTTGTGAATAAATATTTATTTGTGCATATATTCATTTATTTAAACCCGATGGAATTTTTAGCATTAAAAAGAAAGAAAAAGATGCTGGTTGAATTTCAGTCATTTTCTTTAAAACAAAAGCCGGCATCATGGCTAAAGTGCTAACCTAGGGTGTTGAAGTAAGTGGGTTCGAAACCTATTAGTACTAGTACGTTCACCTTCATACTAAAAATACCCTTGGTATAGTTTGAATAGTATTTGTATTGTTTTTTTTTTCCAACCGGAAATTAAAGGCATAAAGTATGGATAATAAAACTTATTTGAAACGGTAAACGGTGACAATTATTAGAGATTATGGCTTTTAAAGTGAGTGAAAGTCATAATAATCTTTCGATGGCTGTATTTTCTCCAATCAATTGACACCACCCTGATAGATGAGTTACATTAGTTTCTTGACTCAACTAATGTTATCCTGGCCGTTGATCGGTGGGGTTCTTCAGGGAATTGCACGAGAATGCGACGAGCTATATTAAACAAATCCTGAAAGAAACATCTCACAAAACAGAAGTTCTACAACCACCTACCACCCATCCCTAAAACCATCCAAATAAAAGGGACAAGACATGTGGGACATCGCAATAGAAGTAGACACACTCGACGAAAAGGAAAGAGAGGATTGACCTCTGTATGAATCCAGACTAAACTGAAAACCATTTAAACACGAGTGAGTTAGAGTCTCATTGAGTACCCCATTCATATGTTCTCTGACGAAAGCAACACTCTAGAAACATGCACGTGTGTAAGAACGAAATAAGCAAATATATCTTTAAAGAATACAAATCTTTTCGTGGACTAATTCATTTAAAGATATTTTTCACTCTTTGGACCCACAACGAAAAAAATTATATATATATATAATATATATATGCTCCCCTACCCCTGTGGGGTTGAGCTCTCTAGCGAAGCAAGTAATGGTTCCCAATAGCGTAAAGCAAGGCTCTTAAAAGGAATTGAGCTCTCGGTAGCCGTTAAGCGGATATATGTAAACAAAACAAATGTGATACATAAGCGTTTAAATTTTCTTCGCTTGCGCTGGTTTCCTCGTGGCTGAATGGTAAAATCTTGGATTGGCGTTTCAGTCAGCCAGGTTTCGATCTCGGGAATCTAGCCGGTCTAGCCACACTGAAGAGTTCTGATAGAACGAAACAGTCTGTCTGAGGATGACAATATATATATATATATATATATATATATATTATAATGGTGTTGGTTGTCACTAAATCACTTTGTGGGTTTGTGTCGAACCAAGTGCAATATAATTTGGAGAGTGCTCAATATTTAGGATAGAGCTATTATATGATAATAATAAATGAATGTATATTAGATATATATAATTAATTCATGGAATTTAGTCTGCGACCCCTGTGTTTCAAGGAATTTTTTGCAAAACAACAATCATCAGTCACTTAACAAAATGGAATGAATCGAAAATCGAAAAAATACAGTCAATTTTCAATTCATTTCATTTTCTTAACTGCCTGATGATTGATGTTTTTTTTTTCAGAAAACTCCATGAAACCCAGGGGTCACAGTGTAAAATCCATGAATTATATATATATATATTATTTTTTTAAAAAATTGGTTTGTAGATGTTTTTAATCAGTTGTTAGATCACATTTGTTTGCAGCGAGTTAAATGCTATCAAGGATTATTATGAAACAATAATAATTATACTTAGAATTAATCATTTGTTTTCCCTCTGTTAGATAGTTTCAAGTATTGCTATTTATAAATTATAATTCCCATGAATTTGGAGGCGTTTGCTGAAAAGTATTCTGGATATTGGGTCTGAGAGCTTCTACCTCAAGCCCTGTAACAATTTGTTTCAGATCTGATCTCTAAGTTCTATTTCCCCCTGAAAGTAAATAAAATTAGCATCTACAAGAACAACACTTCCGAAGTATGTTTTAGGATATTTTATTCCTTTTATTTTTATTTTAGGTTAAGCTGACTTCTGTTATATATATATATATATACATATATATATATATATATATATATATTGTCATCCACAGACAGACTGTTTCGTTCAATCAGAACTCTTCAGTGTGACTAGACTCGCAGGACGCTCGAAGATTAGATTAAGTCTCAGACCTCTCAGCCACCAAGCGGACCACGTTGGCAAAGGGAATTTCTAAGGTATTTATTTAGCAACAACAGCAGCAGCAACCGTTTGTTTACATTTTTTATACCCTATCAGCTACCAGAGTGCTCAATTCTTTCGAAGAGCTTTGCATTATGCGAGCGGCGGCCGACAATTCCTTCGCCAGAGTGCTCAATGGGGGAGCATATATATATATATATATAATAATTCTATTTATCAGCTGACTTTTGTTATATATATTCATAAGCTGACTTCTGTTATATATATATATATATATATATAGTATTATTCAGTCCAGTTAAACCAGAGTTGGGAGTAATTCCTTCAGGACAAGAAAATCATTCAAGAGCTTAACATTTAAATTTTCCTAGTTTCTTCGTGTTTTTGGTCTACATCAGAAACGCAAAACAGGATGGAAATAAATTTATAATCCTAAAATAACCGGTCTTTGGTTTTTTCTTTAAAATATATATATATATATATAATTCTATTTATCATGTATTCCTATCATATAAGAATATTTAGCACTCAGCAGTATGGTTTCACATAACACATAATTATTATCCTTCGTCAATGATTGAATTTCTTTTTGAGTCAAACATGATACCCTAACAGATACAACTAATCAAAAACACGACAGGCTGTAAGAATCAAACATATTTAATATATGATTAGATATCTTAAGAAAACCTTTCAAAATTTGATAAATTTTCCAACTTTGCCCAATGCTTTTCTTGTAGAAAAAAATTGTCTTTTGTCAATCTTTGACACTTGAAAATAGATCGATTCTTCTTTCTTGAAAAAGGCTTCTTGTTTGGAGGATAGCTACTGTCAATCCACTGACTGACAGTTATTTTGAAAGAAATAATTCCCGACATAGTTAATGTTTCCCAAATCACCGCATCACAATGTTAAAATTGTTAAATGAATAAATAGTTTCGTTGCATCGTTTTTTTTTTTTAAATATACAATCTTGAAAATATGCGTACTTATCCTTGTTTTAATCGAATGCAAGCTAAGCATTTTTGATCATGTAGAATAAAACATTTTCTTGCAAATATTTTCAAAAATAGTCACTGAAATGATTAATTCTTTATTTTCATCTTTTAGGTAAGTGAAGACAAACATTTTTTTTCTCCGTCAACCGATCCTGACACGTAAGTTTGACTTTTAACATTGTTTTTTTTTCTCTTATATAAAATGAGCGCATTTATTTACAGATATCCATTTAAAGATTTATTCAACACACAAGCACAGCCACCCTCTCTCTCTCTCTCTCTCTCTCACACACACACACACACACATATATATATATATATAAACATTCTCACTTGTACACATTCACACACAAATACACACACACGCATATATATATATATATTGGTTGCAAAATATTTCAAAAAGTTAGACGATTAATTCTCTGCATTATACATAATATGCAAAAAATGTGTTTTTCAACATAATCTCCTTCCTTTTTAGTGAATCTGTTTAAGTAAAGAATTTTGATCCCACAGATGGAACATTAAGCAGTGATAATTTCGGAACATAATTGATCTACAAGTTTCTATCATACTTCGTATTTATAGTTCCAATCAGGTAATAATATCAAGAAAAACTACGTTTCTGTAAACTGTATGATTTCAGAGAATTCAAACCAGCTTTACTGTGCTAAAAATTGACCATGTGTCACATCCTGCTTATAGCGGAAATATTGGTTAAATAGACAACGATAAACTCGGAGTATATCGGACAAATTTGGATGAAATTTGCCATGCAAATTCCCATGAATTTTGAGGAGTTTGTTTAACAGTATTCTGGATATGGGGTCTGATAGCCTCTACCTCAAGCCCTGTAACAATTTGGTTTAAATCTGATCTCTAAGTTCTATTTCACCCTGAAAGTAAACAAAGTTGGCATCTACAAGAACAACACTTCAGAAGTATGCTTTAGGATATTTTATTCCTTTTATTTTTATCTCAGGTTAAGCTGACTTCTGTTATATATATATATATATATATATATAGTGTTGGGTAGAATTGAAGTGGGGTCAATATTGCATTATTATATTACTGACGTCTTCTTACTTTTGCTTCATTCTTGATGCAATTCCCTGGATTATTTTCTTGTAGTTTGTACAGACATGTGCATTTCCTTCTTTCTGCAATGCAGTAATCAAATTGAAACGTGTCAATTTTTGTAGATTCCGACGCTGGATGAAAAGCTTGGGGTAAACATATCGATGTCTTTGTATATCTTAGGGTGAGTGAATGTGTATGTTTGTTTGTATACGCGTGAGTATTTCTACAAAGAAATCCTTTCTCAGCTGATGGATGTTACTTGTCTCGTTGGATTATACTTTTCTTTATTTTCTTTTCTTTATGCAAACATTAATTAACCTTGCCCTATCCCATACCCTAAGAACAACAATATAATGATTAGCAAACATTGGCAAATTAACATACGAGCAAACATCCTAATGACGAATACTGTTTGCGATTCGATTTAAGTAATTATTTCTGCTTTATTTCTTTTTTTTTTTTTTATTTCCACTTAAACTAGCGTTTACTGCGCATCTCAGTAGCAACTTCCGAAACGAACGGGACTTTTATGTTAGAAAATCAAGATTCAGTTTTTATTGGTATTGTTATGCTATCACTCTGTTTTTCAGCTGTGCGTTGCTGGAACGCTTCTTTTCAGCGGAGAATCAGTTGGTAAGCAGATGATGACTAATGTAAGTAGTTCCATCTTTAACGGATTTCCCACGCATTTGAACTTGTACCAGAATGAACTAAGATCGTCGATTTATTGATTTTAACGACATGTCAACTGCCTCCGGTTAATCTATGCCGAGAGTTTAGTTTGGTTATTTTGTTTTATGTCATATCAACGTTCATGGGTAATTTAATGGTAGTGAATAGTAGTAATAGGCTTAGCGCGAACATAAAGGGGTTCATACCTTTCTCTAGGGTATTAGTCCGAAAGTGAACGCCGTTGTATGACCTTAGTTCATACACGTTTACTACTATATTATAGTTCAGTATTTTAGCCACAACGCCTGAGGGAATACTTCAAGGGTTTAGGGAATCGCATTGATTGTACGTCTATATTTACAATTTTTGTGAATGTTTTACCCAACCCCTCCGATACTCTTAGGATATGACACGATTCAATTTTTTACAAAGTACCGCTGGTTCGAATTCAATCTTACTTCTCCAGGACTGGTTACCCAACCATGGCTAAAAATCAGTCTACCTTATTATTTATTCATAGCTGGGAAAAGAACATGCGGATTCATGTCTTTTCAAATAGGTATTAACGCAACGTGAAACGCAAGCAGCCTCATCGAGAATATGAATTCAGGTCACAGTTTCCATTTTCTTCGATTATAACCGTGACGCTAAGTGCGGCTCAAGGGGTTTTTTTGAACAGTATTTTTTTTACTATCAATTTTTTTTTCTCACAGATGATATCAAAAAATTTGCACACAGTTCTCTGGTTTCAAGTTTCCTATCTAAGTAAGTTAGCCGAATGTTGTCGATGGTGATCAAAGGCTCCCTTTTAGATAGGATGAGGAGCATGCAACTGCTTTCTCTGGATTGCTCCACTTTACCCTTGATCTGTTCTTTATAGTACTAAAAGTTAATTAAGGATGCATAAAGTACTATTTTTTGAGTCTTTGGTATGACTCGACCTAGGATTGAACGACAATCTCCTGGGCCAATGGACAACACTCTTGACAATACGTCAATTGGACGATATCCCGTCTCATTCAAATAACTTTAGAGTTTCTAGTAATTATCTTAGAGTTGTTGCATTAATTGCAATCATGTTTGCTTTGTTTGAGTGTGTGTGTGTGTGTGTGTGTTTTGGAACCTCTTTTCTCTACTTCCCCCACAACGCCAAGCGGCCATTTTTTTGCACCCACTTTTCTCTACTTTCACTTCATCGTTAAGCGGCCTTTTTTTTGCACCTTCTTTTCTCTACTTTCCCTCCTACGCCAAGCGGTCAATTTTTTACGACTTCTTTTCTCTACTTTCCCTCCCACGTCATGAGGTCATTTTTGCGCCTTTTTTCTCTACTTTTTCTACAACGCCAAGCGGCCATTTTTTTGCACTTTCTTTTCTCTACTTTCACTTCATCGCCAAGCAGTCATTTTTTGCACCTTCTTTTCTCTACTTTCATTCAAACTCCAAGCCGCCTTTTTTTTTTGCACCCCCTTTTCTCTACTTTCACTTTATCGCTAAGCAGCCTTTTTTGCACCTTCCTTTCTCCAACGCCAAGAGGCCATTTTTTGCAACTTTTTTCTATACTTTCCCTCCTATGCCTAGAAGTCATTTTTTGCACCCCCTTTTCTCTACTTTCATTCAAACTCCAAGCCGCCTTTTTTTTTGCACCCCCTTTTCTCTACTTTCACTTTATCGCTAAGCAGCCTTTTTTGCACCTTCCTTTCTCCAACGCCAAGAGGCCATTTTTTGCAACTTTTTTCTATACTTTCCCTCCTATGCCTAGAAGTCATTTTTTGCACCCCCTTTTCTCTACTTTCATTCCAACGCCAAGCGGCCTTTTTTTGCACTTTCTTTTCTCTACTTTCACTTCATCGCCAAGCAGTCATTTTTTGTACCTTCTTTTCTCTACTCTCACTACAACGCCAAGTGGTCATTCATTGCATTGTGTGATAAAAAAATCAGTATTTCTTTACTATTTTTCATTAATTTTCCTTGAATGTTTTATCTGACCATTGCATTTTTTTCAACTATACACATTTTTTGCTATGATCCGACAAGAGGAGGAGAAATGACATTTTCTTTGTTTTATATTTTTCCAGAGGTCAAACTTTTATCTCTTTCTTGTTTAAAGAAAACGATTTTAAAACAATTTATTCATTCTCACACATACACACATACATGCATATATATATGTTCGGTTAGGAGGTGCCCGTGGTGTAATGGTTATCGTCGTAGGAAATGAACACGACGACACGAGTTCAAATCCTGGACGAGACTGATTGAATTTCACATAGCAATAATACCCTTGGGAAAGGTATGAATCCAATTATTCTCCCTCTAGCTATGGGTAAATAGTAGGGGAGACTGAGTTCTTCAGCCTTGGTAAGGCAACTAGTCTAGGAGAAGGAAAACTCTAAATTCAAACCTGTTAAACTCCACTTAAAAATTGATCTTGTGTCATATCCTGCCCGAGCGGAGGGGTTGGGTAAATAAATATATGTTTGGTTCGATTCGGCTTTTAGGCATATCAATCATTGTAGGCTATTCATTCCCAGATCCACTTTTATATATATAAATAGTTCTATTTCAAACAATTCTGTTTAACATAAGTACACACTGCAGTTCTATTTGATCCATTGAGAGGACCCTATCAGGTACTACCATTCCGAATCAGAATAATAGCAATAAAGGAGTACCCCACATTCCAAAAGTTCCATCATTACTGGAGCCTTAACATCAGATTGTGTAGTATCATATCCTGAACACTCGTTCTAGAAATCTTACCTCACCGCAGAAATGCAGTAGGTGTATTCTGCAGCCCCAGCCGACTGGGCCATACAACTACACACACACACTATATATATATATATATATATATATATATATATATATATATATATATATCATCATCATCATCATCATCATGTCGTGCTGGTAGCAGGGATATCCCTGACCCTATGTCGCCACTTTTCCCTATCGTTCATCGCCTCTGACAGGTCTTCTGGACTACATCCCGTATCCTCACATAGTTGCTGTATGTATGTTCGTGCTGGTCGTCCTGCTTTTGCTCGGCCATATGTGGGTGTCCATAAGAGTACAACACTTATGAGTTCGTCCCTGATTCTCCAGCAGTGTCCTGCATGTTTGGTTTGTCTAACTTGAATAGTTTTCGTGATAGGAGGCAGGTGGCCGTACAGTTGGTGTCTTGTGGAGTGTTGCTGCCAGGACTTGTTCAAGATTGCTCGCAGATATATATATGTGTGTGGGGGGGGTGATAGAACGACGGAGACGAAAGGCTGGATGCACCCGCGTATGTAAAATGGAGTACCTGAAAAACTAAACTAAAAAACAAGAAAAAAAAATTACTATTTAAAAGCGTGTAATCCTTCTTTTAGGCTAAATAATGGATAGATTCTTCGTCGAAGTTTTGTGGTCGATATGTTAATAAATCTATCCAGACTGGCCTCAGAGTTCTCCATAACTGATTTGTATTTGTTAGCTATGGTTACTGATAATATAATGAGGCTGAAACTTGCACCATATATACTCAATGGGACCAATAGTATAAAGTTCGCCGAATATTATTGAAAGCAATTATGTATTTCACACACGACTGGGATAGCATTATCTCGTTTAAACAAACCATCACTATGCGAGATGTGACAAATACTAAGGTGTGTAAATTGTCTATAACAAGATCTGTGCGAATCACACCCTTTATGAGAGATTCCTGTTGTACAAGTTGTCTTGGCAAACTACACAACTTAACACTCTCAAAATCATAACAACGTTAATTACAATTATTATGCAAACCGTCTGCTGGCAGCCTAGATTCATAGCCTCATGCAATTAACTCCACACAGAAATTCATTTTTTGACTAAAAGAAAGGAGGGGTGAATCATATGGCCAGACGACACGGGTCAATGGGGAGGTCCAGCAACCGATACGATATTCATGTTATATATCATGTTATATATCATGTTATTCCATATACAGGAATGATGATTGATAGTTTGAGCGATACCGGAGAAAAGTTGTAATATGTTTGGAAGAGTAGACTCCGCGGCGTTCTGGTTAAAATACTAGACTGTGATATCATAATAAGCGAGATCCAACTCCAGTCTCCCTATTACGTTCACTTTCGGAATAATACCCTTGTGAAAGGCACGAACTCTTTATCCCCTAGTTATGGGTTAAATAGTACTACGACATCCAACAAAGATGACCTTAGCATCAAATTTCCCACAAAGGTTGATTTGCCATTAAACAAAAAGACCGAAATCAATATGACTGGATGCAGGCTGCTCCGATGAGGTAAAATTCTTTAGTCAAAATCAACGTTCTTCTTTTATCGCTTGTTGGCGATTGCAGTTGTCATATATACTCAATGTCTGTCCGGAATTCCTATATTGCTGAAATAGATTTGTTACACCATAATTATACACACAAAATAGGGACAAATTTTTATGATCTAAAGGTCCTCATAACTGTTGAATAACGGTGCGAAAATGCTGACATTGATTCGTGGCTAAATCTGTCCAAACTCCTCTCATCACAGTTAATACCTTGACGATAGATGAGAACGTCCTTTCGGTACTAACATCTAACGGCAAAACAATATGTCTGTCCGATTCTTACAGCTAACAAAGTTACACTGCCAGAGACAAAGAAATTTTCAAGCTTATCGCGCTAACTATTATTTGAGGATACTATATATATATATATATATATATATATATATATATATATATATATTAAATGGGAATTAGTATCTCACATTCTTACTTTTGTCTCATTACATATTAAGTACAAGGTGCATAAGATAAGTTTCCAGACTTTTTTCGTATGGGCACTTTTATTGATAGTAAACACATGAAACTCTTGTCCCCATCCAAGTAATATCCTTCGGCTGATATTCATTTGTTGTACCGTTCTAAAAAATTCTGGAAGGCCCCATGGAAGTCCTCTTGTGTAAGCGTATCAATGACCTTCGTCACAGCCTCTTTGATCTCCTCAATTGTCTCATAACGACAGCCTCTGAGCTTAGAGAATAACCAAAAGTCACAGGGAGCAAGCTCTGGACTATAGGGAGGGTGAGGAACTGTCTTGATGCCCCTCTTGGTCAAATAGTCTGTGACAAGGATGGCGTTGTGGACTGGTGCATTGTCCTGGTGGAAATGCCACTGACCCGATTTGAAGTGTGCTGGCCTCTTCCCTAGGAATCTCTTGCTGAAATCCCTTAAAACCTCAACATACTAACCCTAGCCCACAACATACTAACCCTTTGGCCCATCAACTCTGGTGTATTGACTTCCTTACTCCTCCCACACCTCTCATCATCCCTCACAGACTCCTCGCCTTCCTTAAATCTCTTATGCCACACAGAAACTCATGCTCCATTCATGCAAGATGCTCCAAAAGCAGTCTGAAGCATTTCATACGTTCCTGTGACATTTTCTCCAAGTTTAAAACAGAATTTTATTGCATATTGTTCTTCTAAAGTGTCAGATTGCATTTTTGAAATTCACCAGCTGTTACAATCAGGCTTTAGTAGGGTGTATTCCAATTGCTGCTGTAGCTGTTCATTTGAAGCTGAAATCATAAAAATTAGTCAGCCATCTCATAAGATGTCTAGCAATAACATACTGAATTTTCAAGAGTCTGCGACAATTTTAAATGCCTGCACGAAAAAAGTCTGGAAACTTATTGAATGCCCCTCGATATATGAAACTATTAGTCATGAGATAAAGGTAAGATCAGTTCTATTTCAACCAATTCAGTTTAGCAGGAGTACACAGTTTAATTGTCAATAAGTACAGTATATGAAAATAGTTCTATTTCAAACAATTCAGTTTAACATAAGTACGCAGTTTAAATGTAAGTTAAGTTTAATTGTGAAAAACATTTCAATTTCAAGCTATTCAGTTTAATCAAGCAGTTCTAATTCAGCTGATTCAGTTTAGTATAAGTACAGATTTTCTTTACACACAGTTAAATGTCAAAACATTTCTATATTAAACAAATCAGTTTAGTGTAAGTATAGTTACAATGTCAAAAACAATTCCATTTCAAATAATTCAGTTTAGAATAAGCACGCAGTTTAAATGTAAGTACGGTTTAATTGTCAAAAACATTTCTATTTTAAACTAAAATTTAGTGAAACAATTCAGTTTAGCATAAGTATTCCGTTAGTTCTATTTAACCCATAGATAGGGCCCTATAAGGTGCTAACACGCTAGGCCAGAGTGGATTTGGGAGCAATGGCAATGAAGGGGTGCTCCGCGTTTCCCAAAGCCCCAGAATCACTGGAAGCTCACCATCAGATTGTTTAGTATCATATACAGGACACTCATTGTGGTGGGGGGTCTTACCCCTTTGCAGAAGTGCAGTCGGTGTATTCTAAAGCCCCAGCCGACTGGGCAAGTAAACTTCAATCAAAAGCTTTTTAAGCATTTGTTTTTTCTCATCTTTTTAAAAACAAAGATCCAAATATGAGTTTATTTGTTCAAACAGTTTTCATTTTTCGATAAATTTACTAATAATAATCTCAAAAAATGATTGTGTTTTCTATTTTATTGAAAACACAGGAAACTAACAAATTTCTTTAAACATTCCAAACGATTTCTTAATCTCAGCAATACATACATACATATATATATATATATATATATAGCCTTGGGATTTCAATCGCCAGATCGGCTCAATCGAGTAAAAACTTATTCAGGCCATTAAAGTTATTCTTCTGGTCAAAAATTCCAATGAAATGTGTCTCTTCAAATACAAAAAAAGGAAAACTGATTCTTTTAACAACCCAAAAGTGTGCCATTGAAGGTTCACAAGTTAGTAAGAATGACCTACAATGACATTTGTGAATAATTTGGTCTGGTGCCTGGCGCCTGACAATCGTCTGCTTAAAGAAAAGGGAGTCGCATCACAAAAATATACTGCAATCATCAAAAGAAGATCTGACAAATGGAATTTCGAATGAGCCCACTTCTCTCCCTTGAACGTCTGGTCATTGTAAACATTCATATGATTTGCGCTATCACAGTGGAACTAAAATGTCTCTTTTGTCCAAATTGAAGACGCTCAAAGATTTTTAGAAATTCATTTGGAAAAATTACTCTTGACTCAATATCTACTTTCACACCTTGCTTATGAAAAGTGAAAACGAACATTTGAAAGAAAGAAAAAGAAATGCATTATTCTGTCAACCAGGCACCGAAAAACATATTATACAAGTAAGTAATAGTCATATTTTCTTCTCTTATTTCTTACCTCTTAGAATGTCTGCACTTATAGTAAAATCATTGACTATTATTGACTGAAAATGGAATCGGTCGAGTAAAAGGATTTTGTGGCGGGTAAATTTTCCCTCACTCTCGACAGCAGGTTGAGTGATTTCTTTTTCAAATTTCAAAGGCTATATATATATAGTCATCCACAGACAGACAGTTCTATTAGAACTCTTCAGTGTGGCTAGACACGCAGGACGCTCGAAGCCGAGATCGAAACCCGTCCAACTTTACGTTAGACTGTACTTCAGACCACTCGTCCACCAAGCGGACCACGTTGGCTAAGTGAATTTTAAGATATTTTTATTTTTAGAAACAGCAGCAGCAGCAGCCTTTGTTTACATTTTTATACCCTATCGGCTACCAGAGTGCTCAATTCTTTCGAAGAGCTTTGCATTACGTTAGCGGCGGCCGACAATTCCTTCGCCAGAGAGCTTAACCCCCCATGGGGGAGCATATATATATATATATATGTGTGTGTGTGTGTGTGTGTGTGTGTGAAGGATTGGATAAAACACTGATCTATATATTTAATAAATTGTATGTCTTTAACTTGAATAAAAGTTTGTCTTTTACTGTAAGGAAAGATAATATTAGAGGGTAAATATTCTCCAATATTTACAAGAAAGAAAAATTCATGGGAATCAATGTAGCGTATTATGTTATCTAAATCTAATTGATAGAGTTTATATGCGTAAGCACTTTCTATGGGTAATTCACTATGTGAAAAAAAAAGAAATTATAATTTACGCACTTATATGTTAATGGATGCAGCAAAAAAAAATCAGCCGAGAAAACATTGTGATATTAATATGAGCATGTTCATATAAACAATATTTTCGTTCAGTTTAGATTCACTCTGGCCCAGAGTGGTAGCACCTGTGGGGTCGTTTCTTTGGTTCAAATAGAACTATTTGACATTTAAACTGAGAGCAAACAAATGACTTGAGCTAAATTGAATTGTTAGAAATAGAACTGTTTGGTCATTTAATTGGGTGTAAACAAATTACTGATGTTTAATTGAATTGTTTGTGATATATAACAATACTTGAAACGATTTAACTGTTTGCAAACGAATGAAGAATGTTGAGTAGGTTAATTAATACTTGTAACCACTTCCCTGTCTGCAAAAACTGGTAAAGATTGAATTAAATCATATTAGTCAGGATGCACAAAAAAAAGAAGCAGAAGGTACCCCGCAAAAAACAATTACCGACGCCGACTACGCCGATGACATAGCGATACTGGCAAATTCACCCAACCAAGCCAAAACACCACTGCATAGTTTGGAACGAGCCGCCGCAGGCATTGGCCTCCATGTCAATGCACACAAAACTGAATAAATGTGTTTTAATCAAACAGGCGACATTTCCACACTAGACGGAACATCTCTGAAACTGGTAGACAAATTCACCTACCTAGGAAGCAGTGTCTCATCAACCGAAAAAGACATCGACACGCGGCTAACGAAGGCATGCGTGGCTATCGATAAGCTATCGATCATATGGATATCAGACCTGACCGATAAAATGAAACGCAGTTTTTTCCAGGCAGTGGTCCTATCGATACTGCTGTATGGATGCACCACTTGGACGCTAACAAAAAGGCTCGAGGAAAAGCTAGACGGCAATTACACAAGAATGTTGCGAGCAATATTGAACAAGTCCTAGAGGCAACACCCTACAAAGCACCAACTATACGGCCACCTGCCTCCCATCACGAAAACTAGCCAGAGGAGATGAACGATAGGGAGAAATGGCGAGAGAGGGTCAGGGATATCCGTGCTAGCGGCACGACATGATGATGATGATGATGATGAAGAATTGAGAAGAAATAATAGCAATGCTAGGGTGCGAAAAATTATTTCTTATCCGTTTGAAAATGAAATTATCAATAAATTAATCACTTACATACCATGTATATCTATTTAAATGTGGGCAAACAAAGGACTGGTATTAAATCATCACTGTTACATAGCCATGCATGAAACCGTTTTACTGTTTGCAAACAGATGATTAATAGTAAATAGAATTATTTTTAACTGCATATCACACTTCTAGGGTTTATTTTTATTAATAAAAATTCATTTCTAAGAAATTCACCAAGCTGACCACGTGCGGTACTTGATTTGGCCGGAGTAGAGAAGGGAGAAGTAATCCTAGACAGTGCGGCACCAAAAAAAGGACGTCGTCCTTTTTGCCAAGAACAGCTCTTTGACCGTCAGTACGAATTCGGGGACCGAACTGAGAGCACGAAAAGCTTAAGCTAAATGCGGTTCGACTCGCTTCTTGAATGGGGCTTCCCAAGAAATAAAAGTAAAATAAAATGAAAGTCGACTACTCAAATTGTACCAAGTTAAACGACTGAAAGAAAATTCAACCGAGAATTTTGCTGAAAAGTAATTTAAAGAGGACTCGCAATTAAATGAACTCTGAAGCATTTCTACACAACAAAACAAAAAAATAAATAAATAAAAGAAAAGAAAAATACTCAAATTTAAAGAATTTTGTGTCCCGGCCACTCTCTCAGATAAGTCCCTGCAAATTGCACTAAAATTTGCAACACTTTATCTTTTCTCTCCCTTTCTTTCTTGTTTCTTTTGTATAAAATTCCCCTTTAAAGACTTTATTGTTATCTTTTTGAATCAGTATCCGAACTAGAAAGCTGTTGAACTTACTGTTTAAACTTACCGTTTGAAATTACCGTTTAATATGGCTCACTAAAGCCCCTTAAAAAACATTACCCAGTTGAATATTAAACTTGCCTATAGTGTCACTCACTTCATCAAAATTTATTCCCTCCAAAATAGCTTTATATAGAAATCTTATTCCTTTAAATTTCTTCATATTTAATGCAAAATCCATCCTTCTAGAGAAACAATTGTTGTACTATTTAACCCAAAGATGGAAGGGTATGGGAGTTTATCCTATTTACGAACCCCTCCGCTTGGGCAGGATATGACACAAGATCAATTTTTAAGCGGAGTTTAACAGGTTTGAATTCAGAGTTTTCCTTCTCCTAGACTAGTTGCCTCACCAAGGTTGAAGAACCCAGTCTTCCCTACTATTATTGGATTCATACCTTCCCAAGGGTATTAGTGCTATGTGATATGCAATCAGTCTCGTCCAGGATTTGAACTCGAGTCGCCGTGTCCATTTCCTACTACGATAACCATTACACCACTGACACCTGGTAAGGGGGTTTATACCTTTTCGTACCGGACATTAGCATGATGGAGGTGACCGTGGTGTAATTGTTATCGTCGTAGGAAATGAACACGGCGACACGAGTTCAAATCCTGGACGAGACTGATTGCATTTCACATAGCACTAATACCCTTGGGAAAGGTATGAATCCAGTTATTCTCCCTCCAGCTATGGGTAAATAGTAGGACAGACTTGGTTCTTCAGCCTTGGTGAGGCAACTAGTCTAGGAGAAGGAAAACTCTGAATTCAAACCTGTTAAACTCCGCTTAAAAAATTGACCTTGTGTCATATCCTGCCCGAGCGGAGGGGTTGGTAAATAGGATTAGCATGATGGTTAAAGTGTTCGCCAATGGCCCGTGAAACCTGGGTTCAATCCCAGGTCGAGTCATCCCAAAAACTCCAAAATTTGGTAATTAATGCCACCTTGCTTAACACTCAGCACTATACGGTAAGGATCAAGGTTAAAGTGGAGCAATCCAAGGAAACGAGTAGTGCCCTATCCAACAACTCAGTGTAGTAGCTATCGAAAAGGGAGCCTTTGGGACACCCTCGACTAAAGTCGCCAACTTCATACCTTTCCCTATAGTATTTTTTCCAGAAATGAACGTTAAAGCGCGAGTAGACTTCGTAATCGCTTACAATGCTTTTGCCGTCTAAGCACAGTAACAATTACACCACGAAGACACCTTCCAAATAAAATTATTTGTATTAGATATCAATACTTGAAACTATTTAATTGTGTGCCAAGAATAAGCTCTGGCTCGTTAAAAATATCATTAGTAAAATGTGTTTACAAATCATGGATGTGTATATACATGATTTGGCATTAAATAACCAACAAAGGTTGCTATGCCATACATCCACGCCTAACACCTAATATTAGCCCACTGATCATATTCAGTGAAATTGAATATTTACTGATATCTCATACATTAATATAGATCTGTTCCCAAACTATTTTCCAAAATCAAATCTATTACAACTGCTTTATTATTCACATTTACATGTCGGTAGCTATGATTTCGATTTTGGAAAGAAAGGAAGATTGATTCGGAAAAAAATGCTATAAAATATAATTGAGTTAGTAGGGAAGTAATTAAATATTTGAAAAGATTAGCATCGATAATTCACTTTTTCATAATGCGGTTTGTTGCTTTCTACAAGAAACAATGGTCAAAAAGAAGTTATCGATAACATTATTTGATCAGTCCATTAATAACAACGGAACCTAAAGTTTAACTAAGGTAATAATTAGAATGTGCATAGGTTATGGAATCGAAGAAGCCATCAATGCTACTATATACATAGAAATTCACGAATTAGTTCCAATTGACACTTAGCTGAATATACTCTCTCTCTCACCTCCTTCTCTCTCTCTCTATATATATATATGTATGTATATATAGATACGTACACACACACATATACAAACACACATATGTGAACGGACACACAGACAGACAGACAGACACACACACACACACACACACACACACACACACACACACATATATATATATATATATATATATATATATATATATATTATAACACGATATATTTACAATCATGAAAAATGTAAAATTAGGCAAATAAAACCTCACGAGGCAGTAATTCACTTGAATAAGTGTCCTCACGTCCAGATTGCATTTTTGAAATGACTATCGGGCTTTAGTAGGGTGTATTCCAATTGCTGTTCTAGCTGTTCATTTGAATCTAAAATCATTAAATTGGTCAGTCATCGCATTAGATATATAGCAATAACATAATGAATTTTCAAGAGTCTACAACAATTGTAAATGCCTGTACAAAAAAGTCTGGAAACTTATTGAAGGCACCAAGTATGTAGTAATAACCGTAAAACTGTTTCTTTTTTTCTTTAGGGAGTTGCTGACTAGATTTGTTCAAAGCAGCACGCAGCATCTTTCTGAAGTTCTCATCTACCTTTTTTTCCAAGTTTTTTTTTTTTTTTTCATCTGGTGCAGCTGTAGAGTAGTTCTTACACTATAACATCAGGGAAGAATTTTCTTTATTTCTTCTGAGAGTTATGACTTCCATATGATCCATAGGCTGTCAAAAGGAGACTATGACTTTTCTATACATATGTTGACATCACTTTCTGTTGATGAGATATTGCTGCCGGGGTATGTGAACTGTTTTATTGATTTCCAAGGCTTGCTATTTAATATGGAGAAGGTTCAATCTTGTTTAAAATATGAACTTTTTTATCTTCCTGCACATAGAGACCAAAATCCTTTGTTGCTTGCTCAAGGCTATGAAGCAGGGATTCTGCATGGGCAGGTGTAATTGCAAGAAGCTCTAGATCATCTACGTACTCTGGGTCTGTCATAATTTATTTGTGATATCTTCAGCTTTTTTTATGAATGAGAAATACTTTTCTTCGAGCAGAACTATTAACGTTCATTGTACATAATTTAATCAGAGTATAAACAAATATGCAGGGGTTGTCCTCATGGTTTAATGGCTAAAGTGGTGGACTGCAGAATCGTAGTTAGCCAGTTCGAACTCCAGTCACGCTATTACGCTTACTTTCGGTCAAAAACCCTTGGGAAAGGTATGGGTTAAACAGTACCACTACAGTTCTTCTGGAAGGATGACTTTGGGATTAAATAACCAACGAAAGTTAATATGCCGTTTAAAAACAAAACCAAACTAAACAAATATATTGTATAGCCATGATACAACTATACGTATACATATACCGGCGGAAACATAATCAACTATAATGACGAACGAACGCACTTCTTTTGAAAAATATACCTCTCACACTTTATTCTCGAAAGGGTTGCGAAAGGGTTGATGTTGGTTTTGTGCGAGAGGTCAATTGGAGACGGAACAGACTGCAACATATTGACCCCAAGTTCTTCTGGCCATAGCAGCACTTCTTTCTCATTCTGCTGGGCTGCTTAACCGGGGTCCTGAGGGCCCAAGCCCTCTGTCTGGCGCTGGCTCTCACAACGGCATCTTGTCCCCAACTGCGACTGGAACCCGAACTGTGACTGCAACTCGAACTGAACTCTGCCTGCCTCGAAGTCCAACTAACTCAAACCATCTATGGCACCTGATTATAACCTGCTTCCTGTGGGCGTCGCATCTGCACCGAATTCAACCCGTCCACAGGAAAAGGTGATATTCTGATATCTTTGAATGGATGCTCCTGTTTCTTGATTGACGGCTTGGTCGAAGGTCAATATGTTACAAATATAGTGCTAGTGTATTTTCTTGTAACACTCTATTGACGATAAAGAAGTCGATGTCACTATCGCTGAGTTATTTGGTCTCAAGTATTTCTATATAAACCGAGCTATAATCAGTAGAGTCTTCGCCAATGGTCCGGAAGACCGGAGTTCAATCCCAGGTCGAGTCATACCAAAGATTTTTTAAAATGGTACTTGATTCCGCCTTGCTTAATACTCAGCGCTATAAGGTAAGGATCAAGGGTAAACTGGGGTAATCTAGGGAATGGAGTAGCACCCTCCCCTACACCTTGGTGTAGTAGCACTTGAAAAGGGAGCCTTCGGGTCACTCTTGATTAAAGTCGCCTACTTTACTTTTACTTTTATTGCTTTATACAAACAACTGGAGAAGAAGCTAGACGGCAATTACACAAGAATGTTGCGAGCAATATTGAACAAGTCCTGGCGGCAACACCCCACAAGACACCAACTGTACGGCCACCTGCCTCCCATCACGAAAACTATCCAAGCTAGACGAACCAGACATACTGGACACTGCTGGAGAAGCAGGGACGAGCTCATAAGTGATGTACTCCTATGGACCCCTCATATGGCCGGGCAAAAGCAGGACGAACAGCTTGAACATACATTCAGCAGTTATGTTAGGATACGGGCTGTAACCCTGAGGCGATGAACGATAGGGAAAAGTGGCGATTGATGTTCAGGGATACCCGTGCTAGCGGCACGACATGATGATGATGATGATGATGACTTATAATTTAAACAAATAAATAGAGGAATCTATACTTCATAGAGCTTGTGGAATTGAGAGTCTCGATTGGATAAAATTTAGTGTCATATTCACAATACATGATAATAGTAGAAATCACGGACGGATAAAGAAAGAACCAATGAAAGAAACAGACAAAAAAAAGAGTCACCCTGTTCATTATATAGACAAATTGAAGAGAATATGATTAACAACAGGATAGCGCTACAAACTGCTGAAACTGTTTTCGTCTGCTTTCTTTGCTAAACGTTTTAGTATCTTTTTTTTTTTAATAGCTTATTTTATTAATTATATCAAGTTTATTGCTCTGTTAATGGGCTTGAAGAGATTTGGCTTTCAGTCTGAAATTGTACGGAACGACCTTTGATGTAGAAAACATGGCAGAAATAGCGTTTTTAATCAGGAAAGGTGGAGCTAATTGTCGCCAGGTGGGAATTTGGCTGTCAGAGATATAAAAAATATGATTGTAATGAAAAGTGAGCTTAATATACATTGGCTTAATTATCTTTTTTTTTCTCTCTCTCTATCTTGTTTTTGCTATCTGTTTCTATATATCTTCGTCGTGTTATCTGTTTCTATAATAATTTTATCTTTCTTCTATTACTAAATATCTTGTTTCTTTTTTCTGCTTATATATATATATATTGCTTTTGTTTTTATATTTTTTGTCTCAAAATATCTTGTTTCTTTTTTTTTTGCCGTCACTATAAG